>CAHIKZ030004167.1:922500-965000 GCA_903632075.3 Acanthosepion pharaonis | reverse complement strand
ATCAAGAAATAATTGATGAGAAAGAGGTAAGCTATATTAGATACAAGATCGTATAGTTCAATAAAAAAAATGTTCGAACGAATAGACGTGTCTTTTTTTTTTTTTATCATTTCACGCCAAGCAGGGCAATACAGCGACTAAAACGCAATGCGTTACTGAGCATGTAAGAATATGAGAAAAAACTGTAAAGAGAGAAAACAATTAAAGAACAAGAATTAAGAAGACAGAAGATAACGATTGACACTGAATTTAAGTTTTGAACATTAAGGTTTACCGGACACCAAGAAGCCAGAAGAGAGTTCCACAAGCGAGAACTGCGATAGAAAAAAAAAAAACAAACCTGTTAGCAACGACTTCACGGTAACATCTAGCTATTTCAATTGGAAACTGCCGAGACCTTGCCGCCAATCGAGTACTGCGCTTAAATTCATAAAATCTAGGTACCATAGAGGAAAGTTTACCAGAACAATTACTATGAAAGTATAGATAGAAAAGGCACATAGAAGCTACGTTGACAAGATGCCAGGTTCGAGCCAATAACTTTCTTCTTTCGAATTTATCATGGATGCCTAAATATATAGCAGAAGAACTAGACCAGACGTAGCGGTAATATTCAAAACATGGACGAATGGTAGATTTATAAATATGTAAGATAATTTCGGGCGCGAAAATTGTCTAGTGATCCAACTTTCCGAGCGGCCGGCCTAGCAAATGATTCAATATAATCTGACCATTTCATGTCATCGGAAAACGTTTCATGAAACTTCTGATTTGTCCTGTTGCCTTTTATCTGGACTTGATTCTGAAAGCAAAAAAATTGCAAAAGAAATGTGCATAAGAGAATAAATACGAAGATAGTTTTCGTTAATTTTGGACCGGTTTAACTGGACAAATATTTATAAGAGGGCTTCACTTGATTTGTTTGTTTAATGGCGTATCGACACCATATGGGTCATTTAATACCGAAATTAAATTTCCGTGTGAGTTTTAAAGTAATAAAAATATGATATATGTTATTTTGCTTTCCCAGTTGAAAACATGGTAGATAAAACTCAGATTTTGTGTATATACATGTTTGTATGAACATGATTACTATAGGCGGTGAAATGTGAGGTTTTTTGAAGTTATATTTTGGAATGCAGTTTGATTTCTTTAAGAAATTGTAGGATATTATATGGATTAATGTCATGAAAGAGTTCTTTCATGTTGGTTGTTTGATTGATCGATTTTTTTAGTGGTATATCAACCTGTAAAGATTACTTAATACCGAAATCTAAATATTTTGAAGACAATTTGAAGGCTTCATCTAAATATATTTTGAACGCAATTGTATAAAATGTATTGCTGGTCATGTTTCTTTAAAAAGACACATGGCACAGTGGATAAAGGCGTTAGTTAGATCCAGTGACACGACCCAAAAGAGTGTGAGTTTAATACCCGGTTAAGGCAGTGGAGAAATTGGAGAGGGGAAATAACAGATAACTGACATCCATTAAACATGGTACGTGGAACTAGAACAGTCTACCCCTGTGAGCGAAATAAAGGGTTCAGTTCGACATTCCAACCACCTGAAGAAGGCCGGAGCGTACAACGGCCGAAACGTAATAAAATATGGCGACAAAGATGAGGACAATAGTCCGAATAATGAAAAGAGTGTACATAATACCTCATCTCAGAAATATAGATAGATAAAAATATATTGTTAGTAATTTTAGTATAAATATGTACTATTAGAAGTTTTTATATAAATATGTATTTTTATACTTTCATGGTGTTTTGATTTTGTTGTGGGGGTTTATTATTTGCACATAGCTGGGACCTTAACAGGTACTACCACCTCGCGTCAAATAGACCTTGGAATAACATCAGTTAAGATGGTTCTATGCTCCTCAAAACATCCAATCCCCGATCAGAAGTTTTGCTGCCGGATGTAGTTTGTCGTCATATCCAGGACTATAGCAATAAAAAGAGAATGACATTAATACTATTTATGGTGGCATAAAAGAAACACAGCCAATGCTATCTAAGTTCAGAAAACAACCATAAGTAATCTACATCTTATGTAAATGCATCATAACAATACAATCGATAGAGTAGGAACAGCGATATTATGGGAATTGTTCAAATAACGTGACTTGACCATATAGACAAATGATATAAATGCAAATCAGTAGAGAAAATAAAACAAAGCAAACTATCCTGGGAATTTCAGTTTAAATCAAACTACTTCACCAAAATTAGATCAGACGTTATGGTTATAAACAAGGAAAAGAAATCCAAAGCTTTGTAAATGCAGCTGTACCAGCAAGGTGGAAAACGATAATGCAAAAATGAAAAGAAAAAAAATATCACACCAGGACATTGCTCGAGAATAGAAGAAGCTGCGGGGAATTAATGGCTTCCTAGGAGTTATTTGTCATATCTCTAACGACGAGATTAGAAGGATTAAGGAATATCCGTGAGACGGTGGTGATGGCATTTTTAAGAATACTGAAGAAAATACTGTTTAATTGAGAGAACTTGATACCGATTAATTCGAAGCGAGGGCAATCTCAGATTTCTTGAGAGAACATGCAGATAATAATAATAATGATAATAATAATAATAATAATAATAATAATAATAATAATAATGATAAGACATTCTCAGCATCTCGGAGCTACAAAAGATCACTTTGTGAGGAACTGCACATATCATCCGCAAAAAACCCTGTCCATTGAAAGGAGACGTCCCAAATGTGTATAGATAAGTCAACTACAGTAACCATCTTACTCATAGAACCTGGAGGAGACTTGGTAATTAGACACTTAAAATTACTCTCTGTTAAGATTATGCCACAAATAATAATAATAATAATAATAATAATAATAATAATAATAAATTGAAATCTCAAAAATGTGGCACATGGGAACAGCAACAATCCCTGTTGTAGTGGCAGCCCTAGGGTTGGTTGGAAAAGATTCCAGTGGACTAATTGAAGCGATTCCTGGAAGCCCATGCCTCAAAGAAATACAAAAAATTGTTCTTACAAGTACAGCCCACACTTTATGAAGGGCTTTATCTATACAAAATATGAGTGTGTGTATGTGTGTGTTTTTGTCAGTGGAAAGTGTCTTGAAGTGTCAGTCGAGTCAGTACTTTCTGAGCGACTTGTTCGGTTAAACTCTCTTCCTACGGACGGGAGGAACCTTACAGGTCCTGTTTGTAACTGGCTCTGAGTTGTGTTCATACCAATTTCTTGCAATTTCCTTCCTATTTTTTAGGGAAGATATTGTCCCACCCAGTCATACCGAGTTTTATATTGAATGGATGCTAATACCGTGCAGCCTGATACAAGATTTTTTTTGGGGGGGAATATTCATCACACACTCTGTATTTGGGGTGAGCACAATTGTTCAGTATATTTGTTTGGTAACATCTTGGTTGCATGCATTGGTCCCGTGTAGCAACACATAAATTTTTGGTTTCAGCTTTTAATCTTGCTAAACGTACCGTATGTCTACATCAGCTTTCTTAGCTACAAGGTCTGTCTACACCAGCTTCATTGACCGCGAAGAGGTTTATCTGGCCATCTTTTCTGCATTTGGTCAATTTAATTTGCTTTTGTCTTTATTTTGAGGTTCTTTGTTGCTGCAGTAGGTGCATTATGGCTTACTTGCTTTTTTTTTTCATCCACTTGAAATTCTCTTCTGAATTTGTTGGCTTCTTTTATTACTGGATAACGTTTCTTATTTCTTTGATACAGATCATTAGCCAATTGTAGTTTCTAGATATCTTTGAAGACCGATTGTTATAGTTTTGTGAGAAAGTTCTACTTGAATTAATTCTATGCCTTCTTCGGGTCTGGACACATAAATACGATCAACATCAGCCTTAGGATGATGCATACTGTGGCAAGTAAGATGCTTTCTCGATTTGACATCCATTCGCTTAATGGCAGGTCTTACGGCCACATAACTTTGAAACGTCGATTTCCTTACGATCACCGAAGTTAAGCAATATTGAGCCTAGTCAGTACCTAGATGGCGACCGTTTTGATAAATGAAAGCTGTAAGTTTCGATATGCGAATGGTCTAATGAATAATGACTCGGTATTGTTAATCGGAGAGCCGAGAAATAAGTTAAGTTGGGTTTTGAAAGGCTGAGAAATACAGACTTAGAGACGGAGAAAAAAGTTATGACTGCTACATCATGTTGAAACACCACCTCTCTTATGATCACGGAAGTTAAGCAACGTCGAGCATGGTCAGTACCGAGATGGATGACCGATTGGGAAGCTTTCTGCAATCTTGGATGTATGAGTGGTGCAATGGCTAACGGTTCGGAATTGCTCATCGGAAAGCCGAGTTCCAATTCCAATTGGGTTCATTATATTCACTTACGTGCAAATACATTAGGGAAAGACATGTATCCATCTCTTCTCCCACCAGATACGGGTTAATTAGTAAGACTTGTATCACTAAACTATTATTATCATGAAAGAAAAAATTCTTAGAATCTAAAAATATTTTTTGGCTTCAAATAAACTGCAAAGGATTGATAAACCGTAGTAAACAAGTCAATCAATTTTAATGTTAACTATGGTTCAGTTAAGAATGTTGAAACTATATTGCACCACAACGACATCCAAAGTGTCCATGGCTGTTATCATTATTCTATTTCCTTTGATTTCTGATGTGTACGCATTTCTTTCCGGGTTCCGACCAGAGATCTAAGGCTAGAAATTGCATCATGATATTTTCCTCTGAGCAATTTTGAAAAAAAAATCACGCATATTTCACATAGATAAAGCCCTTCGCAAGATGTGGGCTGTAATTGTGAGAACAATTTTTTTGTATTTCTTTAAAGGCATGGGCTTCCAGGAATCCCTACAATGAGTCTATTGGAATCTTTTCCAATCAATCCGAGGCTTCCAACCACAGCTGGAGTTTTTGATGTTTATTATTATTATTATTATTATTATTATTATTATCTGGGCACTTATGAAGAACTCGAGATTATCCACTTCATTATGGTATTTTTTCATGAACGGCATTATTGTCTGAGAGGCCAGTATATTAACAGCTGTTACAATAAGAGTGCACGACAAAAAGCTATACTTAAACGGTTTGAATTACAACGCGGCCAGCTGCTAGACTGACTTGCAATATTGCAGAGAACAGTCCAGACGAATTTGCAGTTTGTATCGTTTAATCAGTTTTCCTGCGTTGACGAGTTGTCACGTCTTCCTATGATTAGACACTTGAAAGCAAAGAGAGAGAGAGAGAGAGAGAGAGAGAGAGAGAGAGAGAGAGAGAGAAAACAGAATTAAAATAGGCGTACGATTGCGTCAGATTTATCGCATTTCTAGAGCCCTCTATAACGATTGCGCTCAATTGTTAGAGAAGGATTGGCGACACTTTACTGATTAGTCTACGAATGAGAGAAACGATAAAAGCGTGTTTATAGGCAGCTCAGAAGGAGAGAAAAAGAAATTAAGATTAAAGAAAGCAAGTCACTATAAAATAAAACGAATGTTAACGAAATTGTGTCACTGCGTATGGCAGATAATAAGATTTAAAAAAAATAAGCCTCTCTAGGATAGTAAGATATCTAATAAAAGGAATTAACATGTCAAGCAAAAATATTCAAATTAGCGTTGGCTCAAGACCATCTGTAACTACATAATTTGAAAATATGATACATGATCGTTCTTTAAATCTGATTTGTCTTCGTGGTGAAATGAGAGAATGCGAGAACTTAATGAGCCGCATAACTAAGCGTATCCTTCTAATTTCGATGAAAAGAATGACTAGTAGCATTAGTAAAGAACAGTATTACCTCGCTAAAGACACTGGAACAAGAAATGTAATTTTTATTATCAAAATGCTATCAGAGCGAAAAATACAAATGCGTACGGATGCGTTTTTTTTTTAATCATTGCACCAAAAATTAAAAAAAATCTACTAGGGTACACTGGGTTACAGAGAATGAAAAAAAAACAGACAGAAAAATACTCCCCCAAAAAACAAAACAAAATAAAAAAGCAAAAAAAAAAAAAACCCAAATAACAACCCCCCCCCAAAAAAAAAACAACAAGAAGAGGAATTGGGGAGAGAGAAAACGATGACATTGGACTTACATTTTTGAATATAGTAGTTGGTAGGAGAGCAGGAAGCTGGAAGAGAGTTGTACAAGCGGGAAGCGCAAAATATTAGTAGAGAAATTATGGTTCCAGCTAGTATTTTTCGGTAGTGATATGAGACCGTGTTGTCAAACTAGTACTACGCTTAAAGGCGTGAAGAGGCCGTACCAACAAGGAAAGCTTATCAGAAAAATTGACATGAAAGTATTTATAAAAGACGTAAAAAAAAGTTGTGTTACGGCGGTCGGAAAGTAACTGAAGCCGATATGCCAGGTCAAGACCGATAACTTTGGCGAATCTTGAATATTGAACTTCGTCAAGAATACCTAGATATAAAACAGAAACATCGGACCAGGTGTGACCTCAATATTTGACGCGCAGACGAATGGTTAATTTAGAAATATGCAATTAGATTCTCTAAAGAATAACTATCAAAGCGACATAGTGAACCGATTTTCCTGACGGCAGAATTGCCAATTGATTCAATATACCCTTTCCATTTCATGTTAGTGGAAAAAGTGAGATGAAGAAGGCGTAGTAAGTTGTTTTCCTGGAGGTTAGCATCAGCCATGCTGCTAGATGGCGAAAATGTTTTTAAGATGATTATTAATCATCTTAAAAACATTTTCACCATTTACCAGCATGGCTGATGCTGAGAACAGTATCGTTTTAGAGGTGTCAAAATTAACAAGCCAATTCGTGTTATACTTGATTGTAGGCAATACACTGGATCAGCTGTCAATCGCCAAAGCATTTGATACGGTACAAAACAAAGCTATACTAAGACTGCTAGGAAAACATGATTCATTTAGGATAAGATATTAGAACAATCCCAAACATTTACTAGAAACAAACTGCCTTCATACGGATAGCAAAGAGATCAAATACGCAAAAAGCTGAAAGGGTCGCGAGACAAGGATGCGTTTTCTCACCAGATGTATTCAGCGTATAAAGCGAGATAATCCTAAAAGTCTTACTATTCATAGCAAAGGTACCATGCATGACATCACTATGAAAGTCTTCTACACATGTAGGCAGTTATGCATATTTTATTATCAAGAACCTTAAGCCACATCCTCATAGTGCCTATTTAAACCGACGCCTTAACATTCACTTTCCCTTGATTTCAGTTGAATATTTAGAAAAAATTCTTCTTAAAGCTTAGCTTATAATTACTAGACATTTTTGAAACACGCTAACAAGTGTTGAAATCATCACATGTATTTAGTATTGTTGAAGTTATTTTTGACGAGATTTATAAATTCTGCGTTTTGTTTAATTTCGCGTACCAACCGATGAAATTTGAATAAGTTGATTTGTTTGGAAAAATACTTTGACAAGAAAATCTACTTCGCGGTTTAATAATTTCTTTAATTTAACTTAATTTTATAGGACTTCATGGGAAACAAAAGTTTTAAGAAAATTTTTCTTTTTAACAGGGAAGAATAAATTCTTAGGATTTCTTACTCTTGACCATGCAACATACAGCTGACCATGCGTAAATATATCTTTCTTGAGCCAAATTTCAACTTTTGAAGCGTTTCGCTTTGTAATTTGTTTACAGTTTCCGCAAACGCAGAGCGAACAGGAAAATGGATTATTTTATATAAAAACTTAAAGAAAAGATATGCAAGAACAATACTGTATTTTTATTAAATAAGTATATGTTATTTTGATCATTAAATTGTTTTTAAAATATTGAAATTATTGTGTATGTTAAATAATAAAACTTTTAAATTTTTAAAAATATTAACGAAAATTTATTGTCCTAAGCAACGAGGAAAAACCAGTTGTATTTTGTTCCCCTTACTTGCTTCTTCTTCTCCCCAAAATTTTGTTTCGCTCGGCCAAGGTATGATGTGTGACGGACGGACGGACAGACTAACAAAAGACACAGAGTTTTATATATAGATAGTTTAGATGTAGGGAAAAGGTATTTTAATACACCCTTTTCACCATAAGTCAGTAAACTTGGGTATGACGATAAATTACATCCGGCAGAAGGCCTCTGATAGAGAGATTGAAGGTTTTGAGGAACGTGGAATTACCTATTCACTTCCGTTGTTCCCATGTCAACCCTGAGATATCCAGAGTCCCAGATATGGGCAAATAGTGAACGCCCAAAACAAAAAGAAAACACTATGAAAGTATAAAAATTCATTTTTATAGCATAAAATCTCAACAATACAATTTCATATAAAATATTACCAACAATAACTTTTATAGTAAAATTACCAACAATAAAATTTCAATGCAAAATGACCAGAAATACATTTCATCCGTATTTAAAGACATATATTTAGTTGAAGCTATAAAATTGTGTTCAAGATTTAGAATTCGGCATTAAATAACCCATGGTGGTGTTGATATGCCGGTAAACGAAATCAACTAAACCAACCAAACCTTAAGTCAGAATGTTATTCCTCTGCTTTTCAAGATTGTGTGACTAAAATGATTTATTCCAAACAATATGCATATATTATTAAAAATCTACATTCTTTTCCATATTAGTACATATACGTCCGCGTGGATTATTTTTATAGAAGATATTTTTTACACTCATAATAGGCTCCAAATTTTGTAAAGAAAAAGTTAAAAAATCCTCTCCCTAAACTCCCTGGGGGATAACCCCCAGGGTTGAGTATTCCTGGTTTAAGAGGAATTGGAATACGTTAGTTGAGAACAACTAAACCATAGCGAGGCTTTCATTATTTGTTGGAGAAATAATAAAGGAAAAAAAGTAAATACGATTTAAGATAACCTAATTGATGTGAATGCGTATACGAAGATAGTAAACAGGTTGAATAATAAAATAATAAAAATAGGATACAGGACAAGATCTTTGATTAAGATGGCGTGCAATCTAAACCTGTTTTTTTTTTTTTTTTTTTTTGTAAAAAATCAAAATGCCAAGAGGAAAGGAAAAAGAAGAGAAAAATAATAAATGAGAGAACAAAATACTTCTTCCTTAATTTATTTCCTTCTTCCTCCCGCTAAAATGTGGGTTGAGATTTACATATCGGGTAATGGCTAACAAATGAGCTGGTCGGGCAGGTAGACGGCAGTCAAGAATTACGCTTGCATAAATTAGAACAGCCTTCTACCTTGATTGTCAAGTCAACAATCTCTTACTGTTGGTATTGATCAGCATCTTTCAGAAGAAAAATGAACAGTCGGAGGGAGAGTGGAAGAAAGAGAAAAAGAGAAATAAAATAAAAAGGAAAAAGAAAAACAGAGAAAGAGAAAAAAAAACTTGAAAGAAAAGAGAGAGAACGAGAGACAGAGGACGGACAAAAGAGAAAGAAAGAGTGGGAGAAAGAGATAGTGACAGAGAGAAAAAATAAAGAGCGAGAAAATGAAAGCGATAAAGAGAGGGGGATATGAGAAAACGAAAGAGAAATAGAGAGAAATTCGAATAAAGGGTAAAAGAATGTGTGAGGGCGATGGAAAGATAGAGAAAGTGAAAGAGAACAAATGTAAAAGAGAAAGAGAGAGAGAGAAAGAGAGAGAGAAAGGCAGAATGAAAGAGAGAAATAAACTGTTTCTTGATTGACAACATTCGTTGAAAAAATATGTCGATTTGGACGTCAAATTAGCTTAATGTTCACATGGAACTTGCCCAATTATTACCTTTCAACCCTTCAATATATATATATATATATATATATATGAAATCGTTAATTGTCAAGATCCTCTGTATCTAAATACTTGATTGCATCAGAAAAGAAAGACTATGAGAAAGAGATAAGTTCGAAGTTACCATGGGCAAGAGTGTAGAATAAAAAGTTGAAAAAAACAAGAGGAAGCCAGAAAGAAGGGAGAGAGAAAGTAACATCGACAGAATGAAGAAAAGAAGAAATTTCGAAGGAAGAGAAAACAACGTGAAGAATGACGAGAACAGAATATGGAATACTTCGCTTATTTTAACCAAATCAAGATATTTTCAAAAGGCCACTACGTATCAGAATGAAAGAGAATCCACTTTCTTTTACAATGATGTTCAACCAGTACAAGACCCAAAACCCGCCCGAGAAGAGGCTTACAGAGTAGGGTCACAGTTTACTGGGATATAACTATAAACCCTAGACTTGAACAGGTTAAGATTGTAGTAATAGCGGAAGCATCCTCTAGGGAGTCGATTCTACAAAGCGATGGTTCGCGGAAGAAACTGGTCAAATGGAACTTGCACTTCACCAGTGGGTTAAAAGTGGATGAAGGCGATTCAGTGAAAAAGAACCGACGCCATTTTATAATTTATTAAATCATGAGTTAAATCCAAACTTGATATTCTTCGGTCATATAGGTTATTGTCGTACATCATTACTATTGTTTTGATTTTGATCTTCATTGATTGTCTGTCTTGATGCTTTTGTGCCAAAGATAACTGTTGTGGATTCCGGGTTGAAATCCGGTACCAATAAATAACAAACGCCAAGAATAAATATAGGAAAATAATGTATCAATGTAATAATACAAACTGGTAAAGCAGGTTAGTATTTCCAGGAATACGGGTTAGTAGCAAAATATCTATACAGTCTATGGTATTGAAGTATTGCTGTATGACTTCTTACTGAGTCTACGTGCATGCTCACTGTGACTCCTACAACGCTGTTACCTCACCCTCACTCTTCCGGTTACCTACAACCTTTTACTCGGTCACTGTGGACTCGACTCGACTCTTCGGTCTTGCTCTCTCAGGTCTTCACGTAGCCGTAGTATATGTATATACTGGGTGAGTTCATTTGTGTAAAAAGGGGAGAACCCCTCAAAAATAACATTAGTCATTACCAAGCATTGCTTTCTAAGAAATACATTTTACGATCTATCTATCTATCTATCTATCTATCTATCTATCTATCTATCTATCTATCTATCTATCTAAGTTTAATTAAAAAACGATGAAAAATATTCGTTAAGGAGGCATAAAACCATATCACGTTGAAACACCGGTTCTCTCACTATCATCGAACTTAATCAACGTCGAGCCTGGTCAATACCTAGATTGGGAATGCCAGGAGCTGTAAGCTTGAATGTGTGTGTGGTGTCATGGATAACGAGTTCCAATTCCAGTCGTGTTCTCTATATTCCCTGACGCGCAAATACTGTTCTTGTTCCAGCTATTGATTATTTAGTAGAACTTCTATGAGGAAATCGTTACTAACTCCAAATAAATCTTATAATCTTAAAAACAATCCTTGCTTTAAATAATCTGCAAAGGGTTTGTAAAACAGAGCATTGAATCATTTAAAATTATTTTTTCTATATTTCTGAACATTTTCCAGGTTTTTGGTACATATCTAAATATAAATTGTGCAACGTCTGAGTACTTTTCGCTTTCATATGCCATCATCAAAGATTTCTGCTTCTTGTGGTATGTTGTCTTTATCATCTTCTAATATTGGTTATTTGCGTCTCCACGTCTATTTTGTATCTTTGTTCCTAAGTTTGAAAAGATTTTTAATATCTGTTTGTTTTTTTTTTGCTTAATGGTTGCAGTATTTTATCATATTTTCTTACAGTCATATTGATAGAGTTTTTGGGTTGTTAAGGATTTGAAGGATTTATTGTCGTGCCTTTTGTTGTGTTTATCGTTGAGTTGCGATTTAATTGAGTTTCTGTTAGTTTATACAAACGTACACACACACACACACATATATATATATATATACATCAACAAAATTACATTTCAGACCAGTCACGACATATTAAAATGCATCTAAACACATGTTTGTTTTGATAGCATTTCTTTCACTCACTTGGTGTCTTTATTTTTATCCGAAACGAAAACCACTATACGAAGCTTACAACGGCACATGATCAAACATAATAGACATTCGCTGCCTGTTATATTTAACAATATATATATATATATATATATATATATATATATATATATATATATATATATATATATATATATGACGCGTCTGGTTAGCAAAGTCCGAATCACTGTTTATAAACAGACACCTTCAACGATTTTTTTTCGATCGGTCATTTCTGCTCACGAAACGTATTTTAAAGTAAACAATGACAACATATTATGAAATGGATTAAGTCCGACAATTATTTTAATATATTTTCTGATAATGCGCTATTTTTATAGACATAATTTATTTAAGTAAATTCTATGTTTTTAATTAAATGATATTAATTACATTTACCGCCCTGAATGTTCGAGAAATGTCGTAGAAAATATGTGCATTCCAAATGGGAACCGTCTGTTTTTGGTTGAATGGTTAACAGCACGTCAGACTAAATGACGGTTCCCATATATATATATATATATATATATATATATATATATATATATATATATCAGGTCATCCCATAAGTTCTGTCCCAATTTTGAATAAAGAAAACAAGTGACCAAATGTTACATTTAATTACAGATTCAATCAACAATGTATTTTCCCTGATTATCTATGACTTCCTTCCATTACTGTAAAATTCTTTTGGCTTTGATTCGAAGAACTAACAAATGTCCGTTTTAACTTCTTCCTGTGTTACAAAAGCTGTTTCTTCCAAATGATTCTGTAAGCTACGAAACAAATGGTAGTCTGAAGGAGCAAGATCGGGAGAATAAGGTGGATGAGGAATTTTCTCCCAACCAAGTTCTTCGATCTTTTGTGACGTGATTCTTGCTGTGTGAGGTCGCGCATTGTCCTGATGAAACATCACCCCTTTTCGATTCACTAGAGCAGGTCTTTTTTTTTCCTCAAAGTTTAGTTCAAACGCTCTAATTGCTGACAGTATATTTGAGCATTAATTTTTGCATTAGGTGGTAAGAATTCAAAGTGGATTATTCCTTGGCAATCCCACCAGATTGAAAGAAGAACCTTTTGCCCATGAAGTTCCCTTCTCGGCTGTGGCTGGGGTCCTTCCCCTTTACCAAGCCACTGTCTACGACGCTTAACATTTCGATAAAAGATCCATTTTACGTCGCCAATCACAAGTCTATCCATAAATGTGAAACAAGTTGGCGCAAATGGAGAGAAGAGCAGATGTCAACTCGGGATTTGAGGTTGTTTTCAGACAATTCATGACAATTCCAAATTTAGGAACTTTTCCAAGTTGTTGAAGATGACGATGAACAGATGTATGGTTTGAATTGAGAACCATTGCTAATTCCTCAACTGATAAAGCAGGATTTTCTTCAAGGTCTGCTTCAAGAAGATTTTCATCAAATTTAACTGGACGTCCGGTTCGATCTTCATCTTCAAGGGTGAAATCTCCACCTTTGAATTTTGCAAACCATCTTCTGCAAGTTCTTTCATTCACCCATTCCTCTCCATAAACTGAGTGAATGTTTCTGGCCGCTTCGGCTGCTGAGTTTCCTTTCTTGAACTCATAAAGCGTTATGTGCCTCAAATGATTCTTGGGTACTTCCATGTTAGCAGGGTTTCAATCAAACAAAATTTAATTTTATTGTTCTCTGAAATAAAATTTGATCAGTTTTCATGCATCTAAACATAAAAATAATGTTTAGCTTTATTAGACATTATAAAATACTCTTTAAATTTTGTTCATTTTAAAAAAGAAAGTTAAATTCGGACAGAACTTATGGGATGACCTGATATATATATATATATATATATATATATATATATATATATATATATATATATATATATATATAGTTGGGGAAACAAATATTTGTACACATACGAATTTTTAATTCATTGTATTTCCAACTAATGAATAAATATAATTTTCATATAATTAACTCTACATAGATGAATAATAACTAAATATGCATGGAAAAATTGAAAACTTTTTGCTTTAATAGGAATAATTCAACTATTTTAATGGGTGAAAAAACTATTCGGACAAAACAAAAAATAATAACATAATCTTCATTTAATATATTGTAGAATAACCATTATTTACTTCTACAGCAATCAACCTCTTGTAGTTCTTTATGATTTGTAAATTTTAGTTGGTATTTTGTTCCATTATTCTTTGCATATGGTCTTCAGATCCGGGATGATTTTTAGACCTCTCGATTGGATTTTAATTTTCAAATAACACCACAGATTCTGGATTGGGGTTAAATCTGGGGACTGACCGGGTCATTTCAGAATATTTATATTATTTTCAACAAGCCATTTCATCGTAGATTTTGCAATGTGCTCAGGATCATTATCTTACTAGAAGATCCAATCAGGAGGAAGTTTAAGATTTCCCGCCAGAAATCATTAAATTTGCTTCCAAAATATTTTGATTTGTTGCCACATTCATTCTACCATCTATTACTGATATGTTGCAAGTACCTTTTGCAGAAAAACATCGCCAAATCATGATGCAACCACCACCAAATTTCACTGTTGGAACTGTGTTCTTTTGCTTGAAGACATCGCCATCTTTTTTCCATACATGATTTCTAGAATTACGTCCAAACAACTCAGTTTTGGTTTCGTCTGTCCATAATACTCTTTCCCAATACAATTTTTCCATATCGTTATGTTCAAGAACGAATTTCAATCTGGCATCTATGTGTCTTTTCAATAGCAATGGAGTTTTCCGAGGGGAGCGTGAGTTTTGATTGTTTATTGTCCGTTTAGTGACACAGATTCCTGATGAAAGCAAATCATCCTGGAACTCTTGACAAGTAACCATTTGATTGTGTTTCATTTGACGCATTAATTTCCTTGAAGATCTTAAAGAAATATTCTGTGGAACACCTATTCTTCTTTGGTTTTCAACTGTTTTGAGTTTTCTATACCTTGTAATGAATGAAGTAATGGTAGTAAATGGAATATTCCTGTTGTCTGAGATTTCCCTGTAATTTTTACCTTCTTTCCAGTGCTTAACAATCAGTTCTTTTACAAATTTGTCACTTCTTTACCTCTTACCATGATCGTAACCTTCTTGCACGAATATGAATTACATGATGTTCTGTTTGTATTTTTAGGCTAACAATACCTACTGATAACATTATTGGAACATTCTAGAATATTCAGTTTGAATAGTCTAGAGTATTAAAGCAATTTAAATTTTAAAAATCTGAAATCTGCATTGTCCGAATACTTTTTTCACCCATGAAAATAGATAAATGGGTGTTATTTTAATTAAATAATTTTTTTCAGTTTTCTATGCATATTTAGTTATTATGCATCTGTATGTGTACGAATATTTGTTTCCACCCACTGTACATATAAATCGCCGAATAAGACATTATTAGTATAATTTTTTTTTTATTAAGTTGGCATGTGACAGAACAATAGAGGTTTTGAAAATCACACAATTTTCGATTGTTCTGCAGCTTTTCTCAGTTGCTCTGGCTTCTCATGGTCTATCGGCAATATTTCACACCTTTGCGCTGCATCACGAACTGAATTAACGACCGACAATTTTCTTAGATTTTCTTCTCGCTTTTTTTTTTTTTCAGTGAAGTGACAATGTAGCCGTAACATCGTTTCTTGAAAGAAACATTAAGGGGAGGTAGATATAGAGATAGAAAGGTGGCCTAACTACCCATCGCCACGTAGTTGCCTGTCACACTTAAGAATATCATAGTAGCGAAGCGTCTTCACTCTTTAATTATTCGAAACCATACTGTTTCGCGCGTTTTTGCTCTCATATTAAAATTTAAAGAACAAACAATGCATCACTCTCAGAAACCAACACTCACAGGGTTCAAACAATATCCCCACTTAACACTTAGCTCTAACCAGTTGGGTGTGGTTTGTAATACTGGGCCAGCCTACGCATCATGTAACAGCAAGAAAACAAATCAATATTAAAAAAGGCAAATCGTGAATCACTTCAAACATTTAAAAGTTGATTGTTGTTGATTTTGTTTAGTGGCATATCAACAACTCTATCGGTTATTTAATGTCGAAATCTAAATATTTTGAATGCAAATTTTGTGTTTTCAACTGAACACATTTTTTACGTAATTTTATAATTTTCGAGTAAAGGTATGTTTTTTTAGATATTAGTTTCTAGTACATAAAATGTATTGTTGGTAATTTTACTATAAAAAAAGTATTTTTATATTTTTTTTATTGTGATGATTGTCATTTTACTACAAAAATCTATTGTTGCTCATTTTATTATAAGAATGTACTGATTTTTGTTTTGGATTTCCATATTTGTCCATAGCTACGACCCTAATAGGTTCAGTTCTGGGTGGATCTCGGGACAACAGCAATGAAGAGGTGGTTCCAGGCTTCTAAAAACCTCGGATCTTCCGATCTGATAGTTTGATTTTAACTGTTTCCCCGTAAAAATTTGATGTTAAGTAATTTCCACTCAGTGATGTATTTTTTGGTAGTATACCACATTTTTTCAGTTCTATTTTTAATAATAACAGGGGACAAATCGAAATATCCCAGTCATATGTTTATGTGGAATGAATAAATCTTGGCACTTTCAAAGCATATGAGTATGAGTATATTATATTTACTTAATACAACGGCACTTTCCATGTTTTATCATGAAATACACTCAATGCACTTGTGTACCACATAAATATTAGTCACTGCATTTTTGACTAGCAAGCTTGATACCATAACTACTGCAGCAATTTCAATGCTTACAGAACTTCCCACATATGTGGCTTTGTGCCAAGTTAAGTTTAGCTTATATTTCTATGCAGTTAGCTGTACTATAATTATAATGAAGCAACCATGATGAATAAAATTCAAAAGGAATTATATTAATGGTAATGGCAATATTAGCCGTTTCCGTATATGTAAACATTTGGCACCCATTGACCGAGCAGTCGGTGCTAGTTCCGGTTGAAATATGTAAAATGTTTCTTTTAAAACAATTTCTCAGAAAACAGGTTTCTCATGTCTCATGTCTCATGTCTCATGTCTCATGTCTTATGTTATTGCTGTTTCCAGTATTGATGGTGGTTTCCTTCCGATTGTTTTATTTGGGGTTGTGGCGAACGTCGGCATCCCGATTATGTCATTATTCTATTTATTATCCGAGCTGAAACAAACGACTGAACACCGTCAAGGTTGACAATAGTGTGATCATTTTTTTTCTGCTTCAAAGTGATCAGATGAAGCCGTTTGACCAAGTACAGTACTCGCTTTCTATTTAATTAATCGAATGGATGTAACCATTCCACAGAAATTTCGTATCGATAAATAGTAGGAAAATCTGACGAGCACCTACTTTAAACACACACACACACACACACACACACACACACACACACACACACACACACACACAAACCCTCCAAAAACCAAAAAAACAAAAAACTTAGCTTAACTTTCTATCAGGCCGCAGTAGTGAAATATACCGATCGATTATACAGGGTGCGACATAAATACCTCCCACATTTTAAAATGTCACCTGTGTGGTGTTATTGAACTTAGGAAAGTGGCAATGGTGTCTTCAGCTAGCTGATGTCTTGGCACTTTCTTCAAATACCATCAGTTACCATCATAGTTTGGACCAGTGCACACCTTGCTTTTTCTGTTGAAACCTTTTTTTAAAGACTAGTGAATCTGTAATTTCAACACAGAGAGCATTTCCTGCTCATTCCATGTTACTTCAGAATGTTGGCGCTCCGGGTAGAAAATCGCTACTGCTATGGGATGAACATTTCAGGGCCACAGGTTCAGCGCTTAAAATAAAGCCGCCTGGAAGGCCACGAAGCGTTCGAACATCCGGGCAATGGCAAACAGTAGAAATCGTTTATAAAAATGTATGGTGAACAGAGGCCATCATTTGGAGAAGGTCATTTTTAAAACCAAGTGGATAAAACTTATAGCCCTTTGTCTAAACAACGGCGAAATAAATGTCTTGACAATAGTTACCCTGGTGATGTTTTCAACTTTTAAAATGTGGGAGGTATTTCTGTCACATCCTATAGTATTGCTTAGTGTAATGATCGCTTATATAGTTTTGCACAGTTCTTTGAGTACACGTCTTTTGATTACTTTAACCTTTTTGGAACTTATTATGATTATCATTTCTTCTCAGATAAATAATGACAATCATGAAGCTAACTCAGCAAAGGAAAAGACGCGCTATGATCATTGTCATAAAGGCAGAACATAGTGAAAATTGCACGGTCGTTTATTGTCAAAGGTCTCAAAGACATCGAAACCGCTGGAGAGGATTTTACAACAGTAGCCAATCGTGAAGCGCTTACTAATAGTCGTAATACTCTCAAAACACCCCAACCACTAAGAAAGGTGCAGTTAATTATCGATAAGAACCTCAGAAGTCTTTCGTATGTGATACGGAGAGGATAACCCATATCTGCAAAGATTAAAATATAATCGTCTGATATCCGGCAAAGCGCTTGTTGAGAAAGTTGGAACATTAAGAGCCTGGGATACTTTGGTTTTCTGAGAAAAACTTCGATAAGAACTATCATTCCGAAGGAATGACAAATGTTTATGCAGATAAGCTAAGAATGTTCCAATGCTCATGCATACAAAGGTTCCTGCAACTGTGATGGCTCTGTGAGTTACGGGAAACGAGAGAAATATCATGGTCCACACATCTTTCCTCATGGATTATGGGTCAACGTTTCTGACTCTAAGGAGATGATGGAGAGAATTGTGATGTCTTGGATAGAGAGCGTGAACAAAGGAAGATCGTAGACCTACCAACAAGACTCTGTGTTGTACCACAAGGCGAAATAAATCCAAAAATGGATGTTATAATCTCTATAATCACATCATCCCAAACATATGGTCTCCTAGATCTCCACACCTGAATCTGTTGGACTATTATGTATGGAGAGTAACTGTAAGGGAAGCCAGTCAATTGCCCTATAATATTATATAAATCCGCCATTAACTAGTATAATGTCCAGAACAGATAAAGGTCATTTGGTTCGGGCATGTCCACGTCACGGAGCTCGTACTGAAGCAATAATCGATAGTAAAAACGGATTGATTAAGTAGATGCGTCAGTATGAATGTCAAGATTATTCATGCCAATTTTGTCATAAATAAAGCTTTTCTGTCGGGATTTATGTGCCTTTTAATAATTTAATGCAATTGTCCCCAAAGAACTAAGCAACCCTGTAATAATAGCCGTTTCTTTATAAATAACCATTTGGCATTCAATGGCTGAGCGGTCAACGCTGCTGTCGGTTGAAATTTATAAAATGTTTCTCTTAAAAGAATTTTTCAGAAACATTGGTTTCTCATGTGTTGCAGTTTTTGTGTATATATGTACTAGTGAGTTAACCTAAATGACTTGACTCACTTTATAGTCCACCAATTGAAGATTAACCAATCAGAAGACGTAGAATATTCAATCCGTCGTGTATAAAGGCGGCCATTTTTGTCTACTGTAACCGAATGCCCAGTCCAGTTTGTCAGGCGAAGAGAAACAGAAGAACGAACTATGCTTTTCTACTTTTACCAAAATATCCACTGCTAACCTGAACAACTGTCTTCAAAATATCCACTGCTAACCTGAACAACTGTCTTCAATATATCCACTGCTAACCTGAAAAACTGTCTTCAAAATATCCACTGCTAACCTCTGGATTTTATACCCGAAGACGACCATCATCATGAACAACATCATGTCCAGTAGTTGTTTCCAACAATTATCCAGTCGAACAGTCATCTACTTCACGCTTTAAACGTTGGCTTCAGTCCTGTTTGTTGAATGCCATTCGCAGAAATCGTCTTTTATGTCCTCGCTTCCCTACCTGAAGCCACTCGAAAACTCACGAGCGAGTCATTGTCTAATCTCAGTATGGCAGCAGTAGTTGGAGTACTTGTGACGGAGTTTTCCTCCAGCCGGGACCAGAAACTTCAGGTTAGGTTCGTTGCTCTGTATCGATCGTTCTGTACGACCTAAAATTGAGATCTTAATACACACCCGCCAAAAAATTTACAATGGTTGCAGAGAGCTGAAATCGCAGTTATATACGCGGACATGAAACTCCTGTTACATTTCTGACACACCTCGTAAATAGCCTAGCTTCGTTTTGGCACAAAGTGAGGATCGAACACACTACTATCGAGAGAAGCTTGATAACCATTACACCATGGCGAAGTGCCCGAAAATTATGTAAATAATTCTTTAATTAAATATATTTGTTTCCTTATGTTAGTTTGTAGTAAGCAATATCTCTTTCTTTTATATCAAGATGTTAATACCTACCATCCCAGAAATGGGACGGTGGCTATTAATGCGCTATAAACAGAAGCCTATAATTAATACCGGATTTTAATTTTAATTTTAATTATTTACACCATATTTTACGTTGGTTATTACTAGGTTAAGTGGAATATAAAATATCTTAATTCCCCTCCGCTCCCAATGAAATCAAGGAAGTAAAGATCTTTTAAGCGAAATCGTGGGGATGAAGATAAACTACATCCGGTATCAAGGCCTCTGGTCGGGTGTATTGGTGGTTTTGAGGAGCGTGTAACTATCTCTTAACTGCAGTTATTCCTAGATTCACCTTGACCCGGAGTCAAAGCTATGGGCAGTGAACCCCAAAGCAAAAAAACAAAAAACAAAAACAAAACAACAAAAAACAAAACTAAAAAAAAAAAAAAAAAAAAACGCGATGAAAGCATAAAAATACATTTTTATAGTAAAAAAACAAAAAAAAAAAACAAAACACCAGCAATGTACTTTTATATAAAAATTACCGTCGATACATTGAATGGATACAATTGCGTTCAAAATATATTTAGTTGAAGCCATAAACTGGTTTTCAAAATATTTAGATTTCGTCATTAAATAACCCATCGAGATGTCGATATGCCACTAAACAAAATCAACCAACCAACCAACCAAAATCTTTCAAACATTAATACATAAAGAAATAAAGAAATCAAACTATGTTCCAAAATATATGGTCCAGTGGATAAAAGCGTTGGTTGGAAGTAATCCAGTGGACCTGACCCAAAAGATCTGTGAGTTCAATACCTGGCCACAGCAGAGGTGAACAAAATCTTGGAGAGCCAAGTTACTAAAGGGAAATAACTAAAACTGAGACATCTAGAAAAGGCATGGCATGTGGAACTAGAAAAAATCTACACCAGTGGACTAAATAAAAGGTTTGGTTCGAAATTCCAACGTATATCACCTGAAGAAGGACGGAGCGTACAACGGTCGAAACGTCGTGAATATGACAGTAAAGATGATGACAACAGTCCGAATAATGTAAATAGTACAAATAGTTATCTCACCTCAGAAATATCGACAGATGTCCAAAACATAACTTCAACATAACTAAAACATAAAACTCGCATATCACCGTTTAAAGTAATTATGCCAACACAAACATGTATATACACAAAAGCTGAGTATCATTCACCATTTATACAACTGTGAAAGCAAAATAACTTATATTTTTATGACTTTAAATCTACCAAGAAAATTAAATTTCGTCATTAAATGACCCATTAAGGAGTTGATATGCCATTAAACAAATCAACCAACCAATCTTTTTATCGGTTATTTGGCAACCTGCTGTGGCACTTTTGTGTAGGCCTAGATTCTAGTTTGGCGCAAGGCCACAAACATGAGGCACCCAATGAAAGTTAAACTCACTACTCAGTCATAATGAACTGCGAGATCACCTTGCTAACTGCTACCCGGAGATCTGGCACCTGTGTACGTGTATACAGGCGTCCTGACTGCACCAGCTTACCCCCGAAACGGCACACGAATTAAGGAAGGACAGGAAACACTGAGTAACTAACAGGAAGTAATCTTTCTTCTCTGCTCTTGATGCCCTTTTTCTAATTTTGCAACGCTTTTTCTCACCTTCTGCTAAATACGACTCTTAATAATAATAATAATAATGATAATAATTTCCTCGTTGCTAATGACAAAGCACTCTTATCAATATAATCACAGTGACGTCATAAGAGAGGCGCCAATGAAACTGGCAGGGAACAAATTTGCAAGAATCGACAATGCAATTTACTAAGGGTACAAGCATATTTGTCACTGTCATAGTGTGTGGCTCCTCCTCCTCCACCTCCACCTCCACCTCATTCTACTACTATTGCTACTACTACTACTCGAATGAATGATTATCATTATAAATCAGTAATCTAGAAGCTCTATGTAGTGCTTTTATTAGAACGACCATAATGCATATCCTTGACATTACAACAGTCGCCAGCGCGATTAATCTAAATTATCACTGCTTACGGCAATATCACGTTGAAACAACGTATGATCCCCGAAGTTGAGCAACGTAGAGCCTGGTCAGTACCTAATGGGTGATCGTTTGAGAATAACAGTTGTTGTAAACTTGGATGTACACGTGGTGCCCAAAATTGTTAACCTGGGAGCCGAATTTCAATCGGGTTCGTTGTATTTACTTAAAAGCGCAAACACCCTTGAGAAAAGTATGAATTCACTTATTCTCCCTTAGCTATGGGTTAATTAGTAAGACTTATATCATTAAATCATTATTGCCTTCAAAAAAACTATCTAGAAATATTTACTGGCTTTAAATAACCCGCAAAAGCTTGATAAGCTATAAAACTGAATCAATCAATTATAAGCTATCAATCTCGATAAGCAAACAAATGATATAGCAATAGGTTTTTGACGACTACTCGACTGTTGCTTCCTTTTTTTAACTGTTAGTCACGAGTTAATGTTTAGTAACATTGGTTTTCTCATCGTTTTTTTTTGTTATCTTTCCAGTCACCATTTCTAGCAAGATTTTATTGTTTATTTCAAATTCTGACTTCGTCTAGTAGCATTATTCTTTATCTTGTAGTTCTTGCTCCTCTTCAGCTCACGATCGCCATTTTATGTTGATTCCAACATCATCCTGTCTCATTACTGTGCTCATCTTTCCTCCTTTCATGGACATCTGTTTAATTCATTCATTCTTCCTTTCTTTTGTAAATTTATTTACTTCATTTTTTGTTTGACTATTTTCCTTTCACTTAGATTCCCCGTTTTTTTTTTTTAACAGCCTGCACTGCGAAAACAGAAGATTTGTTAAGAAATGTAAAATGTTCCTAGTTTTCCACAGTAAATTTCTGTTCATGTACTTAGAACATTATTTTTTAAAACAAATCTTCTGTTGTCGCATTGTGGGATATTTAAAAATAACACCAATAAAAACAAAAGCAAAACCGTTGAGAAAGCAGATGTAATTAACTGAGTGTCTGAGTCTAGACACGTCGGGGGCCAGATGTTTAATATTTAGATTTTAGCGTCCCTACATCTTCAGTGTTTCTTCTCGGTACATAATTATAAGCGACATTCTCGTTTATATTTTCCCCTTCCTCTAAACATACATACATACATACATATATATATATATATATATATATATATATATATATACACGTTTCATTAAATAATATAGACAAGTGTTGTCTATTTATTTTATGTAAATTTTTTTCGTAACGTCTGATAAGTTTAATAACATTATCGTTGAACGAAGAAAGGAATTCACAATATTGATCCATATTTTTTTATTTAATACAATCTAAGCATTCGGCTTACATAAGTCATTATCAAAGATGTCAATTACAACATATTAAGCAATATACGGACAAGACAGTGATGACAGTCTGTGAATGTTTACATAGATGATCTCTAAGCAACGATAAACACGTGCATATAAGACGCTAGAAGCGAAAAGCGCACCGCATCTCATGACGTCACACGTGACCACACGAGAGTGAATTGGAGAAGTATGAAGTATGGAAAGCCGTGGGTATAAACCAATGGCTTCTGTTAGCAATTATAGACATTTAAGAATATTTGTAGAGATGCCATAATTGATTTTGTTTAGGATGGGTTTCAACTGTTTGGTGTATAATGCTTCAAGGAATTTTAGTTTTTGTCTCTTTTTTTCATGTCGAAGTATAATTGTGTTTTCGACAAGTATTTTACGGAATTGTGTGTGCGGGCAGGCATGTTGTTTTAAATGCCTAAATGTAGTGTCAAGCGTCATGAAAGTGAGTTTGTGATGTGACCAACATAAATATTATTTAATTCGTTGGAGAATATGAACATTATTTTACTCTGATGAAATCAGTTTAACGGACAAAATGTGTTATATACATGTTTTGTCAATTTTGTTAATCTATTACACAGTACTGGGGGAAAGATATATAACAAATAGGAAATTTTTTTATCGTGCGACGCGTTTCATCATTGAAGAATTCAGTGGACTATATTTGTTTATATTGATTCTTTTTTTTCATTTTGATTCTTTCTCTTTTTGCTTCCATCACTTTTTGTTATTAGATATCTCACACTGTGATAATAGACGATCAGTCAGGAATTGTGAAATGTAAGAGGCTAGGCGCAAATTCACTGTAGATGATTTAGCTATCAAGGCACTCGCTAAACATTTTCGTCTTACAGAATTTTTTTTTTCTTTGATCAGAGTAGCTTGTTTTATATCAAAATTGTGGACGTATTTCTGTATATGACTAAAGCATTTGTTATATGGTTATATAAGAGGTTATTTTCAGATTCATAAACACGTTTTTCTGCAAGTTTCCCCAATATATGATAAAATATAGTTTTAAGGTAGGGTATATTTACGGGTTAAAGTGTTCAGTATAGATCGTTTGTAAACATAAAAGTAGATATTGATGTCAGAGGCGACGGTTTGATTCATGCTAAACACAATCGTTAGTATAAATCCTACGATTGCGTTTTAGCATGAAACAGACTGTCGCCTGTAGGTGTTGACTTCAATGTCCACTTATATATATATATATATATATATATATATATATATAACCGTTAGTGTCTCCGCACCTGAAGATTGCATAAGCTCTCTCTCTCTCTCACACACACACACACACACACACACACACACACACACACACATATATATTTTTTGACTGGAAGGATAATTTCGATGAGGATAAAAATACAGTGAGAGTTCAGTGTAGGCTACAGCTTCACGGAATAAATTATAATCGAAATGGCTAATTACAGTCTCCTTCTTATTTTCATTATATATATATATATATATATATATATATATATATATATATATATATATATATACATACTTCGGAAACTTCGATCATTCTAAATAAGAAAACAATGTATTGCAATATTCTTGTTCATACCTATATAACTACTTTAACTTCAAATAATGCAATGCACATATTTATAATCCCATGTGATATTATTATTATTTGTAGCAGTATTAATATTATTATTAGTAGTAGTCTGAATTCACATATTAAAGTAAATATATAAATGCTACCATTACCAATTTTGTAATCACAATTTCATTAAAAAAAATGACTTATATAATGAAACCTGACATTTTAAATAATTTAATGCATTATTATATATTAAGGATAATTAGGTAGTATTGAGAATTTGGAGTTTATATTCTCTAGGAGTGGTTGCTTCCTCAAAACAGAAAACCCAGTCAGCCCTTCTATCTAACTCATATGTTGAGTAACCAGAACAGGTGGATTCGTACCATTCTGCAATCTGTCTGTTCTGTCCTCCCCCAACCTAGGGTATTTGGGCGAAGATGATGGCAACGAACTCGTCTCGTCGATTTATCTTGTCCAGGTGCTAACCGTTACACTACCCACACTCCCGAAGTCAACAAACTTCATAAAACATTTTGTTTTGCCCGTGATAAACCCCGTTCTCGTTTCAACACATGTGACGAGAGTGAACATCTCCGTTTCCTTAAAATAGGGTTTTATATACATTCTTCTTCTTCTTCTTCTTCTTCTTTGTGCCATGTCTCTTCATGATGTTGGCGATCATGGCTCTCCACAATTCCCTGTTCTTTGTAGCTCTCAGTAAATTCAGTCTTTTTTTTTTATCTCTCCTGAAACCTATTCTGCCATCGATTTACACACAGGTTATGCGCTCTGTCCTTCTATCCATCAATATGTCCTGTGGGTGTTAAGTTTTCCAATTCTTTTTTTCCTCATTATGTATCCTAGAAACTTCAACTGTCTTTTTTATATAAATTATAAGTCCTTTTTGCTTCCATTTTCTCTAAAATTTTGTCGTTGCTATCATATTCATTCCATGGTATTCTCAGCATCTGTCTAAAACCATATTTCTGTTGCCTCAGTTCTCCCCTTCATCTGTGAGGAAAATTGTTTAGCATACACTGCCATATAGCAGAATTAACATTAAAGAAAAGTTCCGTACCTTTTTTCTTCGTTTCTATAGAAATCTTCCTGTTTCTTTTGACTTTTCATAACTTTTGGAAGACCACGTTCGCCATCTCAATACATCTTCGGATTTAGGTGTTGCACTTTTCGTTTTCTACTAAAACACTTCCCAGATATTTCAATTGTTATACTTGCTTGACTGCGTTATCTCTGATTTGTAATTTGCATGTTAGGCTGTCCTTTTCGCTGACGACCATACGTCCTATTACGCATATATGCGATGGGTAAATTGTCACCATTTTATATTTTTAATTTTGCGCATGCGCATTGTTTGTTTTTAATTTTGTCGACAGCACAGTATAGTAGGGTCACTTGGACACCGTCTGTGAGAAAAAGAACACTATGACGCATTTCAATCCATCAGAAATTTGGAAACAGCATACTGTACTGCTTGGCATTTGCACCGGAAGCTCCAATGCGAATATTTCAGAGGGTTTGGGTGTCAATCTGAGAAGAGTGCAAATGATTTGGAAAGAGTTGGCTGACATATCCCGTCAACATCATGGTATTTGGAGTGATCACTAGTGATGGCGACGTTATGCTTCCTTTCATCTTTCCACAGGGCCTCACACTCAACACGGAGGCCTAAATCAAGTGCCTTGAGTAGGTAGTGCTGCCTTGGGCAAAGAGAGTGGCTGCTGCAAGACCCTATGCCTGACAACAGGATTCTGCTACACAAGCATGAGAAACCCACTTATGGCTGTTAGACAATCTTTGCGACCACATCACCCCTTACGTCTGAACTTCTAACTCTGCACCCAACTTCATTATTATGTGTGGGGTGCAGTTGAGCGAGAGACCAACAAAACTCCTTTTAACACCAAAGATGAAGGCAAGGATTACGGCAGCATTCACCAACTTAAATAAGGAGACTGTCCAGAAGAGATGCAGGAGATTCCGAAGACGTTTGGAGATCATAGTTGAAGCCAATGGCGATTTCATTGAATAAATTTACTCTTTAGTGTTTCAAGATATCTTTGTGTAATTTTGGTAAATATATCTGTTAAATTGAGAATACTGTGTTATTTTCATTTCGACGTAATTTAGACGACAGTTTATCCATCGCACGGTGTATATTAATTGCTAGGGTAAAATGTTATAACGTCATATTAAACGAAGACAGAAATCTCTAGATACAGTTTGACAAAGCTGGGAATTTCTTTTCAATCGTTCAGGGACGTCGTGAGGACAATAAAGCTTTTATTGTACGCACAATAATTTAGAGGAACACTGACCTCTGCCAGGGAAATATCAAAATGCTTTTTAGTTTCAACTTTCGACCAAAATGGTACGTGACCTTTTCTCGGTTAACAAAACAAAATTTAAAAAAAATATATAGATGGAAATGTTTAGGGCGTCAGTCGAAAAACAAACAATAAATATTTTTGTTACGAATGTGAGTTACACACGCAATCAAGGAATTGCTAGCAAATGAGATTGTAAATACTAAATATATGAATAGATAACAAGAAAAAAAAATATGACCTAGCGAAGAATAAATATTTAAAAATAAAAAAAACATTGTACAGGATGGTCCGAAAGTCATGTCATCCCCTACTAAAAAGTAATGAAAACAATATAACAAGTAATATAATTACACAAAGCATACGTACTGGATTCACTTTATTCACTTTCATTGACGTTGTCACACATTGCGAAGGTCTATGTGAACATCATCATTTTCGTGACACAAAATGATGCGGCCCCATGTCCTGTTTGAGATTTTACGAAGCTGTGCTTTGTTGATTGTAGCAATGTTCGCCCTTCAACTGATGGGTATTCTGTTATCATTAATAGTTAGACTCTCTCCTTGGTAATACCACACAGAGCATTGAAATAGAAAATGATATTATATAGTGGTGACAAGACTTTCGGACCACGCTGTATAACCATAAAATAAACTGGAGAACACTATATTAAAATTAGTTCTACAATACTTAAGAGAACTAGAAAACCTACCAGGACTTATTATTGGTGGATATAAACTTATCAAGTCAAGGCTGATAACATTCCAGATTCTTCTTTGGATTTTGTTAAGAATCTCTAGATACATAGCAGAAGCGCCATACCTAATGTGGCAGCAAGATAACATATCTGTCTATATTTCTGAGATGAGGTATTATGTACACTATTTATATTATTCGGACTATTGTCCTCATCATTGTAGCCATATTTACTACGACGTTTCGGCCGTTGTACGCTCCGGCCTTCTTCAAGTGGTTTGGATGTCGAACTGAACCCTCTATTTCATTCACTGGGGTAGACTGTTCTAGTTCCACGTGCCATGTCTTACGGATGTCAGTTATCAGTTATTTCCTGCTTAATCCCCTCTCCAAGTTCTCCTCCGCCTTAACCAGGTATTGAACTCACACTCTTTTGGGTCATGTCACTGGATCTAACTAACGCCTTTATCCACTGTGCCACTCAATGCCCACATTCAAACCACCTGAAGAAGGTCGGGGCGTACAACGGCCGAAACGTTATAATAAATATGGCGTCAAAGATGAGGACAATGGTCCGAATAATGTAAATAGTGAAGATAACATATAATATAATTAACCAGCATTGAGATTCATAATCAAATTTGACGCCACCAAATAAGACAGTGGAAATAGAAAGATAATGAGTCTAAATTCATATGGTATATTTATCATACGTGACTTGGCTTCCTTCTTTCTATTCTCCAAATATTTTCAGGGCAACTGTTCTAATTAGCTTTTTTCCCTAGTGCATCGACTAAATGAATTTAAGCGTGTTACTAGATATACTTGTATATTGAAATCTGACAATTTAACTAATTTAATGCACATACTATCTCTTTGATTAGGCCTTCGGCTTGTTCATGAGTTTGAGAGTCCCTAGATCTTTGCATATTCTCAACATTGGAAACTCGCCTGGCTGCCATTTGATCGTGGTTTTCATCTGCACGGGACTTTCTTTTCCTCATTGCAGTCTTAGTTCTGCTGGTGGAGATTTCTTTTTGCGAGGCATACTGCTGCCTTATGCGATAGGCAACAATAAACTATAGAAAAACTCAAAATTGATCGCTGAATTTAAGTATTGCATTATATATTTAAGCTTACCTTTTCAAGGTTCAATTATAATTCTTCTGCCACCACTTAATTTAAAGACAAGTTGATGTACGTAGGTCCTCACTTTCCGTACAAACAAATATTTTTTTTTATTTCGTGCGTGACTTTCGCAATTAATTTCAATTATTCCCAAACTTCAATTATTCCCAATTTATTTTCAAGTTACAAATTTGTTATTGTACGCAAAAAATCGTCGCTAAAAAAACCAAAAAAAACACGTAAAATATCGCCGAAAACAATCGCAGTTATGAAAAGTTGGGAATCTAAAATCTAGATTGTGGGTCTGGATCCGGTTCGAAATGTTTTTAATTTGCCCACGGAGTCGGCCTGATTCCAAAATGGTAGGATATTTTGCACTACGGCCTCTAGGAGTCAAGTCGAAAAAGTGTGACACACTGACATTCGCATTTATTTATTAAGGATAATTCAGAAGTAATGAGAATTTGGAGTTTAGTTTCTCTAGGATTCATTATTGGTGATAATAAACTTAAAACATAAGATACGCGGATGACACTGTGTTGTTAGCGAACTCAAAAGGAAACCCCAAGAATTCTTAGATAAGTTATTTAAGCAAAGTAATAAAACCACTATAAGGCCCAGGGGTTGCTGAGTGTGAGAGAATATGAGAAAAAGAAATATTATTAAGGAGAAAGAACAGCAAAAACAGGAATTAAGACGATTGAAGATAACAACTGATATTGCATTTAAATTCTTGAAGCTCAAATTTGACGGGAAAAGCAAAAAAAAAAAAAAAAAAGAAGAGTTCCTACAAGCGAAAGGTACGAGAAAAGAAATCGGTTACTATAGAAGTTGCGCTTCCATCTAGACATTTTAGCTGCAGAATTATGATTCCTTGTACTAAATGAAAGAATGAATAAAAGGACTATCTATTTATTGGAATAAGACAGAATATGGTTATCAGCAAAAGGGAACGTGAAAGACGTGGATATCAAAACAAGTACGTATATAAATTCTACTACGGTGACATAACGTGAAACGTGATATAAAAATCCAAAGACATTTTGAATAGCGGAAGATGTCTTCTAGAAACTAAGTAAAGTATTAAGGGACAAAAACTTCAATAGGAATAAAGAAAAAAAAAAATAGTGCCGAACTGTGATGTAACATTTAATTTGCTGTATGGCAAATGGTAAGAAATTTCTTTACAGACGAAGAAGATTCTTGAAAAAGCAGAGATGAATGTTGAAACTACTATGGGCATAGATTGTGAGTAACAGCAAATCTGTTAAAGAAATTAAGGATTAACAGGAAACATATACATACAATCAGAAACATACAGTTCAAGATTTGGGGGTAAATAATGAGGAAAGTAGACCAGGGAAATCTAACACTCACGAGACATACTGAAAACTAGAAAAGCAGAGGAAAACGACGAACACATTATTTAACGAGTTTGTGAGAATGTGTGTCAAAGTAAAAAGAAGGATGGTAACAGGTGTAAAGATAGCGAAACAAAAGACAAGAAACTGGAAAGAGCCTTGAACATCCATGTCCTGAAGGGACACGGCAAGTTGTTATGGGGTCCACCCTTTTCGGATATAATGGACTCGTCCTGCTGCCATAAAATAGCCACAGTCAGGCAGAGAAATTGAGTTGTACAAGAGTCGTATGGTAGTCGACAGTCGGATAGAGTGAGGTACCCTCTTGTAGAAGTCAGTTACAAGCACGTAGACTCTAAGGAAGTCCTACTTCGAGACTGTATATATCTATCTGTATTTGCTACTAACCGTGTTCCTGGATTTTACTAACAGCATTACCTTTTGTATTTTGTGTAAATACATTTAATTTCTTAGCTTAAATACTTGCGTTTGTCATTTATTGGATACCTATTTTTCACGCGGGATCCACAACACAAGTAAATATGTTGTCCAGTTTGATTTTCAATAAAGAAGGTTTTTTTTTTCAATTTTTTTACTGTTAGATTCGTTGAGTAATTACTGAGTGACAAACGCCTGAACACCATAACGACCAACTATTGATGTGTTGGATCAATATACATCTCTTGATAGGTATCTTCAAATTGAAGCCAAAATACAATAATTCTTTTTTGGATCAATCAAAAGAATCATTAAGAAATCCAAGCTTAGACACTTTACTGAGATAGCGCGGCTTTCGTGATCCTGTCATCCAGAGAGTTTATCAAGCAAATCTAAACTAGCCAAAGAGGTCAATGGGAATTAGCCAGGCAAAATGATAGTTACCTTGAGGGATAAATATCACTGATAAGAACGAGAGAGCCGCTATCATGTTGTATAGATGTCCGTGGAAATAATGAAAGAAACTAAATTTTCAATAAAACAGTGATGCCCGTGAAAAATGATATAAATTAATTTTTCTATAAAACAATGATGCCCTGGAAAAACAATATAAATTATTTTTTTGCAAAAAAAAAATGATGCCTGTGATAAATGATATAAATTAATTTTTCCATAAAAAATGATGCCCATGAAAAAAGATAAAAAATATTTTTTTGCAAAAAACAAAACAAAACAATGATGCCCCTAAAAATGATATAAACTAATGATGGTCCTGAAAAAAGAAAAAAATTATTTTTTACAAAAAATAATGATGTTTCTGAAAAATAATATTAATTAGTTTTTTCCATAAAACAATGATGTCTGTGAAAAATGAGAAAAGTTATGACTTCTAAAACGCCTTCTACCATTGTCGCCGAGTCCGGCCCTTATAGGACCATATCGGCTCGTTGACGGCTCGTCTCGTTTCCGAACAGCTCGTGCTCATTGATCGCGCATACGCGTGTGACAATGTGTCGCCCCCGTGTTCTGGGGTTAAACGAATAGTGTTTCTGACGCTGCTGGCCACGGCCCGAATGGTGATTTGGATGATGCGACAGGAGGAAGTCTTGCGAGACAATCGTCTTTCTCATCAGGATCTGATCCGATTCTTTGAGCATCAGCTCAAGATGAAGATTAGAACTGATAGAAAACGCTTGCATTCGACAGTCTTCAGCAAAAGGTGGGTAAAAGAGGAGAGCTTGGTTCGTTTGAACGGGGCTAGTCTTGATTTTCTCTTTTAGGTCAACCCACGTCACATCGAGGTGGTTTCCTGCGGAGCCTTCCCCTTGGTTAGGTTAGACAAGCTTTTGTGTACCTAGTTAATGTAAGTGTTGTTCCTACCCTGTTCCCGGCTGCCTCTTTGGTTATGATCCAAGTTGAGATTCCTTACCTTCATAGTTTGTTTAGGCCCCCTTTTCATCTCGACTGGGTCAGCTTTTATATTTCGCATGTCTGTATATTTTTCTCCTTTCCTACTCCCTTAGCGAGAGAACCTCTAAAAAAAAAAAAAAAAAAAACAATGCTGGGGAAAATTTAAATAAATTAATTTTTTACATAAAACAATGAGCTCCGTGAAAATTGATATAAATTAATTTTCTCTCTCTCTCTCTCTCTCTCTCTCTCTCTCTCTATATATATATATATATATATATATATATATATATATATATATATCAGATAGAAAATCCGTGGGTAAGTAATCCAAATAGATCCTATTAATATAAAATATTAAAACTGATCCACAAAAGAGAGCTTAATATAATTTTTATTATATAGCATATAAGTGAATTACAATTAATGAGATCCAAACAATTTACCTCATACAGATGAACATTTCGTCCATGGGAAACTATTTTTCCCTGTACTTATCAACGTAAATACATTTACTAAAATGAATAAATTCCCACGTTTCTTCACAGGAAATTTGAAAGGCAAAGGAAGGAAAGAATGTATTAATTTTAAATTTTTACTCCCATTCTATAATATTTTAAACTCCCCTATGAAATTTAATGCCCTTTTGTTGTACATTCTTCTTCCTTGCACAGGTGTCGATAGGTTACATTTAGGTCAGTGTCCATTTTCAAGCCTCCTCCTTATCTCTACCGACTCCACCATAACCATGTTAGGTCTCTTACCCCTCTATATGTATTTAACTTCCTCCTCTATTATAGGCCAATTCTTACTCTCTCTTCTTTTAATCTTTCCTTTTTCTTTTTTCTTTCTTACCCTTCTTTGCTTTTCAAATTTCCTGCGAAGAAACGTGGGAATTTATTCATTTTAGTAAATGTATTTGCATTGATAAGTCCGTGGAAAACTACTTTCCCATGGACGGAATGATCATCTGTATGAGATAAATTGCTTGGATCTCATTAATTGTAATACAACACGCACGCACACACGCACACACATGTCTATCTATCTATATATATACTTATAATCTGATCTTTCTGAAAACCAACATCAAAATATAAAATTGGATCAATTTTAACTTGAATATTAAAAAAGTATCAAACCGAAAAAAAATGTCGACATGCGGAATATTCAAGAAAAACGGTTGCATCTATAAATATTTTCTTGTCTTTAATTTCTGTTTAAGATCTTCATTAATGTATTTCCAAGCCAGTGAGCTTATCTCAATGAAAAACTGAACAGGAAATTCTATCGGAATAGTGTTTTAATTTCTTAGATAAACACATTTTCGATTCTTATTTGCTTCTGAATCCTATTTTTTTACTCTTAATTGTAGTTATTTAACATCGTAACTCCCAGCTCGCCATTTCGTGATAAGCAGCTTGAATTAGAAATCAAGAATAAATGTCCAGCGAGAGAAAAAAAAAAAAAAACTCGCGTCGCTTATCGTGTGTAAAAAAAGGATAAAAGAAAAATTCCTGGAAAGATACGAAGGTCAACAGTCGAAGTCATTTATATTAAACAGTATACAGTCTCTAGATTTATTATGTAAATCACATGAATCTCAATAAGTCGAATTTTTGTAAAATTTTGCACATTTAATTTAGACATAAAAACAAAGCTCGAGTTAAATCTTTAGGTTGTTTTTATAATAATTATAATATTTATATGTTTTTTAGTTTTTTTTTCATAATAAAAATATGTTTAAACTACTTAAAATTTAACTGAAGCTTTTTTTGACGTCTAAATTGTGTCAAATTTGAAAAAAAGGTTTTCAAACAAATTTGAGTTATCGAGGTGTATGTAATTTGTATAATAACTTCAGACGGACTGTAGTTATAGCCTTTAATTGACAATAAATGACGTTGACAATATTAATCAAAGGACTTTTGAGAATAAACATAAAATAAATAGTAAACGCCCAGCGAGAAATGAACACACGTCTTATCTCAGCCGAAGATATTTTAACATGAAAAAAAATTTGCTGGTTTAAATAGGAAGGCTACATACTGTAGTCAGTTCGCATCTAGCAATATAGCTGCAACCATTTTTAAATAATAATTGACGTTGATAAAATGTGTAAAAGACACTTAAAAAAGAGAAACAGAGTGACTAATAAACGTATAGTAAGAAACAAATCCGCATTGTTTATTGTTGTTGGCAGGTCTAACGCGGAAATTTTTTTCTGGTGAAGGTAAAAAGGTCACCGACTGTATTCGTATATATAGCCTTTATTTTTGGAATAATTGAGGTTCATAGAATTGTGCAAAAGAGTCTTGAGAAGAGAACCAAAATGAGACAGTGTTGATGACCGAGGCAGAAAGGAAACTACAAAAACTTCTACAGAAGGTAGTCAAGGAAAGCAAGAAGAAAGGACTAAACATCAATTCCAAGAAGACAGAATGCATGGTTGTCAGCAAAAGGAACATCCCAAAATGCAAATTACAAATTAGGGATACCACAATCAAGTAAGTACAATAATTTCAATATCTGGGAAGTGTTTTAACAGAGGACTCGGGGTAGCGAAAAACGCCTTTCAAAATCTTAGTATTAAGAAAATTTCCTTAGAGTTTTTAAATATTATGTAATATCTGTCATCCTATATGTCAGTGAACGTTGGACAATTTCCTCAGAGATGAAGAAGATACTTGAAGCAACAGTAATGTGGTTCTACAGAAGGATGTTGAGAATAATAAGGGACACAAAGGACAATAAATTGTGGAATCCCATGATCGCCAATGTCATGAATGGACATGGTATATACAAGAAGAATGTTAGTGCATTAAAAAGGAATATATCAAAATCAAAATGGTAAGAAAACAAACGAATATTAATTCCTAGTGTGAAAACCAAATAAGTAAGTGCGTATTATATAAGTAAAGTTATAAATTATAAATCACTGCATACCAGATAGAAGTAAAAAAAACAACAAAAAAACAAAAAACAAAAACAAAAAAACACAATGGCAAAAAAATCCCCCAAAAAACGAATGAATATTTGGATAAATATCAAACCTTGCTCTATAGCACTTCAGGCTCAAGTTGGGAATAATGAAGTTCAAGTTGGATTAATCAAATTCTAGGTGGCACTAAACAATTACAAATTGAACTAATTTCAAATTGAGACACTAGTTACATTATTCGGACTATTTTCCTCATCTTTGTTGCCATATTTATCACAACGTTTCGGCCGTTGTACGCTCCGGCCACTTTTAGGTGGTTGGAATGTCGAACTGAACCCTTTATTTTACTCCTTGGGGTAGACTATTCTACCTCCACGTGCCATGTCTAATGGATGTCAGTTATCAGATATCTCCTGTTAATTCACCTCTCCAAGTTCTGCACTGCCTTAACCAGGTATTGAACTCACAACTCTTTGAGTACTGTCACTGGATCTAACCAACATCTTTGACCACATTCAAATTGAGACTAAACAATTTCAAGTTGGTACCACCCAGGTGTAAATGTAAATGTCCAAAAACAGCAGTTAACTCTCACTAGCCTTTTATTGAAGAGTGTGTGGAGGCGAACCCACGAATATCTTTGAAGCAGCTGGCAGCTTTGATACAGCAAAGATTGATTATGGTTGTGTGTTCTAAATGTGTTCGACAACATTTGAATGGACTATTATTCACACACAAATTTTTTTTTACAATGCGCAGGATCCTCCTGTGCATTGTAAAAATTTTGAGCGATCTTAAATATAAACGTCGACAGAAGGAGCATGGACAATTCTTAAGTCTAGTGTAGTATCTGAGGTAGCTTTGAAGCTTCCTCGAGTTCTTGCAGGTGAAGGACGTGGAAATGCAATACAAAATGAATTCCGCAGTGCACAACTTGAGCAAGTGATTGCTAATGATGTACCTATAATGATCCTGCCTAAATGTACTGCTCTGCTGGCACATGTTCAGCCATTTATACAGCCAGCCTTGGATCTTGAGGATATGAATTTTTGACATGCACTAGTACATTGATATTCCATAATTCATGAGTTAGTGACAATAAATATTTGCTAGCTTATTTTCATTATTATGCCTTATTTGTTTTGTTAAAAATATATATTTGCCAACTTGAAATCGTTTAGTATCAATTTGAAATTGTTTAGTACCAACTTGAAATTGTTTAGTATCATTTTGAGTTTGATTATTTCCAACTTTAACTTGAAATGCTATAGAAAGAATAGAATATGTACGTGACAAATGATATAGAGAAATTACTTATGGGATATATTCATCAACTGTAACATTATCATGTACGCTCAAGACACCACACGTCTAAATCTCCCGTCTTGTGCGTTTCTGTAGCTATAACTCTAGTTAACATTCTGCTTTTAATCATTTCACGACAAGTAAGGCAATAAAGTCACTAAGACGCAAAGGGTTACTGAGTGTTAGAGAGCATGAGAGAAAAAAAAGAAAAATACTATTAAGGAGAGAGAATAATAGAAATTAAAGAAAACAGAAGATAACGATTGACATTACATTTAAATTTTTGAAGATCAAGCTTGAAAGAGAAGCGAGGAGATGGAATAAAGTTTCACAAGCGAGAGGTGTGATTAGAAGAAGCTGTTAGCATAGAACTTGCGGTTGCAGCTAGCGATTTCAAATTTGTAAAGAATCCTTTAAATGTATAAATAAGATTTCATCTAAGTGATCATAATGAATCCTAACGTAAGTCAGAAGTGTCGTCTATTTTGAAACTATATTACGTTCATAACATAATTCTGAGAAACTTACAGAAGGATAAATACGAAGAGACTAGAGTAGACAGATAGATAAAGCAAAGTGCTAGAAATTAGAGACATCCTCAAAGCGGATATATTTTCACTTTAAAACTTGTAGAAATGCATTCAACCGTATGAAACATGTGTCACGTAATATATAAAGAAGTATTATAGTTCTGGCAGGCATCTGATTAACATAGTTTCATTGCAGAATGAGCGTTGAAGATAGCAAGATTGACATTCTCCTTAAGAGGTATCAACTTTTTTTTACCGGTCTCAGTAAGCGATTTTAATTTCGTCGTAAAGCTCATGCCAACACCAACTCGGGAGACAAACGATAATAATTTTTGTGCCTTTCAGTAATAGCTTATCAAAAAAAATCGAGACGTTGAAGATTACTATCTTTATAATGAGAAAACAAGACCATAATTTAGCATTACACTTTATTTATAGCATATTTCTGATCTGAAACGTACACGATATAATGTTCGGTCACTATAGCTAATATTCACCATTGAATATGAAGGTAATTATGTTAAAAAATAGATATTTTTTGCGAAAAATAAATGCAATCATTAGGCTACGTATTTATTGATGTATCTACGGTAATTCTGTCCGTATGATATCGCCACTATGTCTCGAATTTTGATTCAGCAAAGGCAATCATCTGTGCCGGAGAGAGATTAAAAGAAACGCTTCGTGGGGTGATTTAATCTATTTTCGATTCATTTTCTTTGCCTCCTCTGCAAAATAAACATTTTTTTCTGAATTATTGTTAGTTATAATTTTCTTATGAATAAACAGCATTTGCCAGAAACAGAATGCTCTTGTTTGCATGAGAAAAAAGAACACGCAGAATATTTGCATTAAAAAGTAGTTATTGCATTATTTGTGCAAACGAAAGAAATCGTATGCCGATTACCAAATCGGCTGCACATTGGCTGAAAACTTAACTAATCAGAACACCGAAAGTATGAACTCAGCTGGCGGGAAAATTGAGTCAGAGAAATTCCAGTAAATAGATGGTGGATCACAAATAAGAAAGAAGGGTAATTATTGAAATTTATCGAAATGGTCATCAAACGCTTTTCTAAATTTGTGAATGGACATGAAAGGGATAATAGGCCAACACGCTAGAGCAGTGGTTTATTGGCTCGTAAAATAGACTAAATTACCCAATAAATGCTGTAGATGACTACCTTTTGAGAGGATATTACATTAATTTAACGTATTCATACACGCATGTGCAGAAACGCCCACAATAACTGCTCACTTTATTCAGTATACTTATCTAGTACCCGACTTAATCCAATTTTTGTCTGTAAAACAGCCACAGAGTTTGTTGGCAGGAATTTTACGACGTTCTGGAAGCAGAATCTCGAAATCTCTGTCCACCCTAAAGTTCTAAATTAGTTCGTCAAGGAATAGAATTTCCTTTTCCAGCAAATCTGAAAGGTGAAAGTTGAGGCCATTTTAATAAAAAAACTTATTGCTGTTTAATGTGAACCAATTTGTCACTATTTATTTTATTTGTCACACGGTGTGATGTTCTATTGAAGATAGAAATCGGTGGGGAAGTTCTTCGTAGACATAAACTGAGGTAGCGTTCCAAACGCAGTACCCAGTACGCAGCGAGGTTACGGCATTTAAAATATTTGTTATTTGTACTCAGTCAGTTATGTGCCATGCGTGATACACGATTAGGCGATCATGTATCTTTTGATACATTACTGACGAGATAGATTTTTTCCCGCAGTAAGTTGCCATTTCTTTCTGCGGTAGGCCAGTTGACATCCAAGGCTATAGAACCCGGTTTGTCCTGCTATTTACCCATAGCTGGGGGAGAAGAAGGGGAGATTAATACGTTTCCCAATGATTGTAATAGATTCGACTGGAATTCGAACTCGGCTCTCCGATTCCTAAATTCAAGCCACTATCCATTACACTATTGTACTAATGTTCTTAATATATACCAGAAATATTACCTATACCATTAAACATCCACCGCAATACTGAACCTTTGATAGAAAGCAAGATGGATCCATACTTTCATGTTATTTTCGCGAAATCCTAGCCAGATATTGCACTCATCAAAGTGCGCAACATTTTCCCACTCTTCTCGTGTTCATGTTTTGTGATCCTTAACCAATTGTATGCTCAGTTTCTTCTTGCATGAGTGGTACCCGGCCTCTGTCTCCTACTGCTGTAGCTCATCTACTTCAAGTTTTTATTTATTGTAGTATTAATCCTGAGGGCCACTCGAGGTAGAGGGTTACAGAGTAAGATGCACAGATTCGGATATGTGTGTAAGAACAGTTAACCCGAGATATGAACAGGTTAAGATTGTAGTGATCGATAAAGGAATCACTTGGAAATAGGATTCCACAACGTAGTGGTTTGTGGGTGGAAGCTGCTGGAGTGGAACTTATATTTTACCAGGGGTGAGGGTGGTTCGCTACAGTCTGCATATCATGGTATGTTTTAATAGTGAAGGCTAGGACTGGTAGAAGTAAGGACTGTAGTTCATTTGAACACTCTCTATGGAAATAGCGATAGAGCAGCGAGAGGCTTGCGACGTCTCATCAGTGAGAAAGGAGTTGCAGAGTGGAAAATAACTGGTAACCTACAAGGGCTCGGAGATGCTTTTCGACTCTATCGAGAGTGGAAAGTAAAAACTGGGTAGCTCTCGCCAATATATGGCAGAATTAGTCAATCTTCCGGCATTGATAGGCTCTTGTAAAGGTAGAGGAGACTTGAAGAAGTTTTGGCCATTTTTACACATTTTTCAAGGAATTTCCACCAACAGATTTGCCGTTTACTGGAGCTTCTTCTCAACACCAATCTCTGTGAACCATGGAAATGTTGATATGTGAAAATTCTAGTAGATCAATATTTAAAAAAAAATTCAGACTTCCACGTATGTTGCGAACAACTATGCAGCTTTTAGAACCATACAAATTACCGTTTTTTCCCATGCAGACGCATGAAATGGAATTCAGCAGTTTCTTATGACCATGTTTGAATGTCCAAATCGATTAATTGTTGCCAAAGCATTAGGGGATTAGAAATTTTCATAAATGAGCATTTATTCTCATATAACTAATTAAGTGGCCTGCGAGTGCATATATATATATATATATATATATATATATATATATATATATATATATAGGTGTGTGTGTGTGTATGTACGTATGTATGTATATGCGTCTGTGTGTGTATGTATGTACGTATGTATACATATGTGTGTGCGTGTATGTATGTACGTATGTATACATATGTGTGTGTGTGCGTTTGTATATATATGCGTGTGCGTGTTTGTATATATATATATATATATATATATATATATATATATATATATATATATATATATATATGTATAGGGTGTAGAAAAAATAATTTTAAAAACTTTGGAGGCGGGTTTCTCACACCAAAACAATATATAAATATATGTCCAAAAATCCTTCGTTTTTGAGTTTACGGAAAGTTTACAGTAGATGGCGCTTTCTTGTCATGTAGACTAGGTTACATTTGTTATTTGTGTAAATTTGTTGCTAGACTGTGTTCAACGTTTAATATATGTAGTAGTGAGTTAACTGAGAATTGTTCCATTTAATAATGACAGGATATTCATATCGTGCGTAGGCAGAATTTTACATGAATTTTACACACAGCCGGGCGAATGGTGATGGACGCGAGCTTTCACAGCTGTATCAGATTAATATTCCAGACCTCAGGCAGCCGAGTTATCCAAGCTTGGAAGCTGTTAATCCTTGTGTTGCTGAGACAAGTTGCGTGGAACCACAAACTATGAATCGAGGAAGATCGAGATCTGCTCGTACGCTTGACCGCGAAAACATTCTGCATGTTGTCGTAGACGATCCAGGTCAGTTGGCCATACGATGTACATCTCGTAGTACTACATGGAGAGTACGTCAATAGCAGCTTCCGTATTCGTATCATTTGCAACGTGTGCAGGGTCTTTCGACCTCTGATCGCTCACCACAGAGAAGTCTTGTCGATTGTTTATTGCACAAACTGCCGATCCGTTGTTTGTCTCTTCAGTCTTGTTTACCAATGTGACAACATTTGAAAGAAATTTACAGAACCCACATTTGTGGGTCGGGGGTTCAGAATTCTGTACAATACAGGCTAGACACCAATATCAATTTACGATTAATATGTAGGCTGGAATTGTAGGTGACTGTCTGGTAGGTCCATATGTTCTCCAGCTATCTCTTACAGGAGTTGTCTACAGGATTTTATCTGGAACACAATCCCGACCTGTTAGGGGATGTACCCCTGCTAATACGAAGATGCATGTGGTTCATGCACGATGGGCTCCAGCACATTTTAGTCATATTGTTCGTGATGCACCGGCTGACATCTACCATGAAAGATGGATAGTCAGGGAAGGAACGAGTACATGTCCGGCACGTTTTCCCGACCTCAGTCTTTTGGATTTTGGCCACCTAAAACAGTTGTTTTATGCAGTAGACACTAATAATGCAGAAATGCTTCATCAACATTCATGGGTCCTGCGAAACCATCCAACACCATATGGAAGTATTTGAAAGGTTCCGCCAGTTACTGATCTGACGGGTGCATGCGTGTGTAGAAGCAAGCGGAGGACTACATAATTTCTTTGGTTGTAGAGCATACCTCTCTTCAGGGTTGCATGTGGATTTGAATTCAGAGTTGTCCTTCTGCAAGATTAGTTGCGAGTCAACACCGCGATTTAAGTTTGAAAGTGAATGTAACGTAATGTTAAGTTACTCTACAACTGTTATTGACAATTTTAACCTTGTAATAGTCACCACATGGTCAGGTGATTGGTAACTGAAGCTTTTCCCTAATCAGGGTTTTTGCTGAGGAGGGTGGCAAGACAACTAGCAGGATTAAATACGAGACTTGCAATAGGCCGTATGAACATTCTTATAGCATCAACGGCCGTCTGGCACGATCATGCACATTGGTATCCTTACTTATATATATGACCAGCGCAGTGATCGTTAAGTGGCGGGCTTCCTAGACTGAAGGTGGACGGTATTCCCGATGGTGTCAACGGTCACATGTCCGTGATCATCGGCTCTTGTTTGACCCTGAGAGAAATGTGCTAAACCATGACTTACTGCCAAAGACATGTTACAAATGAATGAATACTCATCCTGCTTTATACTTAAGTATGTGGGAAGGACCGGTGTTCAGTTGGCTCAAGCGACCC
>CAHIKZ030004167.1:832500-917500 GCA_903632075.3 Acanthosepion pharaonis | reverse complement strand
CATACCTTTCCCAAAGGTATTAGAATGTAAGTGAATATAATGGATTCGACTGGAATTCGAACTCGGCTCTCCGATTCCTCAATCCAAGCCGATATCCATTATTCCACTTTGCCTTCTCTCTCTCTCTCTCTCTCTCTCTCTCTCTCTCTCTCTCTAATAATATATATATATATATATATATATATATATATATATATATGTGTGTGTGTGTGTGTGTGTGTGTGTGTGAATCACCTCGAAATAAATCCATTGTAAAGAACAGGTTAAACATTACTTATTGCGTCTGATTTATCCCGCTGCTCAAGTACTTGCCTACTTATGTTAGACGTTCTTTATCATTCTATGCTATCAGTTACTTCTGTGTGTGTTTTGATCATAATGGAAGTCACAAGAGGTGTTCAACTGTAGATATGATAATAAACATTCAGCAGCAAAGAAAAAGAACACTAACTGTAATCCAAAGATGATCTCTCGTATGTGGGAAAGATTAAAAAATAAAACCGAAAATAATCTGTTGCCTGATGGTAATCGTAATAGTTATGTCGGCCATTTCATTATAAGGAAATGTTCCGTATTATTTGACCGTTTAGCCTAGCAAAACATTTTTCAGAAAAATACTTTTTATAAAATCGACTGTTCTTAGTCTTTCAAGTACTGGTGAGGATTTCCTTCCTAACCTTTTGTTTGATGTGTGAAATGTTAACATCATAATTATGTCCGTGATGGGTTTTCTGTTATTTGATAAGGTTCTTTGTTTGTGAACCTGTAGCGACCGTCCACGAGTTTCGAAGAAGTACGGTTATCGCTAAGACCTTCAGGCTTCATTTGCTCGAATCCTTTTTTCAGGATTGATCTTAGGAAGCGGTTGTATACAGCTGACAGTTGAGATATTTCTGAGCGCGTTTGGTAGCATGCATGACGTCCATGTGAAAGTCTCGATCTGAGGAGGCTATTTAAGAACATGAGTTTTTCTTTTCTTTTTCCTGTTATTTTACTCAATACAATCCCCAAGGTCCACCCAAGGTAGAGGGTTAATGATCAAAATTGTTGTTAGGGAGGGGAAAGTTGGAAGCAAGAAATGCCTATTATGAGAAGGCATGGGATAGCTATCGGTTGACCGAGGTGTTAAAAAGAACAAGTGTGTTATTGTCAGGGAAGCACTAACTCGGGAGCTTTTATACACAAATCATCAATTCGGGAGAAGAATTCGTTTGAGTGGAATTTTCTCCTTATCAATGGAACATGAAGGGCATAGGAATGGATTGTCACTGTAAATCATGTCATGGCCAGTCCTAGCTCTGGACGTTTCAGCTGGGTGAACTAATGAATGAAACTCGTCCGGATATCCTCCATAGTAATTACGATAGAATACTGTTAGGATAGCAACTTTTCATCTGTAAGTTAGATGGTAGATAATAATTCCGCATCCGCAAGGCTGTGCAAGCCTTTTTGAATTCTGTGGAGGCTGGGCACTAAGGATTAGGCAGTACCAACCCAGTTATGGCACAAAAACGCCATTCTTGCCTGATTCTTGGCAAGATACAGCATGACAGCTGGATTCGTGCAGTTTCTGGAGGGATACAAGAAACTGGTCATTCTTCCAGCATCTAGCTGTGTACTTTAGACTCAGTAGGCGTTTGAAGCAAGTTTTCAGAGTATGACTACTCATCATGATAGGTGATGAAATGTTACTAGTTTAGTTTTGGATGTATTGAATGATACCAGCTAATCGTTTTCAGCTGTGAGAGTTATGTCATCGAGATATTTGGAGGCACCCCGTACACTGCGGTTTCATCTACATCTGTATTTACTAAAGAATCTGAGAATGTTCTTGAGTAGTTCGTTAATATAAAGTAGGGAACCTTGGATGAGGCAAGCATTGAACACATGTGCCTCAGTTGACTGGCCATTAATGACGGACATCACAGATCTACCTGACAGGAAAGAATTGATAACTGAGAGCGTTTCCCTAGAGATTCCATAGTGTAGTTTGTCCTTCAGAATATCTAGGGCGATCACTTTCGAGATTTTTTGTATTATTAAGCTCTTGATTAATTCTAAGCCTCATAATTGTTAAGTCATCAGCAATGGAGCTAGAACAGTGAAATCCATACTATTTGTCGCCCAGGAGTTTATTGTTGTTGAGGTGTTCAACAACCTTCTTGTTTAAAAAGCTTGAAAAGTATTCTAAAGACAACAGGGATAACAATGGGTCGAAATTTTGACGTAGAATAGGGTTCACCTAAATTCTTGTACACAGGACACATACAAGACACCCTGCATGGGCTTGCAAAACATTTCTCATTAAGGCAGCGGTTATATTGGAAAGAGTTCTGGTTTTTCACTAATTTGCGGTGTTAGACATAACTAACGCTAGTACAGCATATTCTATGTTCAAGCTGTTTTTTTTTTAAAAAAATCATTTCACCCCAAGTAAGGCGAGCGTGCCACTAGCACGCAAGGGGTTACGGAGAGTGAAAATGAGAGAAAAACTAGACATAGGGGGATTGAGTAAGGAACAAAAGATGAACGGCGTTCAAGCCAATCGAAAATGGCGGTTTTCTGTTGAAAATTTGAAAGATTTAAAGGTGGGAGACAGACTGACAGACAACAATCAATATATTTAGATATAGATAGCTAAACGGAAACTGGAGAACATCGATGGAAGTTCTCATAGCGAATATCAGAATATTTTGCGTTTTTCTTCATTGTGATAATGCCAACTTTGGCTTGGTTAAAGGCCATTTTTCTAAGATAATCAGACTCAAATTCGATCCAAAATCGAAATATGAGTCGAACTAAATAATCGATAGTTTAGGAGCACACTTGATAAGAGATAAAGGACATATCACAGTATTGATTCAAACAGAAAAATAAATACAATGTATATCGGATAGGTACTTACGCACTCGTAGTTATGGATCTAATAGTTTTTTTTTCATGGAACTTTAACTAATTATTGGTAGACATAAATCGACATTAAATCGTTTTAAGGTAATCATTATTTGCAAGACTAGTTTAATTAAGTTATCAAAGTTTGCATTTCGAACTGATATTTCTGGTCGAGAAATTGATCGATTAATCCAACAATCGATTAGTATAGATTGAATTCACATCTATCTACTCATTCAAGTCGTCAGTCATTTAGCTATGCCTACTTTTCTCAAGAATCAATTACTGTTATCGGGAGTGGAGGAAAAGCTATGTGTTTGTGTGCGCATGTGCATGCGCATCCAGGAATGGTTCATTATTCCAGGTTTGCGATTGGTCAATTTTTTGAGATATTTTATTGATAGGCATGAACACAATCTTAACAGTGCCAGGCATTTTCGTAGGGTGGGAAGAAATTATACTGAATTGCCAAAATTCCTGCTATAGCATGATGCAAAGTAAATAACGTCACGTTATAGATATATTGAAAATTAAATCTGTTGCGCCCTGACATCTGGTGTTGATTAATTGATTTCTTTTTTTACGGTTTATCAAACATTTGTTGGTTATTTAAAGCCAAAATATATTCTGGACTGCAAGAATGTTTTTGAGAGTGAATGTTTTGAGAATAACATTGGTTTTTCCAGATATAAATGTTACTATTTAACCCAAAGCAGGGAGAGGAGATGGATTCATACCTTTCCCAAGGGTATTTGTGGATAAGTTAGATAATCTAGTGAGTTGGTGGAAACTGCGGCTGGGCTGGTCATGTCAAGGCGAACTCGAGTTCAAAAAGAGACAATTACTACCCTTGGATATGCACTGTCACGTGTTTATCGGGAAATCTTGCTGGAAGGGATTACCCCCCCATTGCGGACAGCGAAGTGGCCGACTATCGACCTTTATCGAATTCGAATTATCAGCAGTAACAAACAAGAGACACATATATACATTTGAATGTTTAGCAGGTCAGTTCAGCATTCTTTAGCTTCAGTGGGATATGAGAAGAGAAAATTCTATTAATACCACTACCCTAGACACAGCGCCTCACTTGGGATGGTAACATCGTTAATTAACCCATGTAATTGCGTGGCACGGTGAGTCATGGTTAAAAGTGTTCCAAGCTGATGACAGGTTTCTAGTGTCTCAACAAGTCAATTTACATGCAGATGACTGTTTTTATTATTATCTAGAATTTGTTCATGTAGTATGGTTTGTGATCTGCCCAATGACGGCGATCTTGCACTGATTGGCACTCATACGCACCCATTCATATTTCAACAACGATGTATTTTTCCCGCAGGATAAAATCCACCATATCACCAGTTCCAAGTTTCGTAGAACTAATTTGAAGAGCACTATGTCGAAAGGTGTCCCCCGTTACGTTTGTCTGACACTGACTCTATTGAGTACTAATGGAACATGGCGAAGAAATCTATTCGTATGCAAGTTCCTGCACCAGCTAATATCGTAGATCTGTGAATTACTTTCGAGATGGTATGGTTGAACAAAATTTCAGAGGTCTTATAAAATCGATGCTACATCGAATTGCTACATTTTGCCTAGATAGATGCGGCACTACACTGTACTAGAAATCCTATGGCTGTTGGCACATCAGTGTATTTAAGAGAATGATATTCTTTTTTGTCTATTCCAAAACTCATTTCGACGTGAATAGTTTATTATAATATATCCTAATCATTTATCCAAGATAGCTGAATGGATATATAATATATTCATCTTCGCATTTTTAATATTAAGGTACATTTAATGAAAGAGAGTCATTCAACGTATTCTTAAAATGGTAATGATGAATGACGTGTTTGATATGATTGAAGCGAAAATTATGAGGGTATGGTTCAAAAATGACAATTGATCCTTGACTTAAACATCCTATTCTTGAATCTTGAATCTGAAGAAGAAAATTTTCAAAGGAGAAATAGTCTTACGAAAAACATTATTTCGCTCAGTTTTTTTATTGGTAACACATATATATATATATATATATATATATATATATATATATATATATATTGCTTGCTAAAAATGTAGGAGAAGAATAAATCTAAGCACAAAATCTGTTGCTGCGCTATTATCCAGTTAGAAAATGTTCAGCCTTGGTTGGCAACCAATCTAAAGGTACAACTCTGAATTTAAAACCGGCTAGTTTGTTTATGGGCAGGTAGAGACACCCATCGGCAAACCTGATTTATCTTTTTAGAATTTCTAGAAAGATGCCCTATTTTAATACAAAAATCCTCCGTTTTTTACATGCGTACATGAATCTGTATTAATATATTCACGTGATATAGTTAAAAAAAAACTAATAACGTCGAATCCACCAGAGATTTTATTTTTGTATCTGAGTTTAACAACACTTTATCCTAGACATCATGCTAAATAGAACTAATAATTTGGAGGTTTACGGAAAATCTACAAACAAGTACGACCTTATTAATTTCTATAATCACCACTATAACAGGATTAAAATCTGGAATAATTGTAGGATTTTATTTAAGTGTACTAAGAGTCTGCAGCCCAATATTTACCTGAAGAAGAAATATACATAGAAAAAAGGAAAAAAAATCTTCAAAATCCTTATTACTTCGTCCACAACGGTAAGAAAAATGCATAAAATATATACAACCGCAAAAAGGTAATGCCATTATTAACTACAGCAACAATAACAATGAGAAGAGACTAATAACTGACATATAATACTACCCATTAACTCCTTAACATCTACTCTCCAAAACAATTTATCCAATCTTAACAACAGCAAAATGATTACAACCACATTAAAAACTATTATGGCTATTGACCAAAACCAAAAATATCCATAACAACAATAATTCTGAAGCTGGTATATATAAAGTAAGCCGTCACAACTGCTCCTTACAGTACATTGGGTAAACGTGCAGATGTTTAAAAATCGTACCTATGAACACAAAAAGGATCTTATACACAACAATTTATCAAATGCATTAGTCAAACATAGAAATAAATTCAAACACAACTTTGATCTAAAGAATCCTACACTTATTAAAACAGAAAGTAACTTACTTAAGATGAAACATTATTGAGTGTACCGTTATCGAATTTTAACAAGTTTAAATGTGTGCCTCGTTTTTTTTTCCAAATATCTCCTTTACTGAAAGAAAAACAAAAAAAAAACAAAAAAAAACAATGATCCCCAAAGCCAACATGCATAACTGTTGGAGCATACCTAGGGACAATAATGAGTGTCTCCATTCACATAAATACAGTAGTAAATACTGTATGTTGGTCTTCAGTTGAAGATTCATTTTGGAATTCACTTGATTCACTTCTAGCAGTTGACGCGTATATGTGTTGTTCGTATCCTAGGTATTATCGTTCATTACCAACTTTCGTGTGATTTTTCTATTCAGTAACTTTCCCTAGGTTAAAACAATAAGTATAGAAATATTAAAAATTTAAAATAAAAACGTTAAATTCATAACCTTCCATTACTAAAAATATATGATGCATAAATTGATCCGAAACTAAAATAATATAGATAATATTCACTTTATAAAAACGAAAACATTTACTCACTTTCGCTTATAAACATTGAAAAACATCATTTAGCATCTTCCATAACTTTTACATTATAAAAACAGCAACATTTACTCACTTTTGCTTATAAACATTAAAAAAAAAAATCATTTAGCATCTTCCATAACTTACCTGAACTTTTCAGTTAGCCTGATGTATATTCAGGAACGTTCTTAGATTAAAAAAAACAAAAAACAAAACAACTAACTACATTTTTACTTTTATTTATAAACAATTGTTGCAAAATAAAATCTTTACATTTGGCTTGATAGAGCCCGAAGGAGGACGAAACGCATCGGTGAAGATAAGATTTTCTTTTGTCATTATTCATATTATCCTTTTTACATATGTCAGTTATGTCGGAAAATTTTGCAGACACGCACACAGATATATATATATATATATATATATATATATATATATATATATATATATATATATATATATTTATTAAAAAAAACTGTTACAATGGAACTTGCAAGTTACCGCGATAAAATGCATATTTCTTTCGACGTCCAAAAGACGTCTTCGTCAGGCGGTTAACAAAGGTGCAGTTTTGTCGCAGTAACGTGCATGTTCCAATTTAACAGTTCATAATAAATATTTATTGCTGTACTTCGTGTATTGTGTCTTTTTTTTAAAAAATTAGTGCTATGACCGTTTGGATTTATATTCTTTCCGTTCTTTTACATACATAGATACATATATATATATATATATATATATATATATATATATATAATAAATATATATATATATGAATAAAGGCAAAAAGAAACTTATCTAAGCTGTCACGTTTTCGGCCTCCGAAAGTAAATGTAAGGCTTTTATTTCGTGACAACTATTTATAGGCAAGAGCAAAAATATTATTGGTCCTTCAAAATTCATCAAGTTTGAAGAAATGTCAGGCAATATCATGAAAGTGAGGTTATACTGTTCAATGCCTAGAAAACGAAAGGGAGTAGGAGGTATATATATATATATATATATATATATATATATATATATATATATATATATGTAAATTAGCATTAAAATTATTTGGATAGGGGTTGATTTATGTGTTATGCTTTGAATAACATGGGGTTATGGTTTTTTTTTTTTTAAGTTTATGTGATCATGTATCTTAGCTTAATATAGTATTAATACTTTTCAGGAAAGGAAATGTTGGGGGAGAATTCGGGGCGCAGATTTAAATTTTGATAAAATTCGATTGTGGTACTTTCGAGAATTTTTTTTCAATTAAGTGTGGCATTCGCTAGGTGAAATTTGAGGTTGAATTTATTTCTATGTATGAGTAATGCACTTTATAAATTGTTGTGTATAAGGCCCTCGTTTATTCTCAGAGATAAATTTTAAATTTCTGCAAGTTTCTCCAATGTATTGTGATAAACATTTCAACAATTTAATTTGTTTCAGAATTATTATTGTTGTGGGTATTTTAGGTTCTGATCATATACATCTACACACACAATATAATATATATATATATATATATATATATATATATATATGATCAGAATTATATATATATATATATATATATATATATATATATATATGATCAGAATTATATATATATATATATATATATATATATATATATAAAACAAATATATATATATATGTGATCAGAACTCAAAAACTTGTATAAAAAGAGAGATTGCTACCGAATACGCAATTATACATATATATATATATATATATATATATATATATATATATATATATATATATATATATATATATATATATATATTAGAAGAAAAAGAGTCCTCGTTAGTAGTTTATAAATACATACATATATATATATATATATATATATATATATATATATATATATATATATATATATATATATATGTGTGTGTGTATGTGTGTGCGTATGTATGTATGTATGAATGTTGTCTTAATTCCAGGAAAACGTGATAAAATGTCTTTTCATTATTAACGGGAAATTATTTGCAGAATGCAGTAAGAGACAAGAGGAGAAACAATAATAGCTATGATCACGAAAAACAACGGGAAATTTTGTTTTTAAATTAAATTCTAAAATTTCAAGATAACTAGGATGTACTTTTTGAGAAGAAAATAATAAAAAAAAACACAACAAAATTTGTCTTCCATAAAAATTCATAGTACGAAGGAAATAGATTTAAGATGCTTCGAGGCCAGCGATCAACCATCCATTTTAGTTCAATGTTAGATTAATTTAAATCCGACAATATTTCAGATGCACTTATTTGGGCGGGAAAAACAACAACAAAACTTTAAAACTTCATTAGAAAAAATAATAAATTGAATTCATTTCTTCTGATGTTTTTACTGACGCCATCACACATAACGTTTCTTTTTCAGAGTGTTCATATTTCACAGACGTTGCCTTCATTAAAAACGAATCAGCGTATAACAAAATGAATCGTTAGAGGAAGGTTTGCGTGTTTTTTATTGTTTTCAATTTCATGGCGCCACATTCTGTGGATTCAATTTCCGAAGAATCCATATTCTGTTAACATGAAGTGAACCATTAAAAGAATCCATTTTTATTAATACTTCATAAAAAAAAAAAAGTGCATGCCATGTTTTATTCTGTAGTTTTGCCAGGATGACATAATTAACAGGATCTCGTGTCAAGTTTGGATTCCACATTTCGTGAAGCTCTCGATTTATTGTTCAAATATTCGCTTAATCTAAAAGTCTGACATTTTTCTTGCATGAGTGACAATAACATTAAAACTGTTTATTAATCTGTCAAATCCGTATGCTGAATATCTTGAATAAATATATTCGATATAATTATACTTAAAAACTCAGAATTGAGTTAAATCGATTTTTTTTGACTCGGATTTATATTCACCGTAATTTCAAATGTTTTCACCTCAGCTACTAAGGCCATCATTCTGCAGACTGTTATACAGAGACAAACTTCTCGAGAGAAAAAAAAAAGGATACCTCTTCTACTTTTATGTGCTGTGTCCTTTGAGGACGTGGGCGGTCATAGATCTCTAGTTCCTATCCTCTGTAGCTCTAAGCAACATTTGTCTTTTTATCAGTCTTCCAAGTCCTTGATCTGCCCTTCATTCACACAAACTTTCTATGTAGATTAATCGCTGTTTCTCTCTGTCTCTCTATATACTACACATGTCAAATTAGATATTTCAATTACTTCTGTAGCTTCACGTTTACCTTAGAGTATCAGCAGCATTTCATATTTTATGATTCCTACCTGCATCCAGATATCTTAACTAAAGATGTTAACTCTTTGCAGAAAAGTATTATTATTACTTTTAATAATAATATTTCCTATGATTTATGATGTATACACATTTCCTTCCGTGTCCCAACTAGAGATCAAAATCAGAAATGGCTTCATGACATTTTCCATTGATCATTGTTATAACTCCCTACCCCACAAAAAAAAAAGAACAAATCCAAAGATCACACACATATTACATAGATAAAGATCTCTATCTATAAAAGGCAGGATGTGTGTGTGTGTAACGAATGCACGGCCGCAATTTTCGATGTATTCGCACCAAAATTTACATGCCCATGATCCAAGTTAGCGGAAAGGCCAAGAACGACTTTGCATTTCCCAACTTCCATCGATAGTGGAAATAATCGATTTTTTCATGCTTCTACGGCAATTTTCATGTAGTTTGCGGCCATTTTCTACTGGCTGCCACGAATAGGCAGGGGCATTCTATTGGCCAGCGTGAGAGCCAGCAGCTCACTGACACGAATGTTAACTAGCATGCTAGCCTGCAAAAAAAAAAAAAAAAAATCGATAGCTGCATTCGTCACAAGTGGGAAAAATGTAAATCTGCATGACACTTTACTCCAATTGGCTCATTCGCTTGCTTAAACTCAACGTTGATTCTGATTCCGCAGAACTGGGTTGGGTGTGAAAAAGTATTTTTTGTTAACATTCTTTTTTCATTCGGTTTTTCCAGTTTCGAGTCCTTTTTTAAAGCTGATCGTTTCGTGTTCATTTTGTTTAGTTCTTTTTTCGTAACAGATTTAATGTTTAGTATAGAGCTTAGAAAAAATTCGCAGTGTGAGATAGACAAGAAGTAAGGCATGTAGCAACATCAGCACGGCAAAAGGCACTCCTTTAAAGGCAGAGAAGGGCAAAAATATTTTAAGTCAAGTGATAGCGATATCTGTATGAGTCGTACGATTTTTGAATCAAGCACGGGTAACGCCGGGCCATGCTGCTAGTCTATAATATGTGTGTCGTACTTGTGGGTACATTTGTTGAATTTCTTTAAGGCATGAGCTACAAGGAATTCATTCAATGAATTCATCGGAACATTTTGTGTATTTGTTCTTTGCAAGCATATGAAACTCTCCTGCATCCCTTCTGTTGCAGTGGAACAATGCTTTTTGCTTCGAGAAAAGAGTAAGTACTGTCCGTCAGGGTAGAAGTAATCCATTTATACGTGGAGTTATTGGCCTATAATTTTTCAGGTTTTCTCTTCCATTCCCTTTTTTACGTTCAATGATCCATTCCGGGATTTCATTGGGATTATTAATAAGCATTGATAGAGTTTTATGTAAAGTTTTTTGAATTGATGACTGATGATAGAGCCAGATATTGGGTACATTTCCTGGGGATTTCTATTTTTGGGATTTCGTTTGATCTTGCCTAACATTATTCGTGGTTATATTTTCCCATTCTTGTAGAGTTTTATCAAGCATTCGTTCTTCATCGCATTGGATCCATTCTGCATTGAGGTTATATTTCTTTGGGCTGCTCCAAATATTCACCCCAAACTTCTGCACTTTGTCAATTGGTGGTGGACTTTTGATATATATAACTGTTTTTCTAATTTTCGAGTAAAATTTCTAAAGGTTCGTTTGGAATATTTTATTTAGGCGATAGAACCTACAACGTTTCTCGTATCTTCTTGTTCTCTGTGACTTCAACTACAGTTTCTGTTTTAGCATTTCATTTTATATTTCCGCTTGATCTTCCTGAATTTGGATGTTGAGACATTTGCATTTCTAGTGAGCTCATCTAATATAGAAATCTCAATTCTGATTTCATTTATTTCTCGCATCAGTATTGGCTTCCAAGATGACTCTTTTTGTTGTTTAATCTTTTTATAATAATAATAATAATAATAATGAAGTGCCCCCTTATTGATATGGCAAAAAAAAAAAAAAAAGCTGTCAAAATACAAGGACCTTGAAATAGAAATCTCAAAAATGTGGCATATGGGAACATCAACAATCCCTGTTGTAGTTGGAACCCTAGGATTGGTTGGAAAAGATTCCAGTAGACTAATTGAAGGGATTCCTGGAAGTCCATGCCTCAAAGAGATACAAAAAATTGTTCTGACAAGTACAGCCCACACTTTGCGAAGGGTTTTATCCATGTAATTTTTTTTTGTCAGTGGAAAGTGTCATGATGCCATTTCTAACCTTAGGTCCCTGGGCGGGACCCAAAAAGAAATGTAAAAAACGTCAGAAATCAAAGAAAATAACAACAACAACAACAACAATAATAATAATAATAATAATAATAATAATAATAATTATTATTATTATTATTAAACCTTGCTTTGTGTACAGTGGGTTTTCGCAAATTTTCATCCAGAGACTTAAAAAAACAACAAGCATTTTGCATCAGAAGATGCAAACAGATGAAGGGAGAAGCAAGGAGATAAAAAATGCAATTGTCGTCACTGCCCGCAGAGAAATCAATACAAGATATGAGAAGTACCCATGAGTATGATTTTTTGCAACTTGCATATTTTAGGGTCACCAGAAATTTGTTTCATGTATTAGTTTGTTCCTTTTGACATAATTCCAAAAGCCCCGTTAACAAAAAGTAATGCTTTCATGAAATACAACATTCTAGTGAATTCTCTCTCAATGTCCTTTCATTTACTTTTTCACACGTTTTCTCGTTTTGGGCTGCCACATGCGTTTTCAACGGGATTTTTCTGGTTAATTTTCTCGCATTATTATTATTATTATTATTTACTAATTCTGCTTGTCCCACCCTAGTTTGCACGGCTGTTACGCCCTGCCATTACCTCACAAATAATGAATTATTTCGTTTTAATCGCGTCGAGAGAGAAGTCATATCAGAGACGCTACTTGGTTTCAACAATTTCTTTAGTTCTTTAACAAGACCGAGATAGCTAGATTTTAACAGGCTTTTATAGTTACAGCAAAATTCTCTATCTGCTATTTCCTTATCTTATTTACACTTACTAGAGCCGGTCTTCTGGCATAGATCGGATGATATATTTGAAGCTCGAAATCCCAAATGACTTTATACAATTCATCTTCTAGGATAGATTTTACGTATAATCCAATGTTCTCGATAGTCAAAATGCAATTACTTACATTGTTCGCAGTGGATTTCCTTACGCTTGTCTTCTTCGTGTGCAGCGTAAAGTTTTCTTTTTCATTGGAGATTAAGTGATAAATGTTTCGTGTTAGAATTATGTGCAACTTACTAAAAAAATAAGGAGGAACACATCTCTTGAAGGCTTTCGTTTTACTATCATTGATACTAATTAAATACTCGTCCGACAGACAGAGAACAGCAGGATGTAATAGATTTTTTACCTTTAAGAAATATCTATATAAACCCCATTTTCATTAAGACATCAACGTTTGTTTTTACTAGTTCTTGTCGTCATTATGCAAAGTTCACTGAGAGCACTACGACGTGGTGTAAAAGTTAGCAAATTTGTCTAGCTAGATCAATTACGATTGACGAGTGATTTCGTTCCTCACTGGGTGTTCCAAACCTCCGACCTTGGGCTACATCTAAGCTACGCTTAGTAAATCGCTATGCTAAGTCGACTTGTATTAGCTATCTTAGACATAGCTACATAGAGAAACATTTGAATAATTTTCTTCTTCTTCTTCTTCTTCTTCTTCTTATTATTATTATTATTATTATTATTATTATTATTATTCAGTAAATTTACTTTTTTCACTTGCTGAAATAATGCGGTTTAAAAAATCTACTGAAGCATTAGTTGGACTTATTTAGTTAACTAATGTGGCTCTGTCTTGCTATATGACAGTGAATGGTAGACAATCTCCTTATAGACCTCACAAGAAATTTGAAGCAACAAAAATGTTAAATCTGTATGAATAATTTAAATCTAAAGGCGCATTGGGATAGCAAAAGTTGCATTCCAAAAGTTAAGCAACGTATTATGAAACAGAGAAATTTCTTTAGAAACAAAGAAAAGTGTACTGAACTGTTATGTAATATCAATTCTCTTATATGGCCATGAATGCTGGTCAATCTCCTCACAGATAAAGAAAGGACTTAAAGCAACAGAAATGTGGTTTTACATAAGGATGCTAAGAATATCATGGACTGAACATGTGAGCAACGATGACGTTTTAGAGAAAACAGAAAGGAAAAGTACATTTATACGGAATATCAGGGACAGATAGCTGAAATGTCTAGGGCAGGTAATGAGGAAAGTCGGCTTGGAAAAAATCCAAAATTGAAAGAGAGAGAGAGAGAGAGAGAGAGAGAGAGTGAAGAAAACAACGTATAAACTCAGTTAGTTCAGTGCCACACGTGATACACGCATGGGCGATCATGTATCGAAAGATACATGACTGACGAGGCATATTTTTCACACAGTAGGATGGCCATTTCTTGCTGCGGTGGAAACCCAGTATGTCCTGCTATACATCATAGCTAGGGTGGGGGAGAAGCGATGGATTCAAACCTTTCCCAAGGGTATTTGTGAGAAATTAAATCTAACGAACTCGACTGGAATTTGAACTCGGCTTTCCGAATTCTCACTACGAGCCGATATCCATTACACCACAATGCACATCCAATTCCGCATAAACTACCAACCTAAATGGATGGTGGACCACATTTCAGGAGAGATAGAAAAAACACAAAATTTATTAAGAGCTACAATGGCGAGCCATAATCACCAATCTTCTGATAGGACAAGGCACATAGAAAAAGAAGAAGAAGAAAACTGTGAGCGGATTTTAGCTAATGTTTCTGGGAGGAAGCGCGTAATCTGAACTGATCAATTTTTGAGAAAGGTCAGTATACGCGAACCCTCTCGGTCACAATGACTTGTGGACCATCGAGGACCTCTGAACGGTTCCATCTAATCAACGTTACTCGTTCGTATGATTTCTTTCCACAATACTGTCGCACACCGGGATCGTTTTCATAGGTTGATATTATCAAGAAATCCCCTCCCTGGAAAATCGAACAAGGTGGGTTTTGAAATCGGATATCTGTCGAAACGACAACATTCTCACTATTCCGCTAACACACCCATTATGGTGATTTTCTGTGCGTATCTTAGATGTGTTACAAGGCCGAAAGCATAGGAAATTCAGTGAGGATCGAACTCAGATGCACCCATTATGATATCATTAAACAAAACAAAAAAAACAAAAAACAGAAAAAAAAAACAAACAAAAAAAAACAAAACAAAGTATAATGTCTTTTAAAGAAATTACTCTCTCGATATTATTAATATTCTAGAAGCATGGCCCTGTGCTTGATTCAAAAATCGCACGACTCATGCAGCAATCGCTATCACTTGACTTAAAATACTTTTGCCTTTCCTTTCTTTTTAAAGGAGAGCCCTTTGCCGTGCTGATGTTGCTACATGCCTTACTTCTTGTCTATCTCACACTGCAAATTTTTTCTAAGCTCTATACTAAACATTAAATCTGTTACGAAAAAAGAACTAAACAAAATGAACACAAAACGATCAGCTTTTAAAAAAGACTCGTAACTGGAAAAACCGAATGAAAAAAGAATGTTAACAAAAAATACTTTTTCACACCAAACACAGTTCTGCGGAATCAGAATCAACGTTGAGTTTAAGCAAGCTAATTGGAGTAAAGTGCCATGCAGATTTAAATTTTTCCAACTTGTGACGAATGCAGCTATCAATTTTTTTTGCATGCTAGCATGCTAGTTAACATTCGTGTCAGTCAGCTGTTGGCTCCCACGCTGGCCAATAGAATCTTCCTGCCTATTTGTGGCAGCCAGCTATATGCTCTCACTCTGGCCAGTAGAAAATGGTCGCAAACTACATGAAAATTGCCGTAGAATCATGAAAAAAATCAATTATTTCCACTATCGATGGTAGTTGGGAAATGCAACGTCGTCTTAGCCTTCCCACTAACTTGAAGCAAGTGCATGTAAATTTTGGTGCGAATCCGTCGAAAATTGCGGCCGTGCATTCGTTACACACACACACACACACACACACACACACACACACACACACACATCCTACCTTTTATAAGATTAATGTTGTAGTTGCAATTTGCACGTTTTTACTAGATGAGCTATGATACCTTTTTCATGCCTCGGAAATTATATTATTAGAGTAAATCTACTATTAAAGAGAAAATGAAATATACACAGAGGAAATAATTTGGTTTATTGTTACAACCAGCAGATCTTCAGAAAAGTGGATTCCAATTCTATATAAAACGAAAAGAAAAGAAAAAAGATTAAATCAAATTAATACGAGAATAAAAAACTTTGATCAAATCTCCTTCAGAAAAAAACTTCTGATTGACTTACTAACCCTGGAAACATTGGCTCGGTCTCCTTCTTAATAATCACCTGAGACAACCTAGCAACGGGCGTAGGTGAAGTTCCCTCAACCATAAATCGTTAAAGTCCTCATCATAGATAAAGAAGGTATAAACTGTATCTCGAACAGAGGTCAACGATTTACGTCAGAAAAGATCACATGAACTATGTTAATAGGACAAGCAAATTAGAATGAGACATTTTAAACTGATAACCCTCAAGATTTAAGCTCTGACAATTGTGCTTGTGCGTTCAGAAGAAATTGCTAAGTAAATTATCTATTTATTTTCTGTTTACTGAGACAAGTTCCCAATTTTACATTATTTAGCTAAAATCATATTAAGTCATTAATTCGTTGACTAAATAAATAATTAAATTTATCAATAGGCACAATTAATAGCTTTTAATATAGTTAACTCTGTGAGAAACGTGGCGTATTTGAACACTCAGTAAAATGTTTTTTTTTTAAATATTTAACTTGTGGCAAATCGGATTTTTTTTATTAGTCACATATCTTTCTGAATACTCTTGTCAAGCAAATACAAGGCGTTACATGTTTTAGTTATAATATTTCTGTGTATTACAAGCAGTTTTATTTGTTTACTGAAAATTGAACGAATTCTATTTGTGAGTATTTGGATATTTAAAATGTAAAGATTAATTTCCTTAATATTGGCATTTTAATTAAATTTTTCAGATTAAACATTGTTTTCATTTTTATTTATTTAAAGACCAGAGAATCACCCAATACAATATATAAGAAGAAAATTAAGAACGAAATGATATATGTCTAATATTTTAACCCCTAAACAACTGGAAATATGTAGGAACGTGTATGCCAAACAGGTAAACAAAATGAAACAATTATTGTTTGAAAAGAAAGTTTTATGCTTATTTTCGCTTTAATTTTATAAAGAAAAACTATAAAAATTACATTTTAACTGTTTTAGATTTGATAAATTTGACAAGTCAAAACAGGTTTATTGACTTGAATACACATTTCACCATTGTTAGATAAGCTTCCTCGGATCAGAACAGAAGAAATAAGTGTGTGTATGTTTGTGTGTGTGTGCACCTCAATATTATATCTTTAATACTTTTTTCTCTAAGCTGACGTCCCTGGGTTAGGATGAAAGAGTTATTTATTTGTTTTTATTAAGAAATATTAATATTAAATATATAAATTTAACAAAGCGGAAAACTGTTTCAGTGACTTGATTACGCGTTTTGCCATCGTCAGACAGGCTTCCACAGATCAGAATAAAAGAAAGATATAAGTGTGTATTCGTGTTTGCTTTAATATTAAATGGAGCAGTTTTCTATTTGTCAAAATGTATCAAACTTTGTTTGGATTCTATATCATGTTCTGCATCCAATACATACATGTTCTAGATCATATTCAAGCGTATTCTCGATCCTATTCGTACGCGTTCTAGATCCTATTCATACGTGTTCTAGATCCTCTTCATATGTATTCTCGATCCTATTCGTACGCGTTCTAGATCCTATTCATAGGTGTTCAAGATCCTCTTCATATGTATTCTCGATCCTATTCGTACGCGTTCTAGATCCTATTCATACGTGTTCGAGATCCTCTTCATATGTATTCTCGATCCTATTCGTACGCGTTCTAGATCCTATTCATACGTGTTCTAGATCCTCTTCATATGTATTCTCGATCCTATTCGTACGCGTTCTAGATCCTATTCATACGTGTTCTAGAACATATTCATATGTGTTCTAGACCCTCTTCATATATATTCTCGATCCCATTCATATGTATTCTAGATCATATTCCTACGTATTCTAGATCCTATGCATACACATTCTAGATCCTATCTGTGTTCTCGAGCTTATTCATACGCATTGTAGATCCTATTCAAACGTATTCTAGACCCTGTCACACATTCTAGATCCTATTCATACGTATTCTAGATCCTATTCATACCTGTTCTAGATCCTATCCATGCGTTTTCTAGATCCTGTTTTTACGTGTCTAGCTCCTATTCATACGTATTCTAGATCCTATTCACGCGTCTTCTAGATCCGATTCATACGCATTCTCAATCCTATTCATAAGTATTCTAGATCCTATTTATAAGCATTCTCGATCCTATTGATACGTGTTCTAGATCCTATTGATACGTATTCTAGATCCTATTCATACGTGTTTTACATCCTATTCATATGTACCCTAGATCCTATTCATACGTATTCTAGACCCTATTCCTAGCAATTTTGGATCCTATTCATACGCATCTAGAACCTATCCACACGTATTTTATATTCTATTTATACGTGTTCTAGATCTTATCCATACACATTCTAAGTTCTATACATACATGTTCTAGTTCCTAATCATACATATTCTACATCCTATTCATCCGTATTCTAGATCCTATTCACACGTATTTTAGATCCTATTCATACGGATTCTAGATCCTATTTATGCGTAAATCTTTTTAGAGTATAAAAATAATGAACAAAAATGGAAATGCACAAATGTTAGATTCCAAAATTCATATTCCTTAACTTTCCTAGATTCTCTGAAACATTTCCTACATAATGGAATTGTGAATTATTTTCACCCAGGTGTCCCCATTTTTCGTCTGTTTTCTTTTTGCGACTCATGTCTGTAGACATAACACAATCTTGGGATTTTTTTTAGGCTTTATATTCAAGCAAATACATCAAGAAATAATGTAAATTCATCAGTTCCAAATCAACCATTTAGATTAGAATCATGAATGTATGATGAATATCGTTGGCAAGAAACGTTCAATCCAGCCAATGAAACAAACAGATTACGTCCGTCGTATATGGGTTAAATAATAATGGTAATATTAACCCTTTTCCTTATAAGGTGACGTTTGACTTTCATTGAGCGAGCAGCCAGTGATACACTCGTTTGAAATTTGTAAAAATGTTTCTCTTAAAATAATTTTTCATATAAATAGATTTCATTTGCCCAGTAACAGTTATTGCACATTTCAGTATTGTTGAAAAGGGTGGGGGTCCTCTCTTTGTTTGAAGCAGTGTGGAAGTTCAACATCTTGGTCATGATACTATTCATTATTTAGAGTTACATGTGCTATCCATTTTAGTTAGTTGTTGCTATTATAACACTCTACGGTACTAATAATGTAACAATGTCCAGCAGTACTAACGGAGGTATAAGCTAATGAATGCCTGGGGAAATACAACAGCAACAACAACAAAATCAGTTAAATATGAATTGGGATTAAAGGCTTTAAATCGGAGATGGAAAAAATATTTTATACTACAGAAAAGTAAATCTCTTCTGATATTTCATATACCTGAAAATTACGAATGTGCCGTAGGAATGCTATTGATATTTACGAGTATATGGTTTGAAATGAAACTGAAAATTACAATTATATATGCAGCTTGAATTATTCATTGTGAGTTGAGTGTAGAGAAATGCATTTGGGAGAGTGGCAAAAAAGTCTCCTATAATCAGATGAGACTCTTCACTTATGAGAAGCAACTAAGAAATGAAATTCCTGATTCTTTAAAGCTTATTTTAAGAACTTATCAACAACCAAATCTTTTTTCCCTTTAGGTCTAAAACCGCTGGAGTGCAATTTCCGTTTATGATAAGATATTTTAGGCATTAATTATCGATACTGAATTCATCAAACATCAATATGAGATAAAAACAAAAATAAAGGATAATACATTTTCCTTGTTTTTAGATGCTTTTCATTTCCCTTTTTCTTTCTTTTCTTTTTTTTGCTTTTTTTCAGATGCTTCTAATTTTCCATTGGCTTTCTTTTAATCCTTTTTCTTTTAAATGCTTTTCATTTTCCTTTTTCTTTCTTTTCTTCTTCTTCCCTTCTTTTCTCTTTCACATGCTTTCATTTTCCTTTTCTTTCATTTCTTCTTCTTCCCTTCTTTTCTCTTTCACATGCTTTTCATTTTCCTTTTTCTTTCTTTTCTTCTTCTTCCCTTCTTTTTTCTTTTAAATGCTTTTCATTTTCCTTTTTCTTTCTTTTATTCTTCTTCTCTTCTTTTTCTTTCACATGTTTTTCATTTTCCTTTTTCTTTTTTTCGTCTTCTTCCCTTCTTTTTTCTTTTACATGCTTTACATTTTCCTTCTTCTCTTCTTTCTCTTACATGTTTTTCATTTTTCTTTTTCTTTCTTTTTTTCTCTTCTTTTTTCTTTTACATGCTTTTCATTTTTCTTTTACTTTCTTTTCTTCTTCTTCCCTTTTTTTTTCTTGTATACTCTTTTCATTTTCCTTTATCTTTCTTTTTTTCTTTATTTAAAAGCGAATATCTTTGAAATTAAATATTCAGAGAAATGCAGATACGTCTCTCTTTTCAAAAATTTGATTTTACGAATGGCCTACATTGGAACAGGCTCCTCTTCATTGTTCGAAACGACGTAAAGCGAAGATGCAATTACAATTAAATTATATGAGAGCAATTAATATAATTAATTATGAGAAGCAATAATTACAATTAATTTATTTGTAAGCGTTCCCAGACCCTACTAGCAACCTTTTTCCTGTTTGCCTTTCTCGGTGTTCGAAGTCACAGTTCATCGTCTATTCGGCTTACGTAGAAAACATCAAATGAAATAATTGTTCTCTTTGGTAGCTAGATTTTATAAAGTTAAATGTAAGATCTTGTAATTTCATAGTTCAAATGGCTACATCTAAGAGTAATTTCTATGCTAAAAGTCTCTACTCTAGCACTTCTGGTTTGTAGAACACTCTTCCAGCTGCTTACTTCCCAGTCAACTTTGATCTTCAAAAATTTAAATGCAATGTAAATCATTATCGTCTGTCTTTTTATTTCCTGTTCTTTTATTGTTCTCTATCCTTACTAATATTTTCTAAAATTCAGTAGCAGCTCGCGTCTTAGTAGCTTTATTATTAACTTGGGGAAAATAATTAAAAAAAACAACATGCTTGAGTGCTGGAGCTGACATCTTTTTCTAATACTGTGTGCGGCAGAAATACCTCCGACATTTCAAACAGTAACTTTTGTGGTGCTAAGGAGCTTAGGCGAGTGGTAATGGTGCCCTTCATCTAGCTAATATCCTACTATTTTTTCAGATACTATCAACTACCATCATGGCTTGGACCAGTGCACACCGTGTGTTTGCTGTTGGAACACTTTTTTTTTTATAAGACTGGTGTATCCGTAGAGAATTTTTTGTGTTCATTACATGTTACGTCAGAATTATGTTGTTCCGGGTTGAAAATCGATAGAGTTATGGGTTGAAAATTTCAAGGACATGGATTCAGCGCTTAAAAGTATGCCACCTGGAAGACCTCGAAGCGTTCTAACTTCTGGTTGATAGAAAACGTTAGAAATCGTCTACAAGAGTAGAGACAGCTTTTGGAGGACGTCATTTTATTTCCAAACAGATAAAAGCTGTAAGCCTTTGTTTAAACAACATTGAAATAATTCTTTAAATAGCAGTTAACTTTGTCTTTTTTAATATTTGGGATGTATTTTGCTTCGCCCTGTATGACCTAAAATATATACTTTCAAAATCAATTGCATACATTTCTGAAAAAACATTGTCAATCGTTAGAAAAACCTCACATGGTTTTTCACAACTTTAATTTTGCAAGTATTAATTAGTAATTTCTTCTTCGCTTTAAACAATTTCGATTTACGAAACGTTTCATACTTTCGAATAGCGGGGTAACAGTAAAATTATTTTTACTTTACAATTGGATTTACAGGCAAATTTTAGATATACGACGATAATTTATGCGTCAGTCTATGGAGAATTATTTGCGGAGCAAAAGAAATTCCCCATCCAATAAATGAATATTTCTTGAATACTAAAATTTATTCAAATCTCTATTATATTGGAAGAAATTTATGCACATACGAATCAGGTTATTAGAATAAGAAACTATATTTTCTCCCTTTTAAATGCAAATTGGAATCTATCAGTTCAATAATATAAAAGAAAATATGATTTTTATATTTATAGGTTACGCAGCCTGATTTTCTTAATGAAGATATATTTTAATCGTTTTTCATTAATTTTCTTTAAACTGAAGTATGTTTCGAGTTAATAATAGGTGTGGATAACTTCTTTCTTCCTCCTTCTCTCTCTCTCTCTCTATCTATCTATCTATATCTCACACACAAACATGCACACACATGCACACAAAATGAAAACTATTTTTGCTGTTAGGCTATAAAAATAGAAACAGTTGCACTATCCGTCCCTTAAGTAGCACATTTCTATTTTGCTAAAGGTTTTAAGGGCTAGAGTCAATTTGGACGCAAGAGGCGTTCACTAAGTTCCGTGCTATAAATCAAGTAGGGACTATTTTTGTCTCTATTTCTATGTACCTTAAACCTTGGTTTGCGAATAAATACCCTCTAACCCTCACAGGCACACGCAGTTACCTTCTCGAAATTTATTACGTGGGGCATAGTATGGCACAAAGCCAAATGGACGAGAGAAAAATTGGAAAATTGTATTGTGCTAATCATCACAATAGAGAGGGAGAAAGAGAGAGAGAAAGTAAGAGAGAGAGAAAGTAAGAGAGAGAGAGAGAAAGTAAGAGAGAGAGAGACGGGGAGCTCATTGAATATCAGTATTTTGACAATAAACTTACGTGAACTAATAAGAAAAATTCAATATGAAAAGGCAGACATTTTAATTCAGTATATATATTCCAGTATAGGTTAAATTCAGCATATGAAAATGTAGTATACGAGGCAACAATCTTTCCCGAGGAAAATATAAACCGAAAAAAAGATACATAGGTATATCCGCCGGTGATTGGAAGGAGCGTCTATACAATCATAAACGCTCATTTAGATATAGATACTTCAGAAATCAAACTTATCCAAACACTACTGGGATCTGGTAGATAAGGGACTAACCCCACTTTTAAAATGGAGATATTTATCAAGAGCTAGAACACCTAATAACTTCCGCGATCGATGTGATCTGTGCATGGCGGAAAAAAAATTTATTATTAAAGATAAGAATCAAGATGAATTGCTGAATCTTCGTAATGAGATATTTTCTAAATGTAGACGTAAGAAACGATTCAAAACATAAACACCGTTTTGTAACATGTTGTCACATATGTCAGTTCCATCTTGGTTCAATAACATCGGGTATGACATTTTAATGGAATTACTATTATGTTTATTATGTTTATCTCTATATATATCATTGTGTATGTTTATGCGATGCGCTACGTATTTTAAAAAAAAATTTTTTGAGACAAAATTTTTTAAAATTTTACTTTTTTAGATTTTACATTTTGATTTATATGTATATGTATATGTGCGTACCTGTGTGTGTATATGTGTATATATGTAGGTGTGTATATAGGTATATATATGTGTATGTATGTATATGTATGCGTATATATGTATATGTATATATATATGCTGCGTATATGGATGTATGTATATGTAGGTAGATATGTATGTACATGTATTTATGTGTGTGTATGTTTTGATATGTATGTACTCATATATATCTGTATATGGGTGTATATGTATGTATATATGTATGTATATATGTATGTATGTTTGTATAGTTAGACGGATAGATATAGAGATACATAGTTTATTTGTTTAGATGGGTGTATGTAATTGTATGGCGATGTAAGGTTATATGTATATATGTTTATGTGCACGTATGTGTATGTCCGTATGTATATGTGTGTGTAAATGTGCATATATATATGTAGGAGTGGATGTGTATGGATGTATGTGTATATGTATGTATGTGTGTGTATTTATGTATGTATATGTATACATGTATATGTATGTGCTTGTATGTATGTGTATGTGTATGTATGTATGCATGTGTATGTATATGAGAATATATATATATATATATATATATATATATATATGGATATATGTATATGGGTGTACATGGGTATATATATGTGTGTAAGTGGGTACACGCCTATACGTATGTATGTACCTGTATATGTTATTGTGTATGTGTGTATATGCATGTGCTTTTGAATATAAAAATATAGCTTCTTGCTAGATTAGATTATCGTTATATTTATTTTTTATATGTTTATATTTGATTTGTATCCTGTAGTCGATATTAATTTTGTCAAATTTTCTTAATTACACAGCGGCTCTTTCAGTAAATGCCCTTCAGTTTTAGTTTCCTTCGCCCCATCTCTCTTCCCCACCCCTTTTTCTTTTCTTTTCCTCTCCCTCCCTCTTCTTCTGATCTTTAAGATTAGATCGTCTATTATGTGTGTATGTCACCACAAAATGTATCCTTTCCGGTTACATCTTTAATGTATTAGACATCCGACAACATTCATATTTCTCTCACTTAAACCGTCTTTGACTCTCCTCTCTAAAACTTCTCCCTGTTAAGTTTCAGTATCCCACCTTCTCTCGTCTGTTACCCCTCTCTTTAGCTCTAACATTCGTCCCACACCCTCATACTTACACTCTCACTAAATTCTATTTTTATTTCCGAAGTTGTTTTTCTGTTTTCTTTTTGAATTTGTAGGTCTGATGAATTGGATCGTATTTACGATTCCAATGGAATAAATTATGGCCATGGAATATTAGTATTTAAGGCTTTTTTTATATATATATATATATATATATATATATATATATATATATATATATATATATATATATGTATTCATATATATATATATATATATATATATATATATATATATATATATATATATATATATGATATTGATAATATTAGTATTCTATATATATATATATATATATATATATAAAGAAAAGAAAAAACAGTAAGATATATAATCCGGTGTTCTTATAGATATTTTTACAAAATAGTGCTCAATGTAAATTTACAGAGCATTAATATTATAAAGTAATTGATTTAAAATATGTTTTTTTCGCTACACAGTTCTAACCATGTTTCAAAAATTTTTATATATATATATATATATATATATATATATATTAATCATTTCATGCCAAACAATGCGTGAATGCCACTAGTACACAGGGTTTACAGAGAGTGAAGGTGAGAAAAAAGACTGTATATAAGGGGATGAAGGAAAGGGTAAAAGTTGAACGAAATTCAAGAAGATTGCAAGATGGAGGTAGATGTTGCATTTAAACTTTTTAAAATTGTAATTATCAGGGAAGCAAGGAATCGGAAAAGAGTTCAACAGGTGGGGAGTGCGAAAAAATAAATAGTTGGAGTAGAAGTGGCGGTTACATTTAACTAATTCCACAGTAAAAAGCTGGGAACCAGAGAGCAACCTAGGAGCACACTTAACCTCCTGCAGTCTGAGCATCAGGGTAAAAGAGCTAAACAGAGCAGTTGTCATGAAAATATTTGGGGAAAAAACAGAGGGAAGCCACGCCATGTCGATTAAAAAGTAACTGAAGTTGAGATGCCAAGTCAGGACAGGATAGATTACAGAACCTCGAAATGAATAGCAGGAACACCAGATCAGATATGGCAACCGTATTCAATACACAGACAAATGGTAGATTTGTAAATGTGCAAGATGGACTCTGACGAGAAAAAACCCTTCAGGCACGAAGTAGTGACCCAACTTTCCTTGCAGTAGAAGCAGCTATTGATTCAACGTAGTCGTTCCACTTCAAGTAAGTTGAAAACGTGAGGCCAAGAAGCCGCAGTGACTTGCTCGCCATGATTCTAGCATCAGCCATGTTGATGGCGGGAAGGAAAGTTTCTCTATGGTGGTTAAATGAGAGCAGTTTCGTTTTAAAGGCATAAAAATATACGCGCCATATCCCGCCCCAGTTAACCACAAATTGTGATTCTTTTAAAGAGCTCGGCCAGGTTAACTTTGTCAGCTCTAACGGGTTTGCTATTGAGAGAAGAGTAAATGCTAGTGTCATCGGCATAAATGCCTTTCTTGAGAACAGATGGTATCAGGAAGATCAGAAGCAGCGTTAAACCCAGGATAGAGCCTTGGGGAGGACACCTACGTTCGTGTGAAAGGATCGAGGAGAGAAATCTTTCAAACGACCTTCATTTCACGATTTGATAGGACCGATTGCATTAGATAACACTATCGTCATATAATACCGTAGTTCTGGAGCTTATGATGAAGACCAGCGTGCCTAACACTGTCAAACACGTCCGAGATATCTACAGTAACAACTCGAGCTTCGCTGTTATTATCAAGAGCTTCATATACATATTCAGTGATGTCCATTAGCACATTAGCGGTAGACCTGGCAAAACGGAAACCATATTGTTTGTCATAGAGTGCGTCGTGAGAGGTAAGATGTTTAACCACTTCAGCAGTGATGAAAGCCTCGAATACTTGCCGAAAAGGAGTAGGAGACTAATAAGGCGATATTTAGAAGGGTCAAAATATTCTCCAGAATTCTTAAAAACAGGAACTACAGAGAAGGACTTCTTACAAGCAGTAAAGCAGAAAGCAGAGTAGCAATAGTTGTAGATTTTGGATAGGACTGAAACCAGCTGGGAGCATATTTCTTTAGGACAACGACTGGGATGCCGTAACCCCAGCTTGCCTTATGGGAGTCTAATTTAGAAATAATATCCGAGATCAGTGACGGGGTTATGCGCATATCACTCTGTAGAGATTTTGTTCAAGGGGGAAATCAGGCGTGAGTACTCCAAATGAGTCGATTGTTGAATTGGAAGAGAATTTCCAAGTAAGGCATTCAACCTTATCTTCTGTAGATACCAGGACACCGAATTAATTGATTTGAGGAGGGATTGAGGACTTGCTGCTGTTCAGTACACTATTGCAGAGCCGACAATAATCTCTAGAACCGAACTTGCGAGAATATATATATTATTTAATGAAACGTGTATATATATATATATATATATATATATATATATATATATATATATATACGATATATATATTATAATTATTTTCTTTTTAAAAATATAATTCCATCAACGTTATTTTTAATAAGCATACATGTTTGACTTGCTATCCATTTTTTTTTAACAAACTCTCATAAAAAGTGATATTAATGATAACAGACCTTGTTCAAGAAGTTCAACTATAAAAAAATGTACCTTCCAACAGGAAATGCACATGTATCACCTTTTCTGTCACGGAAACCCCTCTGATAACCGAAGCGAGTCTTTACTAATTTGATCACCGGAGAGCAAAAACAAAGAATGAAGCAATCTCGATAACGTTAGCTTTATTCAATTTAACTTATAGAATATTGTTCTGAAATAGTTGATTCTGAATTTTACGCTTAAAAATAACCTGATATATTTTGGGACATAAAATAATCTGATATTTATTTTACATAAAAACATTTTTAATGTTTTCCAAATAGAAAATAATTATTTATTCCAAATATTTAAAATATATTACCTCTTAACATAATATATAATGCAATATTTGGAAGGTTTTACAATGTAGATAATTACACTGTTCAAAAATCAAATATGAAAGGATGAAGAACTGGAAAAGTTCAGGAAGGCATCAATTTAGAACAGCAATATCATGAAAAAAAATGAAATTAATATAAACAACGTAAAGAGAGCATTTAATAAAAATAGTAATAATGGAAAATAACCTGCTAATATACTTAAAACGTAAATAGTAAAAACTGGAGTGAATCATGAAAATCGAAATAATCGCATGAAAAACAATTCAAATTTTCTTGTATGTCGGTTTGCAAAAGATACTTAGAGAATCTCAATGAAGATTTTAAAAGTAAAATTGGAAAGCGATGTCCGTCGGTAAAGACAGTCAAAAGAGAGAATAAAAGATTTGCTGTTTTTTGTTAGTGCAAGTAGAAATCGCGGAGAAGTCCTTTGAATGAAATCACATTGTGAAATATTTATCATGTTAACCAAATTGGGAAATATTTATCATGTTACGAAAATTGTGAAACATTTATTATGTTACGGAAATTGTGAAATATTTATTATTTTAAGGAAATTGTGAACTATTTATCATGTCAGAAATTGTGAAATATTTATCATGTCACGGAAATTGTGAAATATTTATCATGTTATAGAAACTGGGAAATATTTATTATGTTAAGCAAATTGTGAAATATTTATCATGTTACGGAAATTGTGAAATATTTATCATGTTACGGAAATTGTGAAATATTTATCATGTCATAGAAATTGTGAAATATTTATCATGCTATGGAAACTGGGAAATATTTATTATGTTAAGCAAATTGTGAAATATTTATCATGTTACGGAAATTGTGAAATATTTATCATGTTACGGAAATTGTGAAATATTTATTATGCTATTGAACTTTAAAATTCTTCCTTGTTCTTACGTTGTTCATAAAATATTACTTGATCCCGCCTGAACTGAAATGGAAGAAACTTTCTTTTAAAAAATTATGTGGCGAAGGAGAAAATCACCTACCCCAAAAAGCACTTGCTTTACTTGACGAGGACGCGGGGCATTTATTTTTTGAATCGTGAATAAGAGTGAGTTCGCTGTGTTTGAATCTGTGAGTTGGGTTACTTAACCTTATTGTATTTTACTTCTCGGAATTTTGATGTTGGACTTGTGATATCTGATTTCCATACTAGTCTTTCCTGCCTTTTGAATTTATGAGACTGGATTTGAACTTTCTCACCGACCTTGCTGTTTTGGACATTTAACAGATTCATAAATAACAAATAATAAATGTGTATGTTCAGTTTTCCAAGGACTATCTCCCAGGTAGCAGCTCTCACGCTGAACTCAAAAGAGATGTGTAAGAGTCAATGTTTGATTTGTGAAGCGTTCCAAAATGTTGAAAGCAGAGGAGAGTGAGCAATTGTTGCCAATGTTTCCAGCTATGCTTGGATGTCATACAGTGAACTGACTCAGTGTCAACTTGCCCTTGTACCGAAAGAGATACATCAGTTGAAAATATAACTCTTTCAGAAGTAGACAAAGTCTTTTTTTTCAGTGCATTTAACACATGTAAATCAACATCACACACTGTAACATAGTTTGGAAACCAGATGAATAAACGATCCGCTTTTGCTAAGAGAGTGTTGAACATAAACACCCAAATTACTGACATTCCCTATTGTTTCTAAGTATCGCCACATGGTAGATTGTGATGCTAATTATCGAATAATTTACTATGGATTGCATTCCACTAATTAAAGCCATTAGTAAAAAAATCCACAGTAATGTTAAGTGCACAACACCTTCGTCTGTTTTCATCTTCAAAAGACGTTTCTCCGGAACGAAACTTTGCAAATCAGTTCTGTACTTGAGCGTCAATTATGATTTTATTATGACTCCTTATAAACACTACACATTCCCTTGCCTGAATTCCCGTCAAATTATAAACATAGATTTTCAATCCCACCATTAGTTGTGTTAAGAAATCTTCCTGACTTGCAAATCTATGTTAGTAAACTTCTTAACTGCCACATATTTCGTAGTCAATGCAACTGGTTCACCAAAACGAAAATTAATTATGACTCAACCTAATGATTTTGTCAATTGTCGTATCAATTGTCTAAAATTTCCGAAATAAGCTGGACATCTTGAGAAGATCCTAAAGCATCGTTGGTTCATCTAATAAACAATATTTCTATTAATTATCTTATTGCTTTGTAAATATCTCCCCTCTACAAAATCTCAAGATCTCAGTACTTAACTCTTACGAGTATAAATGTAGATACGTTTAGATGTAAGAGGGTGGTCTGAAAAGTACATAGCCTGACTAGGAAGGATTGAGGTTAAAGCTGTGAAATGCTGAATGCATCAATTTAAACTCTTCTTATTAATAGCTGTATTATTTATTTCTAGGTAAATTGACGAAAGTCACTGAATAAATAAATAGGGTCGAGACCGGATAGAAGAAATGAAATTTAATTATGTTTCAAGGGTAGGATGAAAAGTTCAAAGTCTAACTAGGAAAAAATGATGGTAGAGCTGTGAGATCTTGCATTCATTAATTTAAACTTTTTCTTATTAATAAATGTATTGTTTATTTCCAGGTAAACTGATATCTGATTGTTCAAAGAAGAATTCAACAGTAACTAGAAGAGACATCTCTTGAAAATGGATAAAATCGTTGTGTTTTCTGAAAAAGAAGGGTTTTGTCCCCAAAGACATTCATAATGACATGGTTGCTATATTAGCGGATGACACTCCAGCTTTATCGACAGGGCAAAAGTGGGCAGCTGAATTTAGGAGGTTAGGGAAGAGTGGGGTCCTGCAAATGTCACTAGCAAGTAAAACATTGATCGTGTTAACTAGATGTTGATGGATGACAGGCAGTAGCTAATGCTATACAACATATACTGTGAGATGAAGGAGAATATTCTAAAATAAACCGGGTTTATTTTTATATTCAATCACTGTTGTGTTTTTTTTTTCAGCCGACCTGATTTCTTCAGATTGGATTTTTATTTTATGTGCCATTTAGAACGTGTCCATTTATCCCTTGAACGTAGTGTTTTTTTTTTGATACAAGCCGACCTGATTTCTTCAGATTGATTATTTTATGCCCTCTACGTCTTCCCCTTCTACGCCTTATCCCTTGTAGTTCTTATTTTTATATTCAATCACTGTTGTGTTTTTTTTTTTTCTTCAGATACAACAACGTAGGCCGACCTGATTTCTTCAGTTCTTATTTAATTTTTATTTTTTTTGATGTGCCGTGTCCATTTTTATTTATGAACGTAGGCGATTATAGCCCTCTACGTCTTCCTATCCCTTGTAGTTCTTATTTTTATATTCAATCACTGTTGTGTTTTTTTTTTTTGATACAACAAGCCGACCTGATTTCTTCAGATTGGATTTTTATTTTATGTGCCGTGTCCATTTAGAACGTAGGCGATTATAGCCCTCTACGTCTTCCTATCCCTTGTAGTTCTTATTTTTATATTCAATCACTGTTGTGTTTTTTTTTTTTGATACAACAAGCCGACCTGATTTCTTCAGATTGGATTTTTATTTTATGTGCCGTGTCCATTTAGAACGTAGGCGATTATAGCCCTCTACGCCTTCCTATCCCTTGTAGTTCTTATTTTTATATTCAATCACTGTTGTGTTTTTTTTTTTTTGATACAACAAGCCGACCTGATTTCTTCAGATTGGATTTTTATTTTATGTGCCGTGTCCATTTAGAACGTAGGCGATCATAGCCCTCTACGTCTTCCTATCCCTTGTAGTTCTTATAAATTTTGTCTTTTTGTTATTTCTCCCAAACCCTGTTCTACTAGCCATTTACTCACGCTCATCAAATATGTTTACGCGCTTCTTCCCTTTATCCCTCTTTGCCTCAATCTGTCCCGGGAGTATCAGATTTTTCCAAGCCCCCATTCTTCATTACGTTCCTTAGAATCTTTAACTGCCTCTAACTGAAGTTAAGTATAATTCTCCTTTTGTTTCCATTTTCTCCAAAGCCTTGTCGTTGCTAACACGTTCGGTCCATAGCATCCCCAGCATCTTTCTGTAGAAACACATTTCTTTTACTTTAAATCTCTACTTCATCATTATGACAATGTCTTAATTTGTTCAACATCAGAGAGAAAAGTATAGAAATCAGTTAGGACTAGCAAATATTGAAAAGTGAAATGATGTTTAAAATAATAGTATTTAATAGACTTATGCATTTACATTATTCGGACTATTGTCCGAATCTTTGTCGCCATATTTATCACAACGTTTCGGCCGTTGTACGCTCCGGTCTTCTTCAGGTGATTGGAATGTCGAACTGAACCCTTTATTTCGCTCACTGGGGTAGACTGTTCTAGTTCCACGTGCCATGTTTAATGGATGTCAGTTATCAGTTATCTCCTGTTGATTTCCCTCTGAAAGTTCACCACTGCCTTAACCGGGTATTGAACTCACACACTTTGGTTCCTGTCACTGGATCTAACCAACGCCTTTATCCACTGTGCAATGTGTTTTGAGGACATCTGTGTATGGATTTCTGGGTATTATATACCTAATGTCTCCAGCAACCATTTTTTACCAGTGCTCATATTGCAATTTTTTGCTGTTATCACTGCATGTTTTTACCAGAGCTCATATTGCAAGTTTTGTTGTTGTTATCGCTTTTCTCTGGCACTCCTTATTACTCGTTCCCATATTGTATTCATTTCTATGCTTGGTTGGCTCAGGAGATTTTTGTGTCCTAGCATATGTGCTGATTCCTTAAGTTTACGAATTTTCCAATGGTGTTCTTTGTCTATAATCTCAACCTGAACCCACAGTGGGCAGTGATCTCCCTTCTCTCTCCATATGTGGTCAGCCACACCTGATCTTTCCACTTCCCCTCGTGTTACAGCTTTCTGGTGTTCTTGAAGCCTTACCTTGAGGGGGCGGCCTGTCTCCCCTTTATATTTCTTTCCGCAGCTGCACGGGATAGAGTACACACAGTCTTTAATCATGTTCTCCTCGATGGGGAGGGGGTCATACTCTAGAGAGATATCTGTAAAGTGTCGTCAAGCTTTTGAAGGTTGTCCTTATGTTATATGGACTGCAGATCTTTTGTATTTTCTCTGATAACCCCTTCACTTATGCATTTGTCACTAAATACGCAATGTAATTTACAATTGTATAGATCTTCTTGAACAGCTTATATCAAATGAACACTACGAATATGATTTTTTGAAAGAATATGTTACATAATAATAAACATTTTAGAATCTCCGTTTCGTGCTGGACCTGGAAACGTTATTAGTGAATGTTAAATTTCATAAAAACACTTGTGACTTATCTGATAACAAAAAAAAATAGAATTTCAAATGATATTACTGCGGTATCTATAATATTTATATAATTTTAAATAATTCATATCGAGGGCAGAATTGGATTATCTACATATAAATTGTCTGCTTTCCAATAGTCCGCCCGTTCATCCGCCCGTTCGTCTGTCCGTCACACCCTCTAAATAACCATACATTAACCGATCGAAACTAAATTTTAGGGAGAACTGCAAGCAGGTAAGGGTGTGCAAAGAACAATTGGTTTTATTCGGGTGCGCAGTATTATTAGTACAATAAATTTTCATTAATTTTCTTTCTGTTATTTAACGTAAAAAATACACACACTATTTACAAAATAATAATGATTAAAATAGCAAATACTTATTTAATAAAAATGCAATATTGCTTTTTGCATATCTTTTCTTTAAGTTTTATATACAAGAATCCAGTTTTTTGTTTGCCTTGCGTTTGCGGGTACTATATACAACAAAGTCAAACGCTTCAAAATGTTGGAATTTGGTTCCCGAAATAAATATTTACGAATGGCCAGTTGTATGTTGCATGCTCAAGAGTAAGAAATCCTAAGAATGAATTCTTCACTATTAAAGAAAGAGAAAGAAAAATATATTTACGAATATTGTTATCATAATCCTACAAAATTAAACAAATTATTAAACCACGAAGTAGGGCCTTTTCAAAGTATTTTCCCATGCAAATCAGCTTATTCAAATTTTATCGATTGTTTTGCAAAATGGAACGAAACGTAAAGATTGTAAATCTTCACAAAAATATTAACGATAACTTCAACAATACTAAATAATGTGAAGATTTTGACAGCTTGCTGTAAAAAAAGTTCTTGTATTTAAAAAATACATATTAATATCGAATACATCTTAAAACAAACGGAGTATATATATATATATATATATACATATATATATATTTTTGAATAAAAGACAGACCACGTTAAGATTCCATGTAATAAGCTATTTCACCATAACCCCTTTAACAGGGTTCTGGATCATCAGACTTTTACTTCCAAAAGCTGAAATGAAAAATGAAAAGAAATTCACACGTTTTTGACGGACCTCATCAAGTATACGTAAAATTAACGAAGTGGGGAAGTGAGGTGGGAGAGAGGATATGAGTATGTCATATGTGTCATTTTTCAGTTTTTATTTTATATATATATATATATATATATATATATATATATATATATATATATATATATATATATATTGTCATCCACAGACTGTTTCACTGTTTCACAGCTCATCAATATGGCTAGATATCCGGTTACGTCTTAGCTAGCATCGAAACCCGGCTGAATTGGCGTCAGTCAGAGAATGTACTCCTAAGTCGTTGGCGCACGGCAGGGATGAAGGTAAATTAAAGTGTAATTATTTTTTAGATAAAGCATATATATATATATATATATATATATATATATATATATATACACGGTATAATGGGAAATTGAAGAGTTTTATAATTATGCTTGTTCATCCCTTATTTAGCACGACCGATACGCCCTTCTTGCACCTCATGAATAATGAACTATATTGTTTTTACCACTTCGAAAGACGGGAAAGAAATAAAAGAGAGGCTACATGATTTCAGTGAATAGATGGATGAAAGAAAGAAAAAAGAAATAAGGGGAGATAAAAGTCTTTAACGTCTCCTGCCAAAACCTTATAAATAATGCACTATTCCGTTTTGAACGCTACTTGGTTTCGATTAGAAAATAAAACGAAGAAACAAAGAAAGAGTGTTTAACTGCTGTTTCAACGAAGTGGAAAAAGTTGTCAATTTCAAATATTTTTATTTGTACCCCCTTACTTCTTTAAATAACGACCAGCATTCATATTTATGATTGTTATTGCAGTATTTTGTTAAAGCTTTTAATCTCAAATATTTAGCGATGCGATACGGGGATGCCTACGGATATTTTATTGTTGTAGAACTCGTCATGACCTTACTCAATCATTAACTTGAGAATTAAGATTCATCGGAAAATAAAAATAGGAAAACCGTGAAAATTTCATGGGTATATCTCTCTCGCTTTTCTTACTTATTATAAAACGCAGATGTGTGTGTGTGTGTGTGTGTGTGTGTGTGTGTGTGTGTGTGTGTGTGTGTGTGTGTACGTTTATATATTGGATCGGATTTCCTACATTTTTCAACCGATTTCAACAAAACTTCACAGGACTACGTAAAATTACCTTGCGGTGGTTCTGACAGCGCCAAAAATCTTATACTTATTAATATCGAGTTATCGAGTTATACTTATTATAAAACCCAGGTTGGTTGTTTGTTTGTGTGTGTGTGTGTGTGTTCGTTTATATATGGGATCGGATTTCCTACATTTTTCAACCGATTTCAACAAAACTTCACTTTTTTTTGGCAGATAGTGTTTCTTATTTTCTTGCACACTTTTTTCTTTATTTTTACATTCAGAATGCTTTAAAAATTCCATTTACAAGACAATTGTTTATAATAAAATTCTATTCAGTCGGTAGACTCATAACGATTGAAAACAATGTTTTTGTTTCAGTTTGGGTTTGACCAATTCGTAAAAAAAACAAAACAAAACGAAACAAAAAATAAAACTAATTAAGACATGCGTGTCCGTCAACCTTAAACAATAATCTTTGTCAATTTTATTTTTCAATCTTTATGATGGTCGATACTTGATCTATCTCTCACTGTTACATCCCCGGCAACCCCGGGCTCTACTGCTAGTATATATATAAAAGGTTAATGGTCAGAGTTGAATCAGACCAGGAAACAGTAGTATTAAAAAGTGCTCAATTGTGAAAAAATAAATAAATAAAAGTAAAAATAACATGTATAGCTTTTAACTTTAAAAATCAGGAGGTCAATTGAATTCGTGACCTTGGTTTCGACCTCACGGTTTTATCAGGCAATATTTTTCAAATGACCACCTTAACGCTTTATTTAAAAACAACACTAAGAACGCTACATTATTATTTTCAAAATTAAATAAACAGTTGCATGACGGTCGAAAAACATGACGTTGAGTGTAGTAGAAAGGAAGGAGTTTGGAGAAGAAAGAAAAAGAAAAAAAGAAGGGTGAAGAAATGATTAAAATATTTTATATGAAAAGAATTAGATCAAACTTGGACCTTAGGATTTGTTTTTAAAGAGATCAAGTAAAGTATTACTGCATTTTTCCTACTACTTAAGACCATCAGACTCGCCTGTGGAGTATATGGACAAATCTTCATCTCGCTGGATGTTGCGGCTGAGGTTTCTGTAACAACTAGGTTTTTATCGGCTCTGAGCAGAGTTTTCGTTCTTCTAGACTGGTTGCTAACCAAGGCTCTAGATTCCAGTCTGCTCTTCTATAACCCACAGTCAGGTGGAGAAGAGATGGATTCAAACATTTTCCCAAATTATTTAGGCGAAAATGAACACGTCTTTGGACGGGGTTTGAACTCGGCTAGTTGATTCCATTCTTTACCCGTATAATCGCTACGATACCCTCACATCGTAATTTGATCGATTCAGAAAATAAATAAAGAAATATAGGATGATTGCGTCAGTCAAGTATATGGGAAAATATGTTGAAAACAGATATATTTTTATCTAAGTATACTTTTATAAATTTTGGTCAAGATAGTATAAAATAAGGAGAGGAAGAAGAAGATAATGATTGAGTAGAAAGGTTAAACTTAACGAAAGTCACTGAATAAATAAATAGGGTAGAGAAAGAATGGAAAATGTTATGTTCCAATTATCTACAATGGTAGGCTGAATATTTCATAGGCTAACCAGGAAAATGTGATGCTAGAACTGTGAGATCTTGCATGCATTAATTTAAACTTTTTCTTATTAATAAATGCATTATTTATTTTCAGGTAAACTGATATCTGATTGTTCAAAGAAGACTTCAAAAGTAAATCTTGGCAATGGTCAAAATTTGGCATCGTGGTGTTTTCAAGCACCTGCAGAAAAATGGGTTTAGTCCCTAAAGTCCATGCTGATACGGTTCCTATATCAGAGGATGAGGCTCCAGTTTTATCAACAGTGCAAAAGTGGGCAGCTGAAAGGGTGCAACTGTCACCACCTAGGAAAAGATTGGTCATGTTCATCACATAGTGATAGATAATAGGCGATTGACTATAAATCAAATAGACAATGTTATTTGCATATCCCGTGAGGGAGTTGAGAATAATATGCACAATGAACTTGGCATGAGGAAGGTTTCTTCTCGAGGGTGCCACGTCTTCTGACAACTGATTAAAAGCGCAGACTGATCCCGTTAGGGGAAAATATAACCTTCTTTGATGTAGATCCAGCTGGTTTCCTAGGAAATTTCCTAATGCAGGGTTAATGTTGGATTCATTACTTTGAGCCAGACACAAAGCGACAATCCGTGCAGTGGAATTCCTCCACAGTTGCTCAAAAAAAAAAAAAAAAAAAAAAAAAAAGGCCGTGCTCGTTTCATTTGCATGGAAGGTGACGGACAGTCTGTTGGCATATAAAAGCATTGTGTCTATTGATTATCTTCAAAAAGGCCACACCATCAATGGAGGGAAATATGTCAACTCGCTAAGGCAGTTACGAATGGCTGTCAAGAACAAACGCCCAGCAAAACTGACGAAAGCGGACATGTCTCATCAAGACAATACTCGAGCAAATAAATCCTTTGAGGCCGCTATGCGTGACCTTGATTTTGAACTAGTTGATCAGCCTCCCTATTCTCTTGATTTGACTATCATGTTTCCCAACATGAAAAAAAGAGTCTTGATCGGTAACCAGCATCACAGTGATGATGACGTCATATCTTTTGTTGATGACTTTTTTAACTAACAAGATGAACAGTTCTAACAATCAAATGTCCGTTTACACGGAAAGAAACAATTCAATTATTATTAAGGGTTGAAATTAATGCTTTCAACATTTCACAACTCTATCGTCACTCTTTCATAATCAGCTTATCAACTTTTCAGCCCACCCTCGTAGTAGAGCTTGTTAAAATTTTATTTCTTGTAGTTAGAAAGAGGAAAGAAATCAATTACTGAAGACAAAAAAGAATTTGTCTAGAGTAAAACTGAACTAAAAACTGGTACAACTCTATTGAACATGCATATGAAATGCGTGTGAACACATTTCAATAAAAACAAACACGTTAAAAGTCTTCTGATGTATACCAGTAAAAAAGAACAAAACTTTTTGACTGAGCTAATAAGATAATAAACTTCACTTGGCATCACCGTTTTCTGCGACTATAAAAATAATGACATAAAATGAAAGGAAATGTGAGAAATTTGCCTCAGGCTTACGGAACAAAAATGGTGGGAAAGTTTAAATTAACGTCTAACATAAAAAAGTAAAGTAAAATTTAGGGTAATTTTGTTTATTATTTTTTTTCCACTTCACTTTCTTGCGGCGAGAATAGAAAAGGAAATTAAAAGAATGATTTTTCTAAAGAAACATAAAATAATATAATATTAAAGTAAGATGACTGTACTTTTGAACGTCGCCATAGTATCTATTAACAAGAGAACAGACGCATGGCGTTTAGGAACGAGTTTAGTTAAAGTCGTTAAGAATTTAATTACAATAATTAAGGAAAGCTGGTTGCTCTTTATACAATTAAATACTATAATTTGTTATTTCCTAAGCTTAGCTAAGTTCTGGCTCAGAACCACAAGATTGTTGATTAATTGATTTGTTATTTAAGGTTTATCAACCCATTTGTGTCTTATTTAAAATCGAGGCATATTTAAGATTGTAAGAATAATTCGTTTTTGTGAGTGAATGTTGCATTAAAAATTATCTTTGTCAATGATTTTTGCAGATACAAGTCCTACTAATTAACCGACTCTACTGGAATTCGAACTCGTGTTCTCGTTCCAAGTTGCTATCCATTACCCCACTCGCACATCCCCTCCACCAAACCGCAAGTACTAGGTAGAGATTTTTCGAAGCGTAGCTTAGATGTGGCACAAGGCCGAAAGTATGGGGCACCCAGTGAGGATCGAACTCACTACTCCGTCGTAATTGATCTAGCAAGACAAGCTGTCTAACCATTACACCACCCCGAGGTGCCCAAAACCGCAAGAACTGGGTAAGCCGTGACGAGCGAACTCACTATCAAACCTAGCTCCTAAACATTACGTTGAGGGGTCCATTAAATTTTATCGCTTTACGGAAATTTTACGATAATGGTGAAATTATCTGTTTCCCTACAGGAAACATTCGGTATTCATTGACCGAATATCTATGGTGAAACTCATTTTAAAATATTTTTTTAGGAAACTACATCTATCACTTCAGGTAACCGTTAATGCCTTTTCTAGCATGGAAAGGATTTTACTTCTAAACTTTAAGAAAATTTCGTTAGAAAAGAGTGCTGAGCTGCTATGTAATATTAATCCACCTATATAACAGTGTGTGCTGAACAATTTCTTCACTGATAAACAGAAGCAGCAGAAATGTGTTCCTCCAGAAGCATGATGAAAATAACTTTGAAGGAGTGCCTAAATATCGTTTTATTGAATTATTCAAAACGGTATCGCCATCTTCATCGTGCTTGTCTCTTCGTGTTGGTCGCCGTGTTCTTCATTTCTCTACAATTGTTTTGGCATTCATTTAATCTTGAGTGTTGTCTTAATTACTTCCTTTTCTTTTCGAAGGACCTTAATTCGTTAGACTCTATACATTGTCATAGCGTCAAGGCCTTCTGTTGACATGTGCGGCAGAATGGAACCGGTCAAAGAAATTTTAGCGGTTGTGTAAGTGTCATGCATATCGACTTCCAAACTATGAACAATGAGACAATCATCCAAATACTCCACTATCTTTTTAATAACGAGGTCAGGACAACGATATTATAATAGTTAAATAGACAATACGTTCGATGACAAACTTTTATCTAAGCCACAGGAAGCAAACTGTTGGATAAATAATCTGTCTCGGTCAAAACATCTGACAATGGAATTTCGATAAAAGCAAAAGTAATTTATTTACTGCATATATGTCTATTTTTTTTATTCTACTGCAAAACAAACCTATATCTTCTTAACTCTCCCCGAAACCAAACCAAACCAAACCAACGGATGTCTATCTTTAGAACTCTCCCTCAAACTAATCCTATGCATATCCTTTTGACACTCATCCAAATCAAACCGATGCATGTCTTTTTCACTCTCCCCAAAACCAAACATACGCCTATCTTTTGACTCTCACACAAACAAAACCTATGTCTATCTTTCTGATTCTCACCCAAACCAAACATATGTCTATCTTTTTTAAACTCACCCAAAACTAATCTATGCGTATCATTTTGACTTTCCCCAAACCAAACATGTGTCTATCTATTTGGTTCTCCCTCAAACCAATCATCTACCTATCTTTTTGACACTCACTCAAACTCATGTCTATCATATTTACTTCATCCCCAACGAAATATACACCTTTCTTTTTAAAACACACCCAAACCAAAACTATGCTTGACTTTTTGACATTTCCCGAAACCAAACCTATGTCTATCTTTTTGAGTATTCCCCAAATCAAATCTATACCCATAAACATATACCGCACCCAAAACAAGTCTATGCCTATCATTTTAACCCCCCCCCCAAAAAAAAAAACTTTTAGTCTCACTCAAAACAAATATATGCCTATCTTTTTGACATTCACCCAAAGCAAAACCATCCCTATATTTTTCACTTTCCTCAAACCAAACATATTCCTATCGTTTTCACACTCACCCAAACCAAACATAATCCTATGATTTTGACACTATGCATATCTCTTTTTTAATACCCATCCAAACCAAGTCTATACCTATCTAAAGATCTAAATCTTTGGCTTTCTTTTTGACTTCTACTCAAACTCAACAGACGCCTATCGTTTATAAACTCACCCTAAACAAATCTTTGATTATCTTTTTGACTCTCCACAAACCAAATCTATGCTTATCATTTTTACTCTCGCCCAAACCAAATATAGGCCTATCCTTTTGACACTCACCCAAACGAAACCTATGCCTATCTTTTTGACACTCACACAAATCAAATCTGGAACTTTTTTACTCTCTCTAAGACAAAATCTATGCTTATCATTTTGACTATCACCGAAACCAAATGTATGCATATCTTTTTAAAACTCAATCAAACCAAACCTATGCTTTTGCTTGCGTTTTTGACATTTGTGCATATCAAACCTAAGTCTACCCACCAATCATCTGACACAATTAAACATTAAATAACCTGGTAAAAATTGATATGTTTTAATCCCAAATCAAATGCAACCACAAAACGAAGCGCTACAACAGAGAACGCGATCCTGTTCGATGTCACAGAATGCAACTCGTATTTCTGAGTTGGTTGGCGAGGTTATGTGATAACGACAACAGAATTGACAAATGTTTAAGCTAATAAATTTTATTTATGCTTCCTGTTGTTCTTAATGGTTTATCCACGAAGTATGGCAAAAGAGAAAGCAAATAATTTGCTATGCAAATAAAAATGATGACTGCCACGTGAGTTACATTTTATTTTTGAAGGCAACAGCATATTTTATTGAACTCTTTCAGTGTCTAGTTCATCTTCACGGTAATTCGTCACCGAAGAACACTTATAATGAAGAGATAAGGCTTAATTCGTCAAACACTTGGATACGTCTCTAAAGCAGAACCTTTTTATTTTACTAAAGCGCCTACCCTATGTTTTCTTTCTGGTGCCAGTGTAAAGGCCAGTAGAATTGGAAACGTGAGGAGCATCGTATTTAGAGTTCAAATAGTCTTCGCGTCCTGGGTTTGACGACAAATTACATCCGGCATCAAGGCCTCTGATCAGTAGTTTTTGAGGAGTGAGGAACCACTTCTTAATTGCGTTGTTACAAGATCCACCCTAACCCGGGGTGGTAGCATCTGTAACGGTCCCAGCTACTGGCAAATATTTAACTCCAAACTGGGGTCAAAACACTATAAAAATGTAAAATTAGATTTTTATAGAAAAAATACCAGACACTTTTGTAAAAAAAATAACAGCAATACATTTTTGGGAAAAATTATAACAGCAACACATCGTTGAAAAAAAAGAAGAAAAGAAATTATTATTAGCAATACACTTTTGTAAAAAAATACCAGCAATACATTTGACTCTAGACAAAAACAGTCTTTAAAAAATGCGTCAATGAAATGTGACCTACAAAATGATTTCTTACAAAGAATTCACATTCTATTAATACGAACCTACCCTAAAAAAACACTTTTTGGAATAAAATAAGACATTGAGGTTGATATATCATAAACAAAAAACTAAACCAAACCAATGGTCTTTGTCAGGAGAAGCATATAAATCAAGATAATTTCTTGAATCATTTCTTATTGTGATCAGTGGGAAGTATTCAAAAAAGAAAGCAATGAACTTTTTGCCAACGTTTTAGTTAATCCCATCCCTCCTTAGTTTAAATATCTCGGAATTGCTTTGACGGGTATGAGTAATTGCGAAGTTGAGTATTTTATTTTTAAATCTTGAAGAAACTTAAAGAACATTTCTCCATCACATTGACCAGCGATTCAATAGTGACATGCTTCGATCTTATTCAAAACATTTGCCTAGCGTGTCTTGCAGAGTAAAACCAGCTCACACAATATTTTTTGCAGTGTATGAATGATGTTTCGTGACTGGGACAAACAAAGTAGTTAGTTTACATAAATGATAGTAGGTATGGAACATACAGAAAGTCGAGAAAACTATAACGGAAAAAGAAAGAAAACAAAACTAATTAATTACAATATATATATATATATATATATATATATATATATATATATATATATATATATATATATTTGTAATTAGGCAGAAAAATTGTCTTTTAGGCATTTCTGATTGAATAAATTACATACATTATGTCTGCTAATTTTTAATAAAATCCGTTCGTACTCACGAATAAATTTCTGTGTATTGATGTCAAAGGATGAGAGAAATGTGCTATAACTGTTTAAATTTCTTTTATTTCAATTTCCCAAGTACTTTCGATCTTCTTCAGGGATGCAAGTGGTAAAAATCTATATGTTGTTCATTAGTATGAGTATTTATACAAGGTTGTGCGTTGTTATCTATTACCGTATTTTTTCATTATGTTTTTAAATGCAAAACAGTTGACAATGTGCTGAACGTTCATTAGAATGTGAAAAAAATTATCCATTATGGAATTTTATCCTCTATGTTATAATGTCATGGTCACGCGCGCATCAAAGCATGAAAAAACTGTCCCTTTACAGGCATTTCACAATATTACTGCAGTATTCATAGTTGATTCTGTTCAGTGCCGGCTTTAAGTTTTAAATATAAATTGTTTCTAGTAATTGTAATCTAAATTTGTTGTTTTCATGGTCTTTGATAGTTGTGTTGTCGATTATATATATATATATATATATATATATATATATATATATATATATATAAGAAAATTGGGTTACGTCAATATACCGTAGAAATACTGTTTCCTGCACGATTACCAAAGTTAAGCAACGTCATTTAAAATGTCATGTAAAGGAGTATGTCTGCGAAAAAATAAATCCATGTCCACTTTTAATTAAGAAATTACAATCTTGATAAAACTTTAATGCTATTTGTTTTTATTATGGATTTAGCAAGATTAATAGGAATAAGTTCGTACTAAACACTTATCATTAAACTATTATTATATACAGGGTAAAAATAAATGAACGCAAGTTTTAAAACACTTATAATGCAAAGTAAACAACCCCGAAAGATAACATATATTTTGAAAAAAATTGGTATGAAATGGGGTGTATGAAATTACAACAGATTTTCAATTGTTCCTCCATTTTGTTGTTGTCATGGGAACTTACCGATAATAATAATGGATTATTCCTGACATTATAAATACTGCGGCTCTCAAGAGGTATGAGCATATTGGTAAGACGAGGGCACCTCGGCGTGGTGTAATGGTTAGAAAGCTTGTCTTGCTAGACCAATTATGACTGAGTAGTGAGTTCGATCCTCACTGGGGACCCCATACTTTCGGCCTTGTGCCACATCTAAGCCGGGCTTAGAAAATCACCATATTTGTAAAACGAGGAGAGATAATTGAGAGCATATTGTAAGGACATTGGAATAGTGATGCTTGTCGAGACAACATAGTCCACTCTAACTAAATTCTAAAAAGTCATTAATAATACTTCTACTTCTTTGTATTATATTTCTGTTGTAATATATCTTTGTATTCTATACCTGTGTTCGTGTTATTCTTTCATTGGTTCTAACCTTGGACCATCACCGTGGTACAAGGAACTTGGACCATAACAGTTGTATAACCAAGATGACTTCTGTCTCTCTCTTGAAGGAATATCATGCAATGTCTTTGTGGTATTAAACTTTTCTATCAGACGAGTTATTGTTGATAGAGCAAAAGGATCCCGTTTTGAAATGTCCCTGGTTTTGTAAGCCTGGTGCTGGTGCACTCTCATGATTAGATTAACTTAAAAGCAGAAGAGGACAAAGATTGAAGGTCACATACCTGACAAATATAGGGCCGATATTAGAAATTGAAAAGATTCCTAAATATACCTTTTAGCCGACAGCGAGGAGGACATACGAATTTGATTTTGTCCGTTTTGAAAATCAGTAATCGAGTACTGATCTGTGTCTAAATTTCATCGCCGATGAGTGGAGAGCCTGGTTTATCGGCTGAGTAGGACCATAAATAGATCGATTGATCGATAGGCAAATGAGAAAATCTATAATTGCAATGATAAAAGTCAATAGGATTTTCAGCTGAATTTCATGACAAAGTCATGTGTATTTGCAAAAGAGTTTGCTGTAATAGCGGTTCTCTGATATATTCTCGAATAATAACGCCCCCCCCACCGATACTCAGAAGATAAATTGGGGAAAAAGAGGGCGAATGAAATGAAGAACTGTATGTTTTCCTACTAGAAACTTAAAACTCAGCAATAAAATAATTACTACCTTCGCTTTGATTAATCAGTCAAAGCAGAAGATGGTAGAAGATTCTAAACACAAAAATTAAAAAGTATAGCATTAAATTTGGAACATAATTGCAATATTTTTAGAAGAAAATAAAAAAAAGATTCGCTAAGATGTAATTTTTAAACAATTACAAGTTCCATGTCAGCAATATAGATCTCTAATATAATACTTATATGAAAAACATCTCTCTCTTTCTTTCTTTCTCTCTCTTATATATATGTATATATATATATATATATATATATACAGTGGAGGTAAACAAATATTCGTACATATACAGATTTTTAATTTATTGTATTTCCAACTAATGAATAAACATACTTTTCATATATTTAACTGTACACAGATGCGTGATAACTAAATATGCATAGAAAATAGAACAAAATGATCTAATAGAAATAAATCCCATGTATCTTTTTTAATGGGTGAAAAAGTATTTGTACAATGGAAATTTCAAATTTTAAAACTTTTAAATTGTTTTAATACTCTAGATTATTCAAATGGAATATTCTAGAATGTTAATGTTATCAGTAGTTATTTTTAGCCTACAAAATAAAACAGAACATTCTGTAATGCATATTCATGCAAGAAGGTTACCATCGTGGCTAGAGGTAACAAATTCGCAACAGATTGTTAAGCTCTGGAAAGAAGGTAAAAGTTACAGGAAAATCTCAGACAATCTGAATATTCCATTGGCTACCATTAGTTCATTCATTGCAAATTATTAAAAAGCTTAAAACAGTTGAAAACCAAAGAACAGGTGCTCCACGGAAGATTTCTTCAAGATCTTCGAGGAAATGTATGCGTCAAATGAAACAAAATCCAATATATAACAACAACAAAATTGACAAATGTTTTAAAGCTAATAAATTTTATTTATGCTTCTTGTTGTTCTTAATGGTTTATCCACGAAGTATGGCATTAATTAAGGAGAAAGCAAATAATTTGCTATGCAAATAAAAATGATGACAGCCATGTGATTTATATTTTATTTTTGAAGCCAACAGTATATTTTATTGAATTCTTTCAGTGTCTTGTTCATGTTCCCGGTAATTCGTAGGCAAAGAACACTTATAATGAAGAGATAAGGCTTAATCCGTCAAATACTTGGAGACATCTCTAAGGCAGCACCTTTTCATTTTACTAAAGCGGCTAACCTTTGGTGACGTCCTGAAAAATGTTAACGAGTGAATTTACTTTAAAGGCAAACAGAACTCTGCCTGATTGTGAAGTTCTTCGTGACCGAAGTGTCAAAGCACACCGGATGTGACGGTGATTACTCTTGCAAAGCGGCAGACAGGTTTGAATCATTTTGGATGTCATATTTTCTTTAATAAGTTTCCTCGAGTTAACCGGGTGGTAGACAAAATACATAATGATCTAATTGTGGCACCATTTACGAGGCAGAGAAAGGAAGGGAAAGAAAAGAAGGCAGAAAGAAAGGCGAGACGAATCGTAGGTGATAAGCAGCCACACACACGGCTAAGAGACAATGAAAATATTGATAAGTAACAAATGAAAAAGGGTGTCATTACAATGACAGGGAATTTCTGAGTAAAAAAGAAAGGGAAAGAAAGAAGGAATCAGATGTGTTTTGATAACGGCTGTGTTATCTAGGTGCGTAAACGAACGGCTGGACCACTGGCCAGGGAAAAATTCAAGTGAAAATGCTATTTCGATAAGTGACGAGAAACAGGCCACCAAAAAGGACTTTGGACAGATATGAAAAATTAAATCCCACACAAGCAGTCCCGCTGACCGAATTCTTTTCGACTAACAACTTTGGCCTGCGATAATAAAATTATGTTATCAGGAATATGTACCGAAGGAAAATGAATGGGGACCCAGAAGTGTTTTTCTTTCTTCCTTGGAGGCGACAGACTGACTGAAAACTTTGGGGATATTTCTTTTTTGAAGCCATGTTAAGAATACCACCCATCTTGATAAATTAGCGATAAAATACCTGACAAACAGCACGTGTAAAACAAGAGTTGTCATATTGTCCGTTGCGACTAGAAGGGTGATAACGGGGATTGAAAGGAAGAAAAGGGAAAGAGAAGAGATAATTTTTTTTTAGTTAAGCAAGAAATTTTTTTTCCCGAAACAAAGCCACGGATTGTTCACGCCCGACTAAGACATCATTGGTCAAGTGGTGGTCACGTGACGCACGAAGGAGGAGGAAAGATACCCGACCAAGACCTCATTGGCCGAGTGGTGATCACGTGACGCACGAAGAAGGCTGTCGACGCCCCATCCAGAGTATAAGTATGAGAAGCTGCTACAAAGAAGTGGGGAGGGCAGTTCACGCCTCTCAGAGGTATAGTGAGAAAGTGGGAGTAAGGAAAGGTTCCCCAAAATGGAAAAGAGTGGAAAATCCCTAACCAGAAATAAAAGAGGTGGATATGTATTTAGAATTATCGAGACGCCAACAGACCCAACCCGGTTTTTGTCGGTGTCAATAAAAGCGAGGCCCCAACAGGCAGAAATCAGTTCGGGCTCCAGCAGAGAGTTGAGTTTCCAGAGTTGAAACTGCCTCGGAGATAGCTGACCAAGATTAACGTAAAAAATTCCGGACTCCTCTTCAACCCAAGAACAATTATTTTGAAGAGTGACTTAGAACCAGACCACCGAAATAAGTTTTTTTTTTTCGACTTTCGTCCAAAGACACACCGAAACGCCAATTTCTTAGAGAGCAAACAACTTGAAGCGTTAAAAACTTGACTAACGGAAAACGACTTGTCACAATCCACAGAACGGGTCGGGAGATAGATGCAGTCCTATGTATCGAGGCTGATATAAAATCTAACAAGATTCCCACCCGAATCACCAAAAGGTTAGAACGTCACATTTGGATGCCGCAACCGATACCAAGCCAGTTGGTCGTCACAGGACGAGATAACACGACTGACGCGACAGGCGGACGTCACGTTTGGAGCAGCGACACCCGAACGTCACAACTGGGGACGTCACAACTGGCGCCGTGGTAGATCAGGATAGAATGTCACAGTCGGCGCTGCGACCGGGGGGACGACGTCACATAAATAAATGACGTGTCTATTTAAATAAGGGTGTTCACTAAAAGTAACGCTTAAGTAATGAAAATATGTTAGATTAAGTAAATAACAACATGCTCAATTAATTATTTTATATCCAAACATCCATAGACAGAATGTTTTGCAGCTCATCAGTGTGGCTAAACATCCGATTGCCTCAAGTCTGGATCGAAACCCGACTGATTTTGTATCAGTAAGAGATTTTTACCGGTAAACAATTGACGAAGAGACGTTCATACATATATAGTACTTCAAGTATATTATACTTGATACTTCGTATTTGAAACAAAGCCCCCCACCACCACCACCATTTTTATTTATCAAACACTATGCATTAAGTTTATCGGCCTGCGCATTCGAGAAATCTTAGTAAGAAAAATCACGGATGTTCGATTACTAAATGCGAAAGCTGATAAACGCACTGTTTAATACAGAAAATGGGCCATCCATTTCAGTTACGACGTGTCCACTATAATAACATTTGAAGCAATAAAAATATCGAGCTAAAAATAAACTCATTAGAATTATATATATATATATATATATATATATATATATATATATATATATATATATCCGATAGAGCGTGTAACAGAGCGTATGTAAATATAAACGTGGTCACTGAGCTCAAAACCAAATGGCAACAGTCGGTCTCATGCTTGAACGCAGTCTACATTAGCTGAAGATAGCGTTCATGAAACAGACTGTCGCTATACGGTGTTGACCTCAGTGTCCACTTTGATATATATATATATATATATATATAATAAAAAGGCTTAAACCCTAATATTCCATGGTCATGATTTATTCCATTGGAATCGTAAATACGATCCAATTCATCAGACCTATAAATTCAAAAAGAAAACCGAAAAACAACTCCGGGAATAAAAAATAAAATTTAGTGAAAGTGTATGTATGAGAGTGTGGGACGAATATTAGAGTAAATGAAAACTATAGGGAGGGGTAACAGACGAGAGAAGAACAGGAAGGTATAAAGATGAAGCGGGGATTAAAATTTATGACTTTAGTTTCAAGAGAAGTTTGCTATGCAACGATAACGGTCGCAGGAATAGCAGAAGCAGGTTATACATTTGTAATGCAGTTCTATGACCTCGTACATGACCACCTGAGATAAAGAAATGTTATCAACAGAAAATATGTTTAAATGCATTGTAATATGTTGTGGCTGTCTTGAAATGTCATTTTTTTTGGTGTGGATTGCTTTGTTTTAATGTAGATGGCCTCCAGTATCTTAAGGTTCTTTCTACTGTGTGTATGCTTGAGTATTGTTGTGTCATCAAGTAATATCTGTCTAATATTATGTACATAGGTGTCTTTTTCTAAGAGATATCGTTTAATGGATCTAAGATCAGAAAGGTTACATGTAAGCCTACGGGAGAGCGTCGTTGTAGAAAAACAACACATGTAGTGGGTTTATTAATTTTGAAAGATACAAATTTAAATTGATACACTATATTGTTTTTTGCAGAGCATTAGTTGTGTGGTTCTAGCGTTGCAGGAAACTATGAGGTGAATTTCAAATTTTTTATAATATATTAAAGCCATTATACGACGCTTAGAAAGGCTCATGATAAAACATAATAAACATTAGTTGTCTGTTATATTTAGCAATATATGTCTAAGTGATGGATCTGCTGCCCATATACGATATATATATATATATATATATATATATATATATATATATATATATATATATATATATAGATGATATAAGTGGTAAATATACATACATATGCAAAATATATAAATACCCATAAATGTATATTTTAGAATAAAAATTCCAAGAGGAAGAATCCAGGTAGAACTCAATGTCCAGGACAGAGTAAGGGTACGGATATAATAAAAAGGCTTAAACACTAAGACCATGGAATATTAGTGTTTAAGCCTTTTTATTATATATATATATATATATATATATATATATATATATATATATTTAATAAAAACAGATCACTTTAAGGTTCCATGTAATTAGTTATTTCACGACAACCCTGTTACAGGGCTCTGGATCATCAGACTTTACTTCCAAACGTTGAAATGAAAAATGAAAAGAAACTTACATATTTTTGACGGACCGCACCAAGCATATGTAAAATTAACGAAGTGAGGAAGTGAGGTGGGAGAGAAGATATGATTGAGTTAGATGTACCATTTTCAATTCCTTATCCTTAACCCCACTCTGTGTAGGCTAGACGTCGCTTAACTTAACGCATGATATCTAGATATAGATGGGTAAGGGGTGAGGGAGAAGGCCGACTTAAAGGTGGAAGATACAGTTAACAATAAAATAATAAATCAGGATTCATTATTTCGCATTTCTTTAAAGGGTATCTTTGGGGGTTAGAGTTTGATATAAATCTAAATGTCTAAAAAATCTACAACAAATTTAATTTGAAGTTTGTTGAAGTTTTGGGTATTTTCTATGAAATAGTCGATTGGAAAAATCATAGAAAGTACATTGAAAGAATAATCCATTTTATATCTAGTTATCCTTTTTATTTTCCTAAATTTTTTCTTATAGCTTGTTAAGTTGACATCTATTCGTTTGGTTCTTGTTCATAAATTAAATTTGTTACTGTTTTTAGATACCTAATTATCAATGTTTATTCCAATTTAAATAATTTTATCATCAATAATGATTATTAAAGGGTAATATATTTCGATTTAAATTATCAATTTAAAAATTTACCTCCGTATTATTTATTTAAACTCACTTCCAATTGGAGAATATTAGAGGAGAGAATTGGATAGAAGATTACTAACAGAAATTTAGGTCCTTCTTTTACAATATTCTATATATTCGTACACATACTTTTTTCTTGTTGATGATTCAGTTGACATCTATTTGTTTGAGTCTTGTTCATAAATTGAACTCGTGGCTGTTTTTAGATACCTACCTAATTATTATCAAAGGTTGTTCCAATTTAAATAATTTTATCATCAATAATGATTATTAAAGGGTAATATATTTCCATTCAAATTAAATTACCAATTTAAAATTTACCTCCGTGTTATTTAAACTCACTTCCAATTGGATAATCCTAGAGGAGAAATTTGGATAAAACACTACGAAGAGAAAATTTGTTCCTTCTTTTACAGTCCATACACATACACACCTCTACACATACCCTAACCCCTATCTATATCTACATCCCTATATCTCCCTATATACCTATGAATCCATGTATACAAATGCACACATTTCTACACATAAATTATATGTATATTCCCATATCTACACATATACACCTATAGAGAAATATATATACACATATTTATACGCATATCCACACATACACATATACTTATATATATATATACCTCCACACACATAAAGTTATATGTAAATCCATATACATATACACATATACATATACATACACAAATGCCCATATATACATCCATACATAAGCACATATATATGCATACACATATACATATACACATACACACACACACATATATATATATACACACACACCCACACATACATCTATACATATATATACCAACACACACATGTATATATCTATATATATCTATATATATATATACATATATATATATATATAGACATACACATACATATACATACACATGTCCACACATACACCCACTCATGCCTGCATTCCAAGACCTTATATTACTCGCTATCCCATATCTATGGCAAGACATATAAGTACCCATCTAGTTATACACATTCACACTCACAAAAAAACAAAACAAAACAAAAAAAAAAAAACGCTTGTATGCCTCTCTTTCTATATAAACGCATATACATGTACGCATCAAGAAGTATATCAGTTGTTGTGGTACGATCCACCTAATTTACATAATGGAGTACCGACCATATAAATATGGTTGGTACCAGGAAGACGAGGAAGGAAGAAGAGATCGAATCCAGAGACTCTGCCCGACTGCGACTAATGTCAACCCATTCTACAGGAACGGTCTTCCCAAGAATATACCAAACTATCTGTAAATATTCTGTACACGTTCTTGTGTCAATACATTTTGTTTAAGTACATTTTGTGTTGTATTATTATTATTCCATGCTTTATTCAAGTTTCAACATCAGTGTTCAAGTACAATACCATAGACATATACATACAGTCATGTGTTCGCGCTCATGCGTGCATAGTAATATTTCCAACCGCAAAAAGACCAAAGGTCATTCAATATTGTTCTTCCTATATAGCTATTTTTCAATATATTTACTTAGGTTTAGGTTGTTGTGCGGTACGTCCATAATGTGTAAGTTTCTTTTCATTTTTCATTTCAACTTTTGGAAGTAAAGTCTGATGATCCAGAGCCCTGTAAAAAAGGGTTATGGTGAAATAACTTATTACATGGAACCTTAGAGTGGTCTGTTTTTATTCAAACATATTTGCTCTGAACTTACATTGAGCTCTCTGGATATCATCCTCTTTGGGTCTACCCATACGGATTACCTAGTTTTGCATAAACTATATATATATATATATATATATATATATATATATATATATATATATAAAAAAACAGACAACTTTAAGGTACTATTATAATAATTTATTTCACCAGAGCCCTTTAAAGGACGCCGAACATCAGATAGCACTTCCAAAAATGAAATGTAACGAAAAATGAAATTAAAATTGATGGGTAGTGTAAGTTTTTGTAATTTAACAGAGAGTGTAAAAGGGATAGTTAAAGAAACATGGTAGAGTATAGGGAGGGATTAATGTCATATCTCTCTCTAGTATACTTTGTATTGGGGGAGGAGGAGTGACCAGACCTTGACCTATTTAGACGGTTAACTTAACGGAAATGATATATAGAAATGGGAGGGGAGTAGGGAGAAAAGAAAAAGGAAAAAGAAAGAAGAGGGAGAGGGAGAGGGAAGTAAATCGAAAGAGGCTGTAATTGGGTTTTAGTAATTTATGTAAAGAATAGTTTTTAAAGCTTGATAGAAATTTAGATGTCTAAAAAATTTATTTGATGTTTGCTATCAATTTAAATATTCAATTTTTTAAACAAATAGTTTAAGGATTTAATATAAGTTACATACTATATTTATTAACACATTTATAGAGAACATATTAAAAAAAATATTTTAAATTATAACAGTTTGTTTACGTGGGGTAATCGTACTTTTTTAATATTGTAAAAATAGTTACGGTAACATCTTTATTAGTTTTACTTTTAATCTAATTTATGAATGCAATTTTCTTTTAAATATTAGCTCTGGATTTACATTGAGCTCTCAAGATTTCCTCCTCCTTGGGATTACCCATACGGATTACCAAGTTCTTTCATAACTTATATATATATATATATATATATATATATATATATATATATATATATATAAATGGACAAAGTCCGACAATTTATTTATTAAAGACATTTTTTTATTATTTTTAACAAATTATTTAAAAAAAAAATTTTTCTCGGACATTCAGGCCGGTAAATGTTATTTAATACTGTTTATTATAAACAGAGCATTCACTTAAATACTTGTATCTATAAAAAGAACGTTAAACATAAAAATGTCTTTAATAAATATATATATATATATATATATATATATATATATATATATATATAAAAACACTAAAAAGCAGTCTACCTTGCTACTCTGGTTTCGATCGCAAGCTCTTTTCAAACAAGTAGAAAGATGAACAATCTAGTATATTCCACATACTTATGTGACCACAGGAAAAGAGAATGAAAGGTGGAAGGCGGAGGGGAAGGAAAGAGCGAGGAGGAAAAGAGAAAAGTGAAGAGGGAAAAAAAAATTATTCATTCCACTCATCCGGGTTCCTACATGCACAAAAGATTTTTACTTAAATGACTGAACTTTGACAAAATCTCATTTCTCTCATTCAGTATCACATCTCTATTAGGATATGTAGCAACAGCCAACTCTTGACACAGTCGGTTGTCATTATTGCTTGCCACTGACTGATCTGCGTGGCTACCCTGAGTGAATCGCAGATGTTCTAGATAATGACCCGGCTGATAACCCGTCTTAGTAGGTTTAATGAGTCGAAATGAAGGACAACTACGGAAGTCTTCTTTATAATTTTTCACCGTGAGGAAAAATTCTTTTTCGCAAAGAGTACGAATTTTTTCTTCAATACTGATATGGGGCCAAAGTTGGGACCACAGAAGGAAAACACAGAACACGGATTAGATGTAAGAAAAATATATTAACAATAGGTTACAGAGATAGTGTAAGCGGAGCTTACTATATGTTAGTGTTCAACACTGGCAGTCGTACGAGACTCTCACTGTCTCTCTGTGTCTCTCTAGAGTGCTATGTCGCCTACTTAATATAGGCCTGAAAGAGTCTATTGTGTAGGTAGTTTCCGGTCTCACAATAAATACACATTTTAAAAGAAATTTCCTTGGCTTCATTGTTAATTGAATTAACATAAGAACTTTAGACTTTCTTATAAAACCTGGTGACTTCTTTTACAAGTTTACTTTTATAGCTATTAAGTCTCATTGAACATATATTTTCGGTTTTATCGTTTATAACTAGTATTTTCTTAGTCCTTTTGATCTCCTTCACTTTCGCTGATATTTCTTTTTTAAAGTCGCTTTTCGTATGTTTAAATTGCAAGTTGTCCATCATACCTAAAAGATCTTTTACAAAACTCTACAATTTGTGGGTAACTTCTCGTTCCAAGGTGGTATACGTCATCATCGCCACGCCCCGCTAATATATTTGTTTAAAACAAATATGGTCTCACATTTCATTCTACCGAGAAAGGATTCAATCTTATTTAATGAAGCTAGCTTGTAATTATGCCTGCTAGGTATTGGAATCTTTTGCCTGATGTTAAAGTCTTGCTTGGTGGCAGACGACAACAAGTGAAGTAAAGAGAGAAGATTTCGTTCAGTATTCAAGCAATATAATAAGGTTACTGGTGAGTACAAATAATGCTGTACACCCAAAAAAAAGTGCTCGATCGCCAGCGAGAGCAAACATATATAATATATAATATAAAATAATACACTGCAATCAGAGGCTAAAAACAGCCGCGCCTAAAAGGTATAAACACTAAAAGGTGCTCAATACAAAAATCCAAAATAGAAAATGCTGAGCAAAAAAATTTACGAAAACATTAAAAAGGAGTCTACATTGCTACCCGGGTTTCGACCGTAAGGTCTTCTTTGGAAAATAGAAGGATGAACAATGTAGTATATTCCACCAACTTATATGACCGCAAGAAAAAGAGAATGAAAGGTGTAAGGGGAGGGCAAAGGAAAAAGGAGAAAGGAGGAAAAGTGGGAGGGGAGGAGGAGGAAATGATTTATTGCACTCATTCGGGTCCATACATACCCAAAAGATATTTACTTAAATGGCTGCACCTTGACAAAATCTCAGTTTTCTAATTCAGTAACACATCTCTATTAGGATATGTAGCAATAGAGAACTTCTCGTGACACAGTCGGTAGTAGTTGCCATGGACCCTGCCTGACTTCGCCTTTATTATTATACCCCACTTTACACAAGGACTTCTGCCATATATCTCTCTAAATGCCCAAATACAATCCGCAAGTTTGGTGTCACCTCTGTGGCTTACCAGCCTAGAGCAGGTAGCATAGTTATTGTTATGGTCCAATATCCTCGCACCACAGTTATGGTCCAAGGTTAGAACCAAGGAAGAACAACACGAACACAAGAGTAGAATAACAAAGATATGTTACAACAGAAATATAGTACAAGAAGTTGAAGTTGTTAGTAATGACTGTCCGTCTGGTTTAGAGTGAACTAATATTGTCTCGACTCGTTACACCATTCATTGTATTTAATATCCCACCCACGAGGAAATATATGTAGCACGAGGTCGAGATTAAAGTGGGTTTCTCCGAGCCCGTAGGCTCGGCCAAAAATACACCCTTTGAACCCACCTAGACTGGTTCAGGGCCTGTCTACCTCCCCGGACTAAACCTTACCCTTCGGCAAAACTTCGTCCGGGTTCCTCTCTGCCAAAGCAGAGAGTTCAACAGACATGGTGCTGGTTACACCATTCATTCATTATACCTTTTGAGAGGCGCAGTATTTATAGTGTCAGGAAGAGTCCATTATCGTTATAGGTAAGTTCTCATAACAGTTATAAAACCTCTTTTTAAAAGGATCTTCGGTACAACCAATGTATACCCTCTTGAAATCGTTACTGTCACTGACTTCCGTAGAATAAACGATTCCCTCCGCACAACATCCACTGCTTCATGGGCAAATGTTTTCATCCCTGCAGTTGCATGTTTTTTGTTTGTTGACATATATGTCATCATTGCATCCCTTACATGAACAAAAACCAAATTGATTTTCATAAAACGATGAGAGCCTAGTTAAGACAATGTTCCTTAATACTTTCTAAGTGAAATAGCTATGTATGTGTGTGGGTTCTTTTATTGACATGAAAATAGCCGTAACTTTCACAAAGATAGAACCATCGTGATGTAGAATGGATTTCTGAACTAGCTTAATGATGTTGGTATCGATGGTTCTATGCGAACCAAAAAAGATGATCCAAACTTCTCTATAGCGATGGGAGCATTTGATTCCGCAGAAAATTGTGAATTGGTTTGGCAGTCGGCTACTGTGGAGACATGGGTATACTTTAAGTAGCAAGAACACTGATCTGTACAGAGATGACGGAGTTGATCCTCCTGCGTAACACTAATCCATAACAAACAGACTGATTTAGGAAACAACTTATCAGATTCTTCAAAGATCACGAACCGAATATCATCACTAACACCGACGCCAATGTGATCAGCATACTGGACACTACTTTCGACCTATTGAGAGGAGTACACATGCCTTATACTAAAGAGCTTTATAACTATAAATACATTAGCAAAGAATCCAACCACCCACATGGAATTTTAAATAACTTACACAAATTTATACAACACAGATTCTCTACTAACTCCAAGAACAAAATTGTTTTTGACAAATATAAAACTAAATATGTAGATGCACTAAATAAAAGTAGACACAAAGTTAAACTAGAATACATTTCAAACATTAGTAAGGATGCCAATAATAAACATAAGGTTAGAAAACGCAATATAACAAATATACATATACCTACGTTCGCAAAATCAAAATGGCTATACTAGTGCAAGTCTGCAAATACACTAGGAATGCCACAGGCGTCAACCGATAGAAGAATACTAAAGATGCTATCAATTGGTTCTCTAATAAAAAAAAATAAAAACAAATGCACCTTCATGCAATTCGACATCGCCAACTTCTACCCTTTGATCACAGAAGATCTGTTAATGGCTGCTATAACACTGGCCAAGAATTATTGTACCATCACCGACCAGGAAATCAACATCATTAAGCAAGCCCAGAAAACCATTCTGTCTCTAGATGGTTCTATGTGGACCAAAAAAGACAACCCAAACTTCTATAGCAATGGGAGCGTTCGATTCCGCAGAACCTTGAATTGGTTGGCATTCTGCTACTGTGGAGACTTAGGGTATACTTTCGATAGTAAGAACACTGGTCTGAACAAAGACGGTGAAGTTATCCGACGTAACACCAATCCGCGACAAACAGACCAATTTAGGAAACAACTTATCAAATTCTTCAAAGATCACGAACCGAATATCATCACTATACACCGACGCCAATGTGATCAGCATACTGGACACTAGTTTCGACCTATTGAGAGGAGTACACATGCCTTATACTAAAGAGCTTTATAACCATAATAAATATAATCCAGCGACACATCTGGAATTTTAAATAACTTACACAAAGCTATACAACAGAGATTCTCTACTAACTCCAGCAACAAAATTGTTTTTGACAAATATAAAACTAAATATGCAGATACACTAAATGAATTAAAGGTATATGTATATCTATTAATATATATATATATATATATATATATATATATATATATATATGATATGTTTAATATGTTGGTAGGATTGTACATGGGCACTAACGACAGGTGCTGGGAATTTTAGAATTTTAAATTTTTTATATCTAGCCGAATTCATTCAGAGTCTTTTTCTTTCTATTATTTTTGTTACTAGCTCTCTCACATTGTGGTATTATAAGATCTAACAGGAATGAAAAAAAAAGATCTAAAATTACCAGCACACAACTTTCGTTCGCATGTGTAGTCGTAAGAACATAATAAATTTAGTCCGATGAAGTCCTGTAGGACGAAACGCCTCACAAGTAAACTTTTTTTCCATTTGTCATACAATTTCCTCCCCGACTCTGCGATATATATATATATATATATATATATATATATATATATATATATTGGCAGCAGGTTTTCATTGAGACATGTTTTATTGAATGATTTAGACAAATTTTGTCTACTTAATTTCAGTTGGATCCACGAAAAGCTTTTTGATATCATTATTAACGGTAGAGAGAAAATTATCGTGTTGATACATATTATTTATTCCACGTACTTTCGACATAGCACAATGTCATCAACAGGGCGTTGTTTATTTCAAGACAAATATTGTTCATTTTCAAAGACAAAATTGCAGTGTTCATCTGAAAGTTAAATTTTTTATTTATGAAGTGAAGGACGTTGAGTTGAGTGCTGTGCGATTGGTTTGAGTAACGTTTCAAAGGAGATAACTAATTTATGGAGTTTCAAGATTTTTTATGAAATAAGTACTAGAACTATTACTACAAACGTCGATATTTTAAACTATCTACTGTAAACGTTTTAAAAAAATGTGCAGTATTCATAATTAATTTTATTAAATATTTTATATAAATAATGTCTCAGCGCGGTAATTTTCTGGTTTTTGCAAATACTGACATTAAAAAGTTTGAACATGAAGAATGAAATGATCCATTTAAAAATAAGTAGACAAAACTTGTCTAAATTATTCAATGAAACATGTCTCAATACACATACATACAGACATATACACATACACATACACACACACAAACACGCATATATATATATATATATATATATATATATATATATATATATATATATATATATATATATATATATATATATATATATATATATATATATATATATATATATATATATATATATATATATATATATATATATATATATATATATATATATATATATATATATATATATATATATATATATATATATATATATATATATATATATATATATATATATATATATATATATATATATATATATATATATATATATATATATATATATATATATATATATATATATATATATATATATATATATATATATATAATATATATGCCAAAATAACAGCCAGATTGACTACCCACAATGCACCATTGACCTATATATATAAATGGTCGAGAAAAAACAAAAAACAAAACAATACGCACGGCCGGCCTGACGATTGCGTCTACGATGAAACAGCCTATCGCCTCTGAGTGTTGACGTCAATGTTTACTTATATATATATATATATATATATATATATATATATATATATATATAGATAGATAGATAGATAGATAGATAGTAACCTACATACATTCTCTTTCTTAAAAGTTTTAAGCCAAAAACGATTTGATACATATTGGTATTACTCTCCATCGTATGTGACTTAACCAATATATGCCGGCTGCTTGATTCGTTGCAAGAGACGTTGTGCATTGACTCGTTGGTACCAGTGCAGTTATGCATTGATATGAGTCATGAAATTGAAATATGAATCCGTTCCTAAAATTAGAAAGATCAATAATTTGGGATGAATCGGATTGCTTTATTGCGTGATGGCAATTCATCGAAAACTCTAATAGCAAAAAACACATCGCATGGATTCATAAATAATCAGGCGTCGAACGAAGCCCTTGACAAGTAAATGGAATAGGAAGAGTCGCTTATTATTGGAAGTGCATCAGTGACTCTTTTTTTTTAGTAGGAGGAGGCGGTCAGCATTACTCAGTATCAACTATTATTATTTCATTCTTAATAAAGAAAATGGGCTTATTGTAGCTGACATAAAGATTTATCTATTATTAACTATCGAGAATTAAACCACACACATGTATAATTTCAACTGAAAACTGATGCTAGTCTTCTTCTATGTGCCGTGTCCTTTCAGGACGTTAGCAGATCCTGATTGGCCACAATTTCTTGTCCTTTTTAGCTCTTAATAAATTCTGTCTTTTTGTTATCTCCTCTAATCCGCCACACTTTTCCTCCAGTTTACTAAGTAAGTTATGTTTTGTTTTCAGTGGCCCCTCTTGCCTTCACTCTATCCAGTGAGTATCAGATTTTCCAAGCCCTCTTTCCTCATTATGTGACCTAGTAATTTCTACTGTCTCTTCTGATGTTTAGTCATTTTGCTTCCATTTTCTCTAAGACTTAGTCTTTGCTCACATGTTGTTTCAAGTCTCCTTTTCATCTGTAAGGAAATATTGCAGCACTCATTACTTTATCGGAGGACTGATATAACACTTCAGTACTCCTTTTTTTGTTTCTAACGAAGTTTCCTGTTTCTTAATACTTTGATTAGCTTTTGTAATGCATCTTTGGCTATCTCAATAAGCCTTCAGATTTCAGTGTCGCACAATGTGTCCTGTTAAGGCAATTTCCGTCCTATGTCAAAACGCTTCCCAGATATTTATGTAGATGTACATGTTTGATTTTGGTGTCTCCAATTTTTAATTTGCATGCTGGGATCTTCCTTTTGATAACAAACATACCTTGACCAATTTTATATCTTTAATGCTCCAGACTTTCCTTCTTCCGAGTCCGTTATTCTTGACCCTTAAAAAGTCAGATGCATTTCTAAATTTATTTCGTTTTGTATTTTGTAAACTAACTATATTGTTATTAAACTGTTATCATTTCCTTTTTCCTTAACGTCACATTAATTAAAAAAATGTCTGAAAAAAATTCAGTACAAACAAGGTGAAAAACTGACAATTAACGAATTAAGATGAATAAGAATAGTGATAAATGTAGTGTTATAAAAACAAAAACTGATGAATGACACGAAAGAAATTGTAGTAAAATCATTTTATTGCATGTCAAAGTAATTTTAGATAAATATACGTCGGTTTTCAATATATTTTTTTAGATAAAGCATTGTTTTCTTCTACTTCTTCTTCTCCTACTTCTTCTTCTTCCTCTTCTTCTTCTTCTTCTTATTATTATTAGTAGTAGTAATAATAGTAGTTTTAGTAGTAGTAGGAACAGTGGTGTTATCAGTTTTTGTAGTAGTAGTAGCAGCAAGTAAACTACAGAAAACTGCATGATGACTTGCGTCAAAGAACATGGAAGAAATAAGAAACTTTATTCGGTAATAGAGGAGTCTAACAAATTCAAAATGGAATTTCAACTGGGTGAAGAAGTGTAAATAAATCAAGATACATCTATTAAAGCGGCAAAGAATCTAACAACGAAGGAAAATCAAATGCAATATACCGAATGCAGAAACGATGGCTAGACAAGCTTCATCATGGTCAAAAATCTGCCCGTACTAGACAAGCTGATATAGACAAAACCCGAAAAAATGTAACAGAATAAAACAACAAAACGGTTATCGCTCCTTGCTCTTCAGAGCTGAATCGAGGAAAAACATATAAATATGCGCATAGCGACTAAAAGGATGTTAAAAAAAAAACTGCTACACAGAATAGGCATTATATAACACAGACATATTACATTTAGACCCAGCAACCCTTCCCTTCGCTTTCAGAGGGGAAGGTTGTTTGGATGTAATATAAATAGTCTCAGTTACTTTCAAATAGTAATTTGGTGTTTTTGTTTAATATATTTGTATATACTAAATAAGGCATATTTAGACAGCAAGTATTGATCTAAACTAGTTTGCTTAAATACAACCAACAAGATCTGTCTGTTTAATTTTTATTGTATTTTTCCATTTTTCGAATAATATATGTATATTGTGATCGAAATTTTGAATAAAGTGAGTTCATGTTTATTCTGTTATTTTTTCAAGTACTTTCGGCAATTAATCCCCAGCTGTTTCTAATTCAAGTAGCGTTTTATTTGCAAATGGGAAAAATATAATAAAAAGATTAAACAGACAGACCAGGACGATTGAATTTAATCAAAGTTTTTTTTAGTTAATCGATAACCGTAAAATCAATGCTTTTTTTTCTCCATAAATTTTGTACCCCAACAAATCTTTGGTATCGTTATCATTAACCAGAAGTATATGAAATCAGATAATTTCAAAAAAGAATAAGGTCTTAGAGAAACTATATCAAAATAATAATTATTAAACCGTTGGTTTATTCACAAATATAATGCTGTATATATACCCTTGTACTTCTGAGACTATAGTTAACACGAAAACAAAAACCGAGATTGTGTTTGGTTTAGCGAGGAATGGTCGGAGTTTCGCTTGCATCGCTTCTTTGTGACTTTGTGTCAGGAATCTTTCAGAAGTGTCTATTTTTCGATCGTAAAGGTCACACACAACGAATAAAGTTCTATTCATCTATTTGTAACTCATGTCACGAATGTTTACGGTATGTATTACACATCTCTAATATGACTCAGTCCAGTACGTTCGAACTGGATGGTATTTCAACGATGTTTGATAACAATGATTATTTATATGATTAGGACTGCAACGATAACAACCTTTTGATGGGACATCAATCAGCTGCAAAAGGTTGCTAAAATTTACAAGATAACGAAATGAGTTGGTCAGTAGTCTTGTTGCCTTCCGGAAAACCATTTTCAATGTTAATTCTTTGGTTGTTCTTCAGATTCGAAGATTAATTTTTGAGCAGTGGAATTACCTGAATGCAACGATATTGCTACCAAAAAAGTCTGTTTTTGGGATATCTTTCATTCAGGGCCATCAACAAACACTACCAAGTTTATCAATCTCGATTTAATGATTATAACAGATCCAAATAGTGATCAGTATCATCATCATAATACAATAATAATCACAGGAATAATGATAATGCTCATTTGAAAAATAACAGTTATTATCACTATGACATTAATAATACGTCGGATTTACACTAAGTGATGCCACCTTCCTCAAAAACAAGGATCATAGTGCGTTTCCATTCTCAAAAGTAATAATATCAGCACGAGAATGATATATATTTCAACTAATCGGTTTCTGTTGTGCCCATATTTTTCTAGAGTATGCGCATTCTTTTTAATCATTTCACACTAAAAAACGCAACAAAGTCATGAAGACGCGGCGGTTTATTTAGTGTTAGAAAATATGAGAAAAATATATCCTTAATGTTATGGGATCTTACCCATAAAAATAATAAAGGACTATTCCATATTTAATAAATACTGCGACTCAGGAGTAGGCAAGGAGTGAGTCAGCCGTTCATTTTTGAACAGACTGCTCGGTTTAACTCTCTGTCTCCGGACGGAGGGAACCCGAAGGAGGCTACGCCGAAGGGCGGAGTCTCCTTCGGGGAGGTAAAATTGGCCCTGAACCCGTTTATACGGGTTCAAACGGGCATATTTGAGCGAGCCCACGGGCTCGGGAATCCCACAATAAAAACCGACCTTGTGTCACATGTTGCCCCAGTGGGGAGACTCAATATCGTGAGTCAGCCGTTCATTTTGAACAGACTGCTCGGTTTAACTCTCTGTCTCCGGACGGAGAGGAACCCGAAGGAGGCTACGCCGAAGGGCGGAGTCTCCTTCGGGAGGTAAAATGGCCCTGAACCCGTTGATGCGGGTTCAAACGGGCAGAGGTGAGCCCACGGGCTCGGGAATCCCACAATAAAAAACGACCTTGTGTCACATGGTTCCCCAGTGGGGGAGACTCAATATCGTGAGTCAGCCGTTCACTTTTGAACAGACTGCTCGGTTTAACTCTCTGTCTCCGGACGGAGAGGAACCCGAAGGAGGCTACGCCGATGGGCGGAGTCTCCTTCAGGGAGGTAAAATGGCCCCTGAACCCGTTTATACGGGTTCAAATGGGCATATTTTTTGGCCGAGCCCACGGGCTCGGGAATCCCACAATAAAAACCGACCTTGTGTCACATGTTGCCCCAGTGGGGGAGACTCAATATCGTGAGTCAGCTGTTCACTTTTGAACAGACTGCTCGGTTTAACTCTCTGTCTCCGGACGGAGGAACCCGAAGGAGGCTACGCCGAAGGGCGGAGTCTCCTTCGGGGAGGTAAAATGGCCCTGAACCCGTTTATACGGGTTCAAATGGCGACTTTTGGCCGAGCCTAATGGCTCGGGAATTCCCACGTTAAAAGGCCTTGTGCCACATGACACCCTCGTGGGGTGACTCAATATCGTGAGTCAGCCGTTCACTTTTGAACAGACTGATCGGTTCAACTCTCTGTCTCCGGACGGAGAGGAACCCGAAGGAGGCTACGCCGAAGGGCGGAGTCTGCTTCGTGGAGGTAAATCCGGCCCTGAACCCGTTTATACGGGTTCAAACGGGCATATTATTGGGCCGAGCCCACAGGCTCGGGAATACCCACAATAAAAAACGGACCTTGTGTCACATGTTGCCCTAGTTGGGGGGAGACTCAATATCGTGAGTCAGTCGTTCACTTTTGAACAGACTGCTCGGTTTGAACTCTCTTCCTACGGGCGGGAAGAACCCGAAGGAGGCTACGCCGAAGGGTGGAGTCTTCGTCGGGGAGGTAAAATGGCCCTGAACCCGTTTATACGGGTTCAAATGGGCTATTTTTTGGCCGAGCCTAATGGATCGGGAATGCCCACGTTAAAAAGGCCTTGTGCCTCATGAAACCCTCGTGGGGTGGGTGGGGGGTGACTCGATATCGTGAGTCAGTAGTTCACTTTTGAACAGACTGCTCGGTTTGAACTCTCTTCCTACAGGCGGGAGGAACCCGAAGGAGGCTACGCCGAAGGGTGGAGTCTCCTTCGGGGAGGTAAAACCGGCCCTGAACCCGTTTATACGGGTTCAAATGGGTTATTTTGGCCGAGCCTAATGGCTCGGGAATGCACACGTTAAAAAGGCCTTGTGCCACATGACACCCTCGTGGGGGGGGTGACTCAATATCGTGAGTCAGTAGTTCAAGTCGAGTCAAGAGTCGAGTCAAGAGTCGAGTCAGAGGCAGTCCGAAACAGAGTCGCGTTCAGACAATTACTGCAAGACACTGGATTAGTGATACTGGTCGAGACTACATTGTTCTCTCTATTAAACCTGATTGTTCATACTAACAATTCTACTTCTCTGTATATATTCTTGTTTGTAATATATCTGTGTTATTCCATACCCGTGTTCGAGTTCTTCTTTATTGGTTCTACCTTGGACAAGGAACAGGACCATAACACTTAAGGAGCGAGGACGATAAAGAATCAAGAATTAACAAGACTAAAGTTAATAATTGAAATTGAATTTAAATCTTTGAAGATCAAATTTGGCGAGGGAAGAAAAAACCGGAAAAGAATTCCACGAGCAAGAAGTGTGAGAGAACAAACTGTTAGCATAGAAATTATGGTTCCCTCCAAACATTTCAACTGTAAAATCATGAAACCTTGCCGCCAATTTAGTATTGCTCTTAAATTCATAAAGTCTGGGTATAATAGAGGGAATTTTCATCAGAACAATTACCATGAAATTATTTATAGAAAAGTATTACAAAGCATCTATTATAAAAGCGGTTAACATGGATAACCAGTAGTTAAAGCCGGAAACAATACAGAAAAGCGAATCTCAATTATGTTTTCTCCATCGGACTCAAAATACAATGCTTGTACTAGAAGTATTCCTGTAATTACTATTGCTTAGATTTTGACTCGAAATTAACTAAAATTTAGTTGAAGCCTGCACAATGAATAGGCATTGACCGAGCCGATATTAAAACTAAGACAGAAACATTGATGCCGATAAGTAGACCAGCATTAATTCTGTTTTAACAATATTTAATCTTGTTCATCTGTCAGTTCATTCCTCTTATTTTTTAATACCACTATTCTTAATGGTAGTGACAATATTAACCATTTCCTTTTAAAAAATAAATTGTACTTGACTGACCAAAGCAGTCAGTACTACTGCCTGTAGAAATTTATAAAATCTTTCTATTAAAATAATTTTTCATGAAAATAGGTTTCTGAAGTCCAGTATCTGTTATCGCTCTTTCTATTATCAATGGAGGTTTGTTCGCTAAACATGTAATGTGTAACGTCAACATTTTGGTTGTTTTCAGTTTGAGTTACATGTGAGCGTAAGTAATAGAGATTCTGCTGTGTCTAAAGATTTTTGATAAAATCCCAAATAGAATCGACAACATTGTTGATTTTGACGTAGTTTCCTTGTACTTGTTCTATCATATTTTCGAAGTAATTGTTCTGAGGTACTTTCCTCATTGATACCTTGATTTCATGAATTTGATCGCAGTACTAGATTGGCAGCTAGGTCTCATAATTTCACTGTTTGAATTGCTAGTTCTGACCATAATTTCTAGTGACCTAAGAAAAGTTTTTATCCAGGAGAAATAAACTACATCCAATTTCAAAATTGAATTACGTAATCCCAACTCAACATAAATAAACAGTATTTAGAACAGGTGTAGAGTAGGTCTACATTTTCTAGTTTCAGTGCTTGTATTCGATTTTTCATAGATTTGATCAAGTTATCAACAATTGTCTGGTCCATATTTTGTCACTCCTTTAGCAATGTTTCTTTAAGGGTTGCCAATGACGTAATTTTGGTTGCACGCTCTCGAAGTTTTCGGTCAAGGTTCTCCCAAACGTGCTCTATTGGATTCATATCAGGGATGTGGGTTACCATGGTAGCGATTTGATTCCTTGCGATCCCTTCCAGGCCTTTGCTACCTCGCTCGTACCACATGACCCCACTAATCTTCTTGAAAAAAGTAAACATTCTTGTCAATCTGATTGGGTTCAAATAGTGGGAGTAATCCTTTCTCTAATATTTGACTGTATTTTAGACCATTCAACCGCTCGTCAACAAGAATCAGTTCAGATTTCCCTCCAAACCAGACAGCTCCCCACACCATTACTCCAATCCCTCCATGTTTCACGGTCGGCTGCAGACATTCAGTGTTCCAAGTCTCATTCTGATTTCTCCAAACATAAACCTGTCTCGAATTCGAATGTTGGCAGAGTTTACTTTCATCTGACCAAATTACAGACTGCCAAAATTCAGATTTGCACTAGAATTCTCTCGCCCAGTCCACACGCCTGCTCAGTTTGTCCTCTGAAATCAAGGGCTTCTTTCTTGCAACTCTTCTTTGATAGCCTAGCTCTTTCAGAGTCTTTCTCACCGCCTATGGCGACATTTCCATGTTGTCTGCGACATCTTTGACACTCTGAAGACGGTTCCTGATGACTTCCCTCTTCAATGCCCTTTTCCTTCGCTCAGACACGATGCTTGGTCTTCCTGGACGTTGGTCCACAGGATAATGGCCTTCTTCATTAAATTTCTTGACAATACTATTAAGCGTTTGATGATTAATCTGGAAAAACCTAACAATTTCTCGATTTGACTTGCCACACTGATACCATCCTACTATTTACCCTTGTTGAAATTCACCAATTTCCTTACTTTCGCGAAACTTCATTGCAAAAATATAAGTCAACTATCGTTCATAGATGAGAGTAGCTTGATACTAACACGGTATTGTCTGACAAAAAAGAAGAGACGTTATTAAACAAGCCAAAATTGCTGTAATCAAGGGTGGCTAAAAACAACAACAAAAATAGTTTCATCGTTTGTACTTCTCGCTTGCGGAACTCTCTTCCGACTTCCTACTTTTTAGTCAAGTACGATCTTCAAAACATCAAATGCAATGTCAATCGTCATCTTCTGTTTTAATCTTTGTAACCCCTTGCATCCGATCGACTTTTATTGCCTTGCTTGCGGTGAAAAGATTAAAAAGAAAAACCATGGCTTGCCAGTTTTCCTTTTCTTATTAATTGTGAATTGATATAACTTCTTGTTAAAAATGGTCCCAGGTTTTCTTCTGCACAATTTCGAAACTCATAGTTGTCCTCTGAGAATGAATATTACTCAAGATAAAAAATTTCAACCTACCCTGCGATTTTACCCGTAAATGAGGTGGAATACCGTATATACTTGAGTATAGTGCGAGATTCAATGATGAGCTTTTGGAGTAAAATTAGGATGCCGCACTATACGCAGATAAATTTTTTGAAGAGGTTAAAAATCATGCATTTTCGGTGACCAGTTGCCCTATACACGGTTAAATTTTCTGGAGAGGTTAAAATACATTTTTGGTGATCGTAACCTACGTAGTATCCTTATGTGTGTCAAGTACTTTTTACTGACAACGACTTAAATTATCATAACCCAAAGTATATACCTTAAATCTCGGGACACCCTGCACGATGTACCGGTAATCTTGACAAGAAAGTTGTCATTGGAAAGGAAATACCTGAGCGATATGAAAACTTGCGAAACGAAGATGAATGTAAATTTACGATAGAAAAAAAAATCTATTAATTCTTCCTTTATATAAGGAATTTGTTAAGTTTAATTGCCATATATGGTGGAGAAGGTTTTGCTCTTTAGGTAGCGACAATAGAGACGAATCTTAGGCTACGTAGAAGGCAGGCCCAGGATAAATGAGCTACCGTAGTCAGGCATGAACGAAAACAAAATTATACTGTCTAAATTTTCGGATCAGATATATTACGGTAAATGATTTTTTCTCTCACCATTTTACGGAAGCTTTGTACAGAAAATAATGAAGTTCATTTACTTGCTATAAAATATATTCAAAATGTTGCCCAGTACTGCCATATTTGACTACGGTAGGCTTACTAGTATTGCTGGGATCGCATTATAAACGATCTATATGAAAGAATAAGGTTTTTCACACACACACACACACACACCAAAGAAAAACAAACACAGAAGTTGCATACATAAAATTGGCTTACACTAGAGTATATACAATTGTTGGATTCATTGCTTTCCTTACTTCATAATTAAGAAAGTGAACGTGTATTTGAATTCAGTTCGCCGATCCCTGTTACGCTAAGAGAATACGCTTTTGCTATTGCATTCCATTTTCCCTAAAACGTCAGACGGCTTTTTCAATTTACTTCGAGTGGTGCTTAATGTACGTAAAGCCGACATGTCACCAGCATAATGAACTTAACAAGTCTTCTCAACAAGCGATTGCATCAACGACATATTTAAAAACGCATGGGCCTATTCATTCGTCATTGTGTCATTTCAGCACTCTCAATTCCGCCAAATACACTGTACGAATCATTTAGCTCAAAATTGGCGACCACACACTTTTCTACGCTGGTGAAAAAATGTTCAGAAGAATGTAAGAGCCTAAAATTTTGGCCTTTTTTATTGCACAAGCTTAGAACATTTGGATAGTTACCTGTTCGATTCTAATAAAAAAAAAAGAGGGCCGGCGTATATAGGCACAAACTCGTGTTTATTGACGCGTGGATATACATGCATTAAAATGGACAAGCTGGTCAGAAATAGACAGAAACATAGGGAAAAAAGAAAGGAAAACAATTGAAACACACACACATACACACACACACACACACACACACACACACACACATATATATATATATATATATATATATATATGATTGTGTATTTGGGCATCAATCTCTCTTTTATACATGTTTAAACAAAGACGACTGACAAAGTACTACGCATTTTTTTATTAATTTCTCTCTTGTGTTCACATAAGTGTTTTCTTTTCTGGACATAGAGTGTGTGAAAACTGCCCGAATGTTCTATATATCCTTGCGCTTTCGGATATTCTATTAGCCATTATCAAGGATTTTTATTTTATATTTAACTGAGTATATATATATATATATATATATATATATATATATATATATATATAAAAAAAATATACAGAAAAACCAAACAAAAATCATAATATGCAATTATGCTGTTTTAATGTTAATATTGCATATTAGGATTTTTGTTTGTTTTTTATATTTTTCTTCATACTGTCGGATCTATATCCATATATTCGCTTACATATGTATGTATATATATATATATATATATATATATATATATATATATATATATATATATATATATATATGTGTGTGTGTGTGTATGTATATATATTTGTGTGTGTCTCTCGTGATGGCAATGTTTTCACAAACACTGTTAGCACATTGTGACCATGTTCATAGTTGATATTATTATGCTGTTATCTTTTATTGTTAATTATTGATCTAAGCTTTCGATTCACATGAGCCATCTTCAGAGTAGTTATATGGACATTTAAACAAAGATATTCACCATCAAAGATTCTATTCAGTTATATTGACGCAGAAGCTTGTTATGCGACGATAATGGTCGTTGAATAGCAAACGCAGGTCGTAAATTCGTGATGTGGTTCTGTGATCAAGGAACAGCATAATAAAAAAAAATATCCAAATGTTGGACAGATTTCTCTTTATTTTCTCCCGATCAAACATAATAGACATTCGTTGTCTGCTATATTTAACAATATATCTTTGAATAATGATCTGCTTCCTCAATACACTAAATTCAATATGTGCGTGTGTGTGTGTGTAAAAATATATAGAAAATATGAAAGAACTCGTTAGTTAAATTATGTAGCGATGGAATCATATTTTTAAATAAATAATTATATATATATATATATATATATATATATATATATATATATATATATATATATATATATATGGGGGAGAGATAGAGAGGTTGAGAGTGTATAAGGTGTTAGCTCTTCACATACCTGCAAAACAACTATTATGAACTCAGTCCTGAAGCATACAAAATCTATAAAGACTTTTTCTAAGACGTATTGAAAATGTCTTCACAGGAGATATTTTATCTACTGAAAGGTCTTGTACAGATTCTTTAGACCGTATTTTACGGTACAAGACATCCTATAAATGCTCAATGGGATTATGATCTGCTCTTGTAATCATTCCCATACAAATCATGTAATATGGCCGGGCTCATTGTCGTACTGCCTGATGCAACTACTATTTTAGATACCTGTTTCCATGAAAGTGGGTAGTTGGATTTCACTGATGTTGAAGTAGGTGTGCTCGTGACAAAATACTTTCCACATGAATGAGCTTTCAAATACACTCCAAGGCCCACAACACGTTTGTAATCTCCAATCTTATTTCTTGCTTGACATTTTAAATTATTTTATATAGATTCTAACTTTTTAATCACCTTTCCAAATTTTTCAAAGTAATTTTCATTTTTGATACTTTTTTTCTGGGATAGTCCTGATGTTTTGTTTTTCATTTTTTCTTCTTCACTTTCTTTTGTCTTCAGTGTGTGGTCTGCAGACATGTACCGGCTAACGAGCTGTTTGCTCCTCTTTTTGGAATGTTTGGAAGCATATTACTTAATCCGATGAGTTTGGCTTTATCCTAGTTCATATCGTCTGCAGAGAACCTGTGGGTCGTTATCCTAAAGAAGGAGTGGCACTATGAGACTTCTGTAAAATACATTGCACTTGCAGATTCAAGAGGCAATTTAAAATTCTATAATGCCAAAATAGTGCTATTAAAAATTTCTTTCATCTGGGGGTAGCCGAGTTGGCCTGAGACACGTCAGATCTAACGACGGTTTCTTCTAGGGAACACAGATTCGAATGCTTCCGGAAGACATATTTTTTTAACAGGATTTCTCGAATATTCAGGCCGATAGATGTAAAAATATAAATATATTGCTTAATAAATAAATAAAAACAGAGCATCTACTCAAATATGATTATCTGTTTAAAAATAACTTTTAAATAAATAAATTTATATATATATATATATATATATATATATATATATATATGTGTGTGTGTGTGTGTGTGTGTGTGTGTATAATTTAATCAATTCAACCCAAGCAAGGCCTGTGATAATGCCGCTAAAACGTAATAGAAACCCAATCCTTTAACAGGATAGGGGGCTAAACATCTACTCCTATTCAAAAGACTGGAAAGCGGCACAAATCGGTCGATAGGCAAACACACACACATATGTATAGACATGCATACGAACCCGGTTGAAGTTGTAAAAATTTTTCCACTGCTCTCCATCTCATTACTTCCGGTGTTGCATTAAGAAATTTAAATTTTACTGTGCTGTCTGTGATTATTTCGCTGTTAACCACCTGATGAGACCTTTTGGCCTATTATTTTTTACGATATTAAATCGCTGAACAGGTTTGATTATTCTAACTTCATACTGAGCACTTTTTAACAAATACGATTTTAAACAACTATTTTGTGTTAATTTTACTTGTCAAATACATATATATATACACATACATACATACATATATATATATATATATATATATATATATATATATATATATATATATATATATATATAGGTGGACACTAAGGTCAATACACGGTGGCGAACGTCTGTTCCATGATTCAAATGGATTGAAGATTGCATTTAAGCAACAAACAGAGTGTCGCCACTCTGTGATGGTTGGAGTATAAATAGCGGCTCGGATTGAGGAATCAGAGAGCCGAGTTCGAATTCCAGTCGAATCCATTACATTCACTTACGTGCTAATACCCTTGGGAAAAGTATTAGTCCCCTACTTCTTAGAAGGACAGACCGGGTTCTTGGATGGCAACTGGTCTCCGGCAGAAAGAAATGACAACGTACTGCGGGAGAAATTCTGCCTCGTCAGTCATGTATCGAAAGATACATGATCGCCTAAGCGTCCATGACGCATGATACATAACCGACTGACTATCTCTGATATTGACCACTTTTCCCATCACTTTTCCCAGCAGGTCACTGGATGCAAGCCATTGAGAAGCTGGATAATTTTTAACTATTTAGGAATTGAATCAAATCTTTGGAATGATATCGGTGACAATTATAACCGTTATTAGTGAAGCGCTTGAAAGCGTTTCAAATAGCCCTGGCGAGAGGTGGGAAGAATCACTAACTCTACTGGAGAATTTGCTAGAGTTTGGAGGATAATTTCTGTCACTTGATTTCCAGCCACAGCAACCAACGGCTACTTAATTTAAAACTGAAAGAGTAGAAAAACAACAACAAAAAATAGGCAAAGGAAAATAGGCACAGAAATAATCAGAATTAAATAGATTGAATGAGAGATGGAGTTATATTAAGACAAGCATAAACGTGTATAAATCTGGAGAGTATCCATCTTTTTAGTGAAGCCATCGAGTATCGAACCTAGGCCGGAATGTTTGTAATATTATCTTTTCCTCAGCTGCAAAACCTTTTGCCAAATTTATGATCTTTAGTTATGAAAGTCTTAGAATCGTTCACACTTTGGAATACAATTCTTTTTTGCGTATACACAGGACATAAATCCATTCTTCTAGTCTGATCTTTGCATCGTCATAAATTTGTTTTATAACAAAGAAAGAACCAGAAATACATAATGGATTTCTATTATTTATTGTGCAAAGTGTCTTCTTTCTTCTTCAACCACAATGGTATGTCATGTCTTCAGCATTTACCGTGGACACCTGGATCATTCACTCGAGACAAATATTTGTGGAAATAAAAGAGAAAATTATTAGAAATGAAACCATTCATTGTTCGAAAAGTGGTCATAAGAGATCTGGAAAGTGTTGATTGTGACGGCCAGCTTGTGGCAGAGATGAAAGAGAAACTTGAGAAAAAGTGTTTGGCTGGCCAGCCGAGGGGCTTGTTGAACATACGTTGAGCGTTTTCATGACGACAGCAAACCTATCTTACAGGTAATGTCCTAGAGGCAAACTTGAACATACAATCATTGATGAATGACTGAGAGAGAGAGAGAGAGAGAGAGAGAGAGAGAGAGAGAGAGAGAAAAAAAAAAGATGACATAGAAGAGAGAGTGTTGAACAAAACCTGAGAAGACCGATGCATCTTACATAAAGAAATAAAAAACGCGAAGGGAAAATCGTAAAAGAAAATTAATAACAGAAATATGCAAGTGTAAGTAAGCAAGTATATGAGCCAAGAGTGCGTAGGAGGAGGGGAGACAAAAAAATAAATGGATAAAGAGAATATATAATGGAAAGTAAGCCGGCATCTTAAAGGGAGAGAAATTGAGAGAGATCAAAACGAAGAGAAGAAAGAAAAAGAAATATATAATAGGAAGTAAATAGAGATCTGAAAGCGAGTAGGAGGAGAATGAGGAAAAAAAAACGAAAGGAAGAAAAAGAAAATATGTAAGTGAAAGTAAACAAGAGAAAAAAAAAGAGGAGAGAGAAAAAAGAAAGTGTGAAAGGGGAAGGGAAGTGTGCATCTGAAAGAGAGAGAGAGAGAGAGTAGGGAGAGAGAGAGAGTAGGGAGAGAGAGAGAGAGTAGGGAGAGAGAGAGAGTAGGGAGAGAGAGAGAGAGGGTAAATGCAGAGAAGAAAAAAAGAGAGATAAAACATTTGACAGTAAGCAGACATCTTAAAGAGAGAATAGAGATAGAAAATGCTGAGGTGAAAGAGAAAGTAAGGGAAACTAATAAGAAATATGCAAATGTGAGTAAGACAGAAGACAATGGAGAAAGAGAAGAATATATAAGCGAACGTAAACAGGCATAAGAAAGAGAAAGAGAGAAAGAGAGCGCAGAAGAGAGAAACAAAGAGAGAAAAAAAATGAGTGAACATGCGAAAAATGAAAAGAGAATAGAAGCAACGTGATAAAAATCTAATAGAGAGAAAAGGAAGAAAAAAGTGTAGAAGAGACAAGCGAAAAGCACAAAAGAAAATATCCTTGTCCTCCGAATCAAATTCCCCCTTTTACTACATGTCCAGTATAGGCAGTGTCCAGAACGCTTGACTGCAAATAAGCTTATGTGATAGGTAAAAAGGATAAAATAAACAAAGTGATACTTTCATTAGAAATTTATAAAATAATTCTATTAAAATAATTTTTCAGGAAAATAGATTTCCAAAGTTCAGTAACTTTTAATGCTCTTTTCCAGCATTGAAAGGGGGGGGGGCTTTCCTTTTTAACCTTTTATTTGAAGTAGTGTCGAAGGTCATCATTTTCTTTATGTTATTATTTTCTCTTCGGGTTACATGTGCTAGCCATTTTAGTTGTGATTGTTTTTGAAAAGCTTGAAAGTGATGCCGTTTCTGCTATTTTCAGTAATTCTATAGTTTTAGTCCACAAGGCTCAAAGAAGGTTGGTTTTCGTTAAGAGAAACAGGCTTCATTTGTTCAAATCGGTTTTTGACCTTAGAACAGTGAAAGCTATTGTATACGACTGAGAGTTTAAATATTTCTGAACAGGTTTGTTGCCAATCATGACATCCATATGAAAGTTTCGATATGATGAGTTTTATGCGCCATGACCCCTCCACGAATTTAGAGATCATAACTCTTCCCATCATTCTGTATTTTGTTTCTCTAAGTAACTTTGTATACTTAACTGTCTCTTTTTTGTCTTTGTTTTGCTATGTTTACTCCAACTAGTTATATAGGTCCCTCGTTGTTTTCTTTACTTCTCTTGTTTTCAACGGATCCTGAGAGTGTTACATTTTTCAGGCCTTCACTATAATCGCCCATAAAATTGTATGTTTTCTCTTTCTGATTGTAAATAAAACTATCTTTTTGATTCCTATATACATTAAAGCTTACTTTTTGTCCAGATGTTTTTTCGAAGAAATTCCCACTCACTACCAAATGATATATTTACATAGCAGTTCATCAATTTTTCTTTCTTTCAAGGGGGATTTTCCTTTCGCTTAATATTTTACATAATTTCTGAAAAGCATCTTTCGCTATTCTAGTGCGCTTTCGGCTTTTTGCGCGAATGTTACTATCCTACCCTCTTAAATTTCTATACCTGCTTGTTTTTTTATTTTTTTATTTTTCAGTATGTAGTTAAAATCTTGAGAGCCCTCAATCACGCAATCTGTCATTTTACAGTTAATAGATTGTTCTTGCTTGTTTTTCTTTACTAAATTGTTCTTTCAGGTACTTTTTCGAGTTTGTCATCAATACAGTTTCGAATACTTATCTTATGTCGTTATGGTTATGCTCTCCGCTAATTAATCCCTTTTTTAATCAATTCACTCTAAGAAAGGCGATAATGCCACTAAGACGCAAGGAGATACTTGGAGTGAAAGTGTTTGAAAAGACTTTAAAAGGAACCAAAAACGTAATCCTAAACAGGGAACATCTACTCCTGTTCAAAAGACCGATGCGGAGAGTGAACCGGGCGATAGGTAGATTTTCTATTTTTTTTATACTATTGTCTTTCCGATCAGAAAACTTATGCTTACTTTATTCCACTTTATTCCTCTTTATTCCTCCATTTGTTTTTTGTATTCACTGAACTTTTACGCTATCCGAATGCAAAGGTTTTGTATTCGGGAGAAGTTACGGATTACTCATATATTTCATGTACCTTTTCATGTCATGTCAAATTAAGGGTTTTTGCGTAATCTATGAAACTTAAGTAATGCTAGATACATTCTCTTTAATATAGTGTCATGAACTTAGAAGCACTAAGAATGTGTATCAGGGAATAGATAAGAAAACTACTGCTCCACATTTTGATGGACTGGGTACAGATATACTCTCACTCAAATTATACACAATCGTTTTTATACATAGAACACGTTAACATACACAAAGGAAAAACCGTAATCATGATTGCATATGTGAAACTCATTGCAGGATGCTATTATATATATATATATATATATATATATATATATATATATGTGTGTGTGTGTGTGTGTGTGTGTGTGAAAAACTGGAAAATGTTTTGTGACGCGTTTCCAGTTTGTCATATTTTTCTAAATACTGTTTGTTGATATATCAAATTATACAAAATTATATATGGTTATATCATACATACATATATACATACATACATACACACACACATATATATATGTATGTATGTATGATATATAATAATAATAATAATAATGGACTCTCCCGTTGGTTTCGACGTATGAGGACCTGATAACTTATTTGATTCAGTTATGAAATCTGGTGCGATAATCTTAAGTGGCATTTAAGACCCGCTGGTGACTTACAAAGGAGGCCACATATGGAGCAAGTGTGAGGATTGTGAGATGAGATCACTGTTACATTGGCTGACCTTTTATATCTTGCTCTCGCTTCTTGAAGATGATTCAGACAAGCAGATTGAAAATTGCTTAGTCCACTAAAACACGTTGATCTCCATTCTACCCGCTCTAAAGCTAAGCGCTCAAGGGTTTTATGTGGTATATTAACTGCTGACAAGTTGCTTTTCAGCTTGTCTTTGTATCTTAGCCATGGGCGTCCTACATTCCTGTAGCCCTGATCTAACTGGCTGTACATTAGGATCTTGGGTATCCAGTCATCAAAAAATTCTCAAGACATCACTAGTCCACCGTAACTATATATATATATATATATATATATATATATATATATATATATATATATATATATATATATAAAATTCTATTCTATATATGTATATATATATATATATATATAGAATAATAGATTTGTTTTTAATATGATTTTTCGACTACTTTAAACGTTAATTAAGGAGGATACTCGTATTTGAAATAGAATGTCCATTTTTGTTGTCAAATATTGGCCAGCATATTCGAGTAAACTTAATAAAGGGGATGTGCTTCTTGGTAGGGATCTAACCTGAATACCTGTGTATGAGAAACCGACGCTTGATCCAATATATAATATAGAAAATATATAGAAAAATATCTTCCTCATTCAGATTGTTCTTCTAGGCCCATATCTGCTCAGTTTCGTATATGAAACGTAAATAAAGCAATTAATGAATTTATTCTTAATCCGATACATCTATTACTTCAAACGTTATTATAATGGATATTCGTATTTGAAATATATGGGAATATATATATATATATATATATATATATATATATATATATATATATATATATATATACTAGCAGCATGGCCCGGCGTTGCCCGTGCTTGATTCAAAAATCGTACGACATACAGCAATTGCTATCACTTGACTTAAAATATTTTTGCCCTTCCTTGCCTTTTAAAGGAGTGCCCTTTGCCGTGCTGATGTTGCTACATGCCTTACTTCTTGCCTATCTCACACTGCGAATTTTTTTCTAAGCTCTATACTAAACATTAAATCTGTTACGAAAAAGAACTAAACAAAATGAACACAAAACGATCAGCTTTAAAAAAAGAACTCGTAACTGGAAAAACCTAATGAAAAAAGAATGTTAACAACAAATAATTTTTCACACCCAACCCAGTTCTGCGGAATCAGAATCAACGTTGAGTTTAAGCAAGCGAATGAGCCAATTGGAGTAAAGTGCCATGCAGATTTAAATTTTTCCCACTTGTGTCGAATGCAGCTATCGATTTTTTTTGCATGCTAGCATGCTAGTTAACATTCGTGTCAGTCAGCTGTTAGCTCTCATGCTGGCCAATAGAATCTTCCTACCTATTCGGGGCAGCCAGCTATAGGCTGTCACTCTGGCCAGTAGAAAATGGCCGCAAACTACATGAAAATTGCCGAAGCATGAAAAAAACTCACACACACACACACACACACACACACACACACACACACACACACACACACACACACACACACACACACACATCCTGCCTTTTATAGATAGAGATATGAATAAAATAAATCCTAAAGAATCAGGAAAAACCTACTCAGATTACCCTGAAGATCCGTTTAGGTGAAACCTAGGTAGGTTGTTTCTGGCTCTTTAGGATTTATTTTATTTATCCCAACTGTATTTAGCATATTGAGCACTCTAAATTTTAGCTTGATTACACTATTGGGTTTTTTTTTCTTTGGGCTAAAAACTTAAGTAACTGGACGATTTGTTTCCCTCTTTTCGGATGTTTCTAGTTCTTTCTTTTTTCATTTTTTTCCTCGGGTATCAATTGGTTTTGATATACTTACAAATTGCGCTCTCTGATTTTTTTTCCAACCGAGATTTATCATCAGTATAATATATATATATATATATATATATATATATATGTAATTATTACCTTTTTTCCCTTTTGCTCCCTACAAACTTTTCCTCTCTCGCCAAGTCTCTCAACACTCACCACACACGGGATGTTTTCCCAACCCCAAATTCTATGACCCTCTTCCTCTATGTTCTAAATCTCACCCCCAGCCACCCACACCGATAAAGGCAAAATAGCCTAACGAGTTCACAACGATTACAATTTTTGAATCAAATTTTATTTTCCAAAAAGTTTCGTTCGCGAGGAATCAGACAGAAATCGGATTTTTGCTAATAATACAATCTACAGCAGGATTCACACCAGCCACAAGGACAACCGTTGGTGAGTCCTCCTCGTTTCTCTGTTTATTTCACGCACCACTGATGAAGGACAGAGCCGTCCTGGTAAAATCCGGACTTAGAATTTTAATTTCCGTGTTTCATTTCTGCCTTAATATTTAATAAATATTTTTCGGATTGATCTCAATGGTACCCTTTCGTTAGCCTTTGTTTTATTAAGCAACCTGTTTTACACACACACACACACACACACACATATATATATATATTCAATAACTAATCAAAAGTTCAACTGCCTCATTGACTGACTCAATAGTTTGGCGTCGAAACGATCATCAGGGACATATGTTCGATAATCGATGAGCGTTTCGACGTGAAATTCTTCAGTAAGTCAATCAAATAAGTCAATTGAACTTTGGTAATTTATTTAATATTGTATCTCTATTTACTGAGATCTTTTCGGCTGATATTTTAGTTTCCTGTCATTTTTCTCCTAATTTTCACATATTTTGTTAGTTCTAGTATATATATATATATATATATATATATATATATATATATATATATATATGTGTGTGTGTGTGTGTGTGTGTGTGTGTGTGTGTGTGTGTGTGTGTTTGCGTGTGTGCAATATATCATGCTATGCAAAGTGGGGTGTGGTGTTTATTAGTAAATATGAGTGAAGCGTCAATCATGAAGCAGCGTTAGCAAGCGAAGCTTGCCGAGTAAATACGTGTGCTACGATCAATTTACGTACAAATATAATAAAATCCACAAGATCTCAGGTGTTTTCACGTCAGTTAGAGCCAAGGTGCCGGACTAATGAAATTAATCAAAAAGAAAATTAGATTGATCAATTTCGACAAAAGAACACCAGTTTTTCCCACAAAGCAAATTGTATCCACGCAAATAATATTTCTCACTGATTGAAATTACCTATTTTGTTTCCATTTTTGTCATTTCTGAAGTTTATTTCGTCAGCCCCTTTTCTTCGTTTCCTTTTGTTTTGCATGTCTTTCTATCCGAGACTCATCGAACAATTTTTTTTTGTTCGATTTACTGTTTTTAGATATTCTGGATGAAAAACAAAAACAAAATAACAAACAAAACGAAGAAAAACAAACAAAAAAAAATAAAAAAAATAAAAACAAAACAAAAAACCAAAAATAAAACAAAAAACAAACAAAAACAAAAAATAAAGCAAACAAAAAACAAAAAACAAACAAAAGAACAAAAAAACCCCCCAAAAAACAAAAAAAAACAAAAAAAAACAAAACGAAGAAAAATAAACAAAAAAAATAAAAAAATTAAAAACAAAACAAAAAAACAAAAAATAAAACAAAAACAAAAAATAAAGCAAACAAAAACAAACAAAAGAACAAAAAAATTAAAAAAAAACAAAAAAACAAAAAACAAAAAATAAAATAAAACAAACAAAACTACATGTAACCAGGGGAACGGGCCTATTCTGATTTCAATTTTCTCCCTAGTCATCGTTATCTTTTTATTATAAATATTTAGTTACTTCTCTTTTTCTGATGGCTCATATTACCCAAGGCCACTCAACATATATTTGGTAGACAAACAGAAGCTGAACAATTAATTATTCGCTGTATTTTCATAAAATCAATAAAAGAAAACACGAGGCTACAGTAAGGCAGCACCTATCGAGGATAAAGCAAGCTACACCTACAAACTGGTCAGTTTGGAAGATTTGAAACCTTATCGCCATCATAGATTATAGACGCTTAAAGCAATCTTTTTCTTTTTAAGCACTTGCGAGAAAAACCTGGATGTACTCTACTCCGCTCCACCTAATGTACTTATTTAAGACACGTATGAATGAATACCTCTCTGGTTTTCAACCTAGATATATGGAGCGAACTGATCAGGTGTTCAGATGCACAGCGGCACTACAATCTTAGGACTGATGATGATGATGATGATGATGATGATGATGATGATGATGATGATGATGATGATTTGCGTGAATATCGTGCATTATAACTAAAACCACCATTTCATTTGTCCCGGAAACTGACAAAGAAACGGATATGTTAAGTCCTGTTATATGATAGTGAATTTCTTGGACAGTTACCCGAGAAAAAAAAAGAAACAGCCAGAATAGTGTTTCTGCAGAAGGATACTGAAAATTCCATGGACGGAATGCAAAAACTAAAATGATAACAGAAAGACACTTAGAATCAGAATCTTGAAAAAAAAGTTGAAATTCCTTGGACATATAATGAGGAAGGCTTGGAACATCTTACCCCACGGGATACATTGAGGGCAAGAGAGAATAGGTGAAGGCAACGAGCTGCGAGCTTGTGGGAATAGATAGCGGAACGAGGGTGAGGGCCTTAGCAAAAGGAGATACATTGCTAAACGATAGGAAGTCATGGCGAGACATGATCGCATATGTCCTGAAAAGATGCGACACAAAGAAGAATCATTAGACAAAATTCCTGCCGATATAAGCATTGATATTTTGAATCTCACACTGGTTAGTCTTTTCTGATATTTGTGGTAATTTCTTAGATGGAAATAAGTTGTAAAGACGCGTTACCGGAATGTGATCTGAAAAGAAATACCTTAATTGCCTTCGCATAAGACGCTTTTTTATTTTTAAATATAGTCGTCGACTCTCCCGTCGAGTTCGACGTACGAGGATCAAGCATATCAGTTCCCAGGAAACCGACAGACCAACAACGACACATGAGATTTGATTATAGTGGTGAAGGTTTCGTGCAGGACCAGCCACACTTTTTGAAGGGCCGAGTTCAGAGACCTGATGCACTAAGTGCCACAAGGTCCCCAAACAACCCTCCGCAGGGTTTTGAATTCAGAGTTGCCCTTCTCCTAGGCCAGTTGCCATCCAAGGCTATAGAACCCAGGCTGTCCTGCTATTTACCCATAGATGGAAGGAGAAGAAGAGGATTATTAGGGTATTAGCACGTAAGTGAATGTAATGGATTCGTCTTGAATTCGAACTCGGCTCTATATATATATATATATATATATATATATATATATATATATATATATATATATATATATATATATTAAAATTGGAGGCATGGTGCAGTATATATATATTTTTTTTTTATATATATATATATATAAAACTGCCCCATGCCTAATACAGCCGTCTTACAGATGGAGAACGACTGACTACGCATTTGTTACTTGTAATGAAATATTGAAAACAAGCCGAATTAATACACTAAATTACGTTACTAATAATAAAATGCATATGGCTGTTTTCTGCTTACTGTTTGTTGAAATACCAGTTTCTGTTAGAATGCATTCAGGTTTTTTCCCTGTTGCATGCTACTACTGGTAATATTCAGTGAAATATCTATATTTGTCTGATTGTACAGCCATTGTCTATAAGAATTAATTTATATTTATTGTACTTTACTTATTACTTTGCTTGCATGTAATTTAATTATGTCTATGGGCACGTGGCGGAGTGTTTAGAACGTTTGCATATGAGCAGGTTCGAATCTCACCATGGTCGATTCGTTGTTGATGTTACCAGTCTAGGAGAGGCGATGCCAGTGTGTGTCACCGTTGGAAAGTGCCTGAAAAAAATATATAACGGGTTGGCTCAAACATTGTGAGTGTAATTGGGTAGACGGAAACCTTAGGAGCCGTTGGGATTGTGCTAGCATGAAGTCATAAGTCATCAACGCAGAGGGTTTGAGCGTGCTAGCCTTGTTCATCACGCTAGATAACGAGCGCTTCCCGAAAAAAATATAATTAAGATCCGCTCAGTATAGTTGCAGTATAAACCACAGGCGGGCACTGTGGGTGATAAACAAACAGAAATGTGACTGAGCAGGCGTCTTCAGTGGGGATTAACTAGTCACCCTAGTAGTCTGGCATTCTCTGATACGAGTCGCTGCGCCATTTACTTTAATCTCTATCTATAAAAGGCAGGATGTGTGTGTGTATGTGTGTGTGTAACGAATGCACGGCCGCAATTTTCGACGGATTTGTACCAACATTTACATGCACATGCTCCAAGTTAGCGGAAAGGCCAAGACTGACTTTGCATTTCCCAACTCCCATCGATAGTGGAAATAATCGATTTTTTCATGCTTATACGGCAGTTTTCATGTAGTTTGCGGCCATTTTCTAGTGGCCAGAATGAGAGCCTATAGCTGGCTGACACCAATATTAACTAACATGTTAGCATGCCAATAAAATCGATAGCTGAATTCGTCACAAGTGGGAAAAATTTAAATCTACATGGCACTTTACTCCAATTGGCTCATTCGCAACGTTGATTCTGATTCCGCAGAACTGGATTGGGTGTGAAAAATTATTTGTTGTTAACAATCTTTTTTCATTAGGTTTTTCCAGTTACGAGTCCTTTTTTAAAGCTGATCGTTTTGTGTTCATTTTGTTTAGTTCTTTTTTCGTAACAGATTTAATGTTTAGTATAGAGCTTAGAAAAATTCGCAGTGTTAGATAGGCAAGGAGTAAGGCATGTAGCAACATCAGCACGGCGTGGGGCACTCCTTTAAAGGCAAGGAAGGGCAAAAATATTTTAAGTCAAGTGATAGCGATTACTGTAGGAGACGTACGATTTTTGAATCAAGCACGGGCAACGCCGGGCTGTTAGTTATCTATAAGAATTCATAGAGATTTATTGTACTTTACAGATGGCTTTGTCAGCAAGTACTTTAATTATCTATAAGAATTGATACAGATTTATTGTACTTTACTGATGGCTTTTTCAGCATGTACTTTAATTATCGATAAGAATTCATATACATTTATTGTACTTTACTGATGGCTTTTTCAGCATGTACTTTAACTATCGATAAGAATTCATATACATTTATTGTACTTTACTGATGGCTTTTTCAGCATGTACTTTAATTATCCATAAGAATTCATTCAAATTTTTTGTACTTTGTATATCAGTAGGACTTGTTTATATGTACCAGTAGGCATTGATAGAAATGTACCAGAACTTATTTTCTGCTTTGTCAAATTAAATTTTGTTTCTTATGAAGATTAAAATTAGAATATATGATCCCATAATTTATTCCTGTCTAATGCTACAATATTTTAGGCACAGAATTATACATTTCCCCTGCAAAACCACTTTAAAATATATTTCAATAAATATATGATGACATACTAAATATGCTAAAATTTTTTCCAAAAAAAATACCCTTGTAAAATAGGCGGGGCGTCTTATGTAAGGCTGCGTATTATGTGAAGGCAAACACGGTACTTTGTTAAAGCGTATTCTGTAACGTTAATCAGTGGTCGTAATTTGATATCACTTGATACGGTTTGTTTTATGGTATACCGTGTTAATAAAAGCCGAATTGCTCCGGTACAAGGGAAAGTTAGGTATCGGTTTAAAATACACGGCAGTTAAAAATTTAGATATCCGTTTGGTTGGTACAAAAATCAAAGAGATTGATAGCGGTTTGGTCTGCAAAAGTGCTAAAGAGGTAGAAACTGGTTTCATTTTCAAGACAGCCAAGACATATTTTCTACCGCGTCCAAATTAAATCTATATTCACCTTTTTAGGTAGATATAGATTTAATTTGAGCGCGGTAGAAAATATTGCTTTTAATCATTTCATCCCGAGCAAGGTGATACTGTCACTATGACACAAGGAGTGAAAGAGAATGAGACGACTTTAGTGAGGAGAAAGAATAAGAATCAAGGACAGAATAAGATGATTGACGCTGCATTTAGATTTTTAAATATTGCATATAGCATGGAAGTAGGCAAATAGAAGACAGTTCCATGGATGAGAAATGTGAGAAAAGAAACTACTAGAAAAGGACATACGGTTACATTTATCTATTTTAACAGTAAAACGATGAGAACTAATCGGAAATAATATTGGATTAAGAAATGTATGTAAAAATAAATATTGTATTTGCCTCTGACATCTGTGATATATCACTGACTAGCAGTAGAGCCCGGCGTTGCCCGGGGATGTAACAGTAAGAG
>CAHIKZ030004167.1:817500-827500 GCA_903632075.3 Acanthosepion pharaonis | reverse complement strand
CACAGGATATGCTAATAGCATTGGCTAGTTGATTTTTAGCCAATCGTCAGTCATCCATCACCATGTGGTGAATACGCTCAATGTTTTCTATTGGTGGTGGCAGTTGTAGAACGTCCAAAATTTGGGTCATCCTCAAGATTCTTCCTTAGCGTCATAAATTCAGTTGCCCACTTTTGCAGAGTATACTAAACACGAACGTCATCCCCTAAAGTAGCAACCATGTCAGCAAGAATGTCCTTGGGGATAAAATCTATATCCGCAGGCGTTTAATAATACTACGATACCAATTTTGGTCCATTTTCAAGAGAAGTTGCTACTAGTTACTAGTGAAGTCGTCTTTGAACAGTCAGATGTCAATTTACCAGGAAAGAAAAAATCCGGTTATTAACAAGAAAAGGTGAAATCAATGCATTCAAAGTTTCACAGCTCTAGCATCATCCTTCATAATTAGCCTATGGTATGTTTTGGTATTTTCAATGTATATCTATTTATATTTAAACGACAGTTTTCTGGTCAAAATTATAAACATGAGAGTTTACGTGGTATATAAGTACATTGAATGCCCGGTTTAATTTTAAGTCCATTTTATGTTCGTTAAATTATAAGATATTTTCAGCGATGTAGATTTTGGGTGCATTGTTCTCATAGACTCTTTCTTCATTTTTTATTATTTTTATTTATTAAAGTTCAACCAATACAAGACTCAAGAGCCACTCAAGTTAGAGAAATTTGATATGAATGTAAGAGGAGGTAGAGTATAGATAGCAATTGGCCCTAGATTTAAAGATGTTAAGATTGTTCTGTTCGTGGAAGCATCCAGACGGGAGTTTGTTCCATAAAGTAGCAATTCTATAAAATGTCGTTACATAAGACAATCTTCCAAATAAAGAAGCGTGACTCTGTCGAAAAATTTGCATTTGTAAGAACCTAAAGCCTGACTATCGCGTCCTGAGCATGATGATAAACTGCATCCGGCAGCAAGGCTACAGTGGAGATGGGGAGCGTGGAAGCAGCTCTTAATTACCGTTGTTCCTAGGTCCACCCTGACCTGGGGTGTTTGCACTTGTTAAGGTCACAGCTATGGGCAATTAGTGAACCCCAAAATGGGGTTAAAATACTAAGGAAGTATAAAATAATTTTTTATGGTTAAAATAACAGCAATAGATTTTAATAGTAAAAAAAAATCCAGCAAATGATTTTAATAATAAAAAATACCAACGCTCTCAAGAAAAATGAATTTTAGCATTAAATGACCCAAAAGAATTTGATATGCCGTTAGACAAACAATGGCTATCGATTTTTATTTGATATAGGCGCAGTCCCCTGTCAAAAAGGCGGGAACTTATGCATCACAGGGAAATTCAATGATAGGGATAACTAAATCGTCGAAGTTGTAAGCGAGACTAGATTTCTAATGTTTTACGTTAGGCGCTACTGTCTAGGCTGATTATGAGTAAGCAAAATTGTATGTATATTTGAACGTATACGGATATTTTAATAGAAAATTGAGCGCAAAACATTGCCGTTAAATGGCTATGTAGTATCTATTGATAGAATGTGTTACAGAGTGATTTGTTTTCTAAGGCTTTTAAACACTTTGTGGTTATTTATATGTAAAACATTTCGAATTGTCGGAGGTAACTTCTTGTACCTGATGCGTCCATACGGTCTCCAATCATAGTAGTGGACGCGCTCGACGTTAATCGAATAGGAGCCGGGTTTTTCAGCGTGATTTCAACGTAAGCAAGCGTTAAAAATGGCAATTTAACAATAATAACAGAAAAGCCACTTTCTTGTCAATAACCCAACGGCGAAAAAAGATACTGAACGAAACAGAGTCATGTTTACATTAAAACCTTATTTTCCTATGTGTAGTTTTTATTATATCTCAATTGCAAGAAGAGAGAATGCATGGTTACTAGAAAAAGGGGGAGAGCTCAAAATGCAAATTACAAATTGGTGAAACCAAAATCAAATAAGTACAACAATTTAAATATCTGAGCAGTGTTGTAACAGGGGGGCGGACAAGTCGAAACTGAAATCCGAAGGCGGATTAGGATAGTGAAAGACGCCTTTTAAAAGCTAAGCAACGTATTATGAAACAGAAAAAAATCATTAGAAATAAAGAATAGGGTACTGAAATGTTAAGTAATATCAGCCTGGCAATGAATGTTGGATAATCTCCTCACAGCCGAAGAAGAGACTTGAAGCAACAAAAATGTAGTTCTACAGAAGGATGCTGAGAATAATATGGACTGAACAGGATGGACGAAGTTTTAGAGAAAGCGGAAACAAAAAGACACGTATACATAATATCAGAAAGACACTGTTGAAATTTTCTAGGTTACAGAATGAGGAAAGTGATCTACGAAGATTTGATACTCACAGGACAGGGCAAGAGGGACAGAGCAAAACAACGCATAACCTACCTAGCGAGGTTGAGTAAATGGATGGAGGAATAAGAGAGAGAACAAAAAGGCAATATTTATTAAGAGCTACAAAGGAGAGGAAAATGTGGAGAACCCAAATCACCAACGTCCTGAAAGGACAGGGCACCTAAAATAATAATAAATTAATGTTACCTTTGATATTTTGAGCATATTTCTTCCTTTGTTTCTGTTGCTTCTTCGTTATTGAGTTTCTTTGTTTAGCGTCCCCAGTTCTAAAAGTTGCCTTTACTTGATTTTCTTTTCTTTTCCTGCATTTTAAGAACCTTTCTTCGCTACCATCTTGTCGTCTCCAGTCTCTGATTGTTCGTTTGTTTCTTTATGTTATTTTTTTTTCTGTTCGGTAGTATTTTCTTTTCTTTTTATTTAGAGTATTATTTAGCGCTAATTAATTGCTATCATGGGAACACGTTACAAAACGGCGGCTGTCTTTATCCTTTTCAACTTCGTCACAAAATATAAATAAGTGCAGTAAAAGCGTAAACAAATTCCTACTCGATTTCTAAATAGAGTCACTGTTTTATCATCGAGTGTTATCAATTACTGACGACCGCAAAAGCAACGAAAAGAAAGCTGCTCTGGCTAAAACAATTGCTACAATGATGTCATTACGCAGTGGGAACAAGATGGAGTCTGTCACACCGGTTTGTGTATAAAAACAATTGTCGTGTACGGAGAAATATTAAGTGAGATTAACAAAACATCTGATGAGATGTGTTAATTCTTTTTATCTTGAAGAAAGTAGTGAACAAAAAGCAATTCCCTAAGCGGGAATTTTATTCGTTTGATTGTCTCTGTCATCCACACGGATAATCGAACATCGTTTTATCTGTTGGAATATGGATGCCACGTTGTAGAATATCGTAGCCATCTTGTATGCCACCGTCATTATCAGTTGTTTCTGTTTCTGACATCTTGAAAACGGAGAAGACATTTTTTCTGAGCGATTAGGATTTATACTAGTTGTTCTGGTGAATAATTTCTTTCTTAATGGCTATTATAATCTGGGTACTTCCACTAATTTGGTATACATAAGGTTTAAAATGAATTTTCAAAAATGAAAAAACTTCCTTGAAGCTTTCATTTTAACTTTAATTGAAAGCTAAATGATATAACATTTACTATTTCCAGGTAAAAAAATACTTTAGATTGATTATATTAATCGGAATCGATTTTTTTCAATAAAATCCTCCCCAAAAAACATTAATTTTTGAGACATTTGCAAACAAAATTTAATTCTTGGTTTTAAAAATCTTACAAGAATAAAATATATATTTCTGAAACGTTATTTGAGAAAAATTAACAAATTTAAAGTTAAATTAATCTGATTTGAAACAAATATATCATAAATATAGCATACAATATTATATACAAGCATTTCCTAACCAAGGGGGCTTGTTTTTCTGGCCTGTTAATCAATTAATAATAATAATAATAATTTACAGCCGAATTACCACCGAACGTGGTTATAAGTAGTATGGTGTAGCAGACGATAAAGTGTATATGTTTTTTCACCGTTAGCGTAAACACGTAACCGTACAAACCGATAGATTTGTCGGTTTGTACATCCATACTTAGAAATTCAGCACTTATATTAAACATACAAAAACAAATCAATTTTTTTAAATATTCGGGGTGGTCAGATTGTAATAAGCTTTACAATATATGATTAGTAAATATAGTGTTATTTAATAATAATATTTCATAAGAACTATCATATTGAAACTGAATTTTAAAAGATTTAATAACTTTAAAAATTATTTAATTTTAAATTGGAAAGAATGAAAAAAATCTTGTAAATATTCATTTTTCATCAAATTTTTTTTCTTCAGACAATATTGTCTTTAATATATATATATTATTCATAAAAACAATTAAAAGCTTATATAATTAAATAATGTTTTAATTTTATTGCGTTTTTTATTTCTCGGTTCAGAACAGATTTTCAGTAAGACGGGGGTCCGATTTTGCAAAAAGAATTCCGTGATTTAAATTCTTCAAAAAATTCTGTTTTTAATTTATATAGTCACAAAAATTATCACGTTGAATTTCTCAAGTTCTCATCAAATAAAGTTTGGAGTGAAACACATATAAAAATATTTTTACCAAGATTTTCTAATAAAGACAGTTTCAAAACTAATTTCATTCATTTGTGAATAAGTCTTGAAAATCTCATTAAAACCTGACAATTATTTGATTTTTGCAAGAATTTCCAAAGTAATGTGTTTGTGACCACCAAAAAATTTGCTATGCTTAAGTTAGTACAACCATTGATGCAAAAAATAAATTTTTTAATTAAAATTTCGAATGTTCTAAAAAGGAGTAATATAGTTTAATTAAAAATTCAAAAAATATTTTAATCCTTTTTCTTAATAATAACAGAAAGATTTTGACGATAAGACTATGTTTTTATTTACTTTAGAGCATTTTTTCATTACAGTATGCTAATTTTTTTTACCAATTTCGTGGCGGTACCTTTTATAATCCATTAGCTGTTCTAAAACCGATTACGATCCAACTCTTTCATGGGGGCGGAGATAAAAAGAAAAGATCAGGTGCAAATATTAATTAAACGGAACAGTTAATTAGTAGACACAGCTGTATAAACAGACTATGAAGCTAATGTATATGTGATTATAAAATCGATATATATATAGTTTTTAGTACACATCTAATTACCGTATGAGTGAGGCTATAAAAATTCTTTAACATTTGTTTATGAGAAGATATCATAAATCTTTGTACTTACCTGTTAACGTCCAAAGTATAATACCTTCAGCAATTCGAAATGAGAGAAGACACAGAGTGTAAAATAATAATTTCGTTCCGTATGGGTTCATTAACTATGTTAATTTCTGGCAACTGCTCTCGAAAATGACCTCCATTCAGTGGTTAACGCCTCCAAATTAAAAATGCTTTCATTTAACCATCACAGTATTGTGACCAAGTAAATGGTTAAGTATTCCAGAAGAGTATTACATGACTAGTAAGAGTGTATTGAATGCACTAGCGCTCAGTCCATTCACTGCTCCCCGAAGACTTCTGTCCTACTAATCTTATAGTAGGCGGAAAAGTCTAACATAGACTCCTTAGAGGGAGGACACCACAACACACAGATAACATTTTTCAGTGTACTATCAGCATGGCTGACGTTAGACACAAGGAAAGCGACACGCTATGCCTTCTTGGCTTCACGTTTTCCACAGACATGAAGTGAATATATCGAATCAATTGCAAAATCTACTACAATGAAAGTTGGTTAACTGTTTCGGGCCAGAATTTTTTCTCGCCAGAATCTTGCACATTTATAGATTTACCATTCGTTCGTGCATTAAATACTGTTGCCATAACTGGTCTGATGCTCCTGCTGTACATCTAGAAATTCTTGAAAAAAGCCAAAGGAGGATTTTGTAATGTAATCAATGCTGACCGGATATCTCGCTCTGTCTTTTCTACAAATATTTTCCTGGCAACAGCTTTGATGAGCTTTTATCTCTGGTGCTCCGAATATATAAATTTAAGGGTGGTACTTGATTCGCATCTAGGTCTCGGTTGAAATAGCTAAATGCAACCGCCGCTTCTACTCCAACATCTTTATTCGCACGTCCCACCTGTGGAACTTGTTTCCGTTTCCTTGCCGTCCTGATAACTACAATCTTCAAAAATCAAATGTAACATTAATAACCATCGCCTGTCTTCTTGAATCCCATTCATTTTTCTCCTTTCCTTGATCCTCCCTATTCTCAGTCTTTCTCGTTCGTTTACAACCGCTCTAAAACCCTGTGTTCTAGCGGCATTATCACTTTGCTTGGGGTGAAATGATTTTAAAAAATGAAACAGCTGATTGAATGCCTTTCGATAAATAAATATACGGCAAGGTTCTCGGCCAGATCGACATTCCGAAATCTGGCGAAATGAACAGATATCAGAATGTATTTTCTAATTCCTGTTTAATTAGAAAGAGGACTTTTCAACTTCTTTTCGTAAATCTACGAGAAATATCTTTCTTGTATAATTGTATTACTCGGTTTAAAAATAAAGTTTTTACAAACTAAAAATATTTTTTTGGCTTTAAATAACCTGAAATGAATTGATAATCTGTAGACAACGAAACAACCAATTTCAATTATTAGCCTTATAATTTTGAAACTGAACTTTGTCCGTCTAGGTTATTAGATCCCTGGTATGACAGTGGTGTTTGGACCTGTTAAAATAACTTTAGTACTAAATATATGGAAAGTGAACACGGGATAATTTGGGTTAGGTGTTCTTTTGTCCAACATAGTAATATGCGAAAATATTTACCTGAAAACTTGAGTCATGTTCTTAAATAGCATCGTCAGATCGAGACTTTTATATAGACGTCAAACATGGCGCCAAACGCGTTCAGAAATGTCTAAACTATTATCTCTCTAACAACCGTTTTCTCAGATCAATGATTAAAAATAGCTGGAATGAATTATTTATGTCTTAAAAAGAATTTCTTCATCGAAACCTATAGATTTCCAGCAGTAATAATAACTAAAATGTGTATGAAAAACTTCTCTGCTTTAAGGGTGGCTGATGCTGAAATCAAGGAGAGCAATACTCTACGAGTTTTTCGCTTCAGATTTTTCACTGACATGTAGTGGAGCGACTATATGGAGTCAATTACTACGTCTCCTGCAAGGAAGGTTAGTTCACTGCGTCATACCTCCAGAATCCATCTTGAACATTTATAAATCTAACATTCGTCCGTGTGTTGTTGACATATCTAGTCTGGTTCTCCTGCTGTGTATTTTTAAATTCTTGACAAAATCCAAAGGGCCAGTAATACAATCGATCCTGACCAGTAATCTCGTCTCCAGTCACTTTCTCACCGACGTGATGTGGTTTACACCTGTCTTTTCTACAAATATCTTCATGGCAATTGTTCTGAACAGCTTTTTTCACTGTTGCCTCGATTACATAAATTTAATCATGCTACTAGATTAACAACTAGGTTTCGCTTTTTTTTTTACGATTGAACAAGCTTGATGCAATCACGATTTCTACTCCAACAGTTTTTATCACACTTCCCACCTGTGGAATTCCTTTCCTATTTCTTGCTTCTCTGATAAATACATTCTTCAAAAATTTAAAATTAACGCCAATCCTCATCTTCTGTATACTTGAACCCTGTTACATTTTGTCCTTTCCTCAATCCTATCTATTCTTAGTCTTCTCATTCCCTTTCACGTTCACCCCCTGTAACTACCTGCGTTCTAGTGGCATAGTCGCCTTGATAAGGGCGAAACGATTAACTAAAAACAACAACATATGATTAGTAGAGAGAGTAATAATACGATTATGATGTTATCTTTTAATACTACCAAAGACAAAAGGTTTGGAAAGAAACTCACATAAGTACGAGAAAGATCGATAAGAATTAGTGGACACGAAAAGTTTATTTCAAATGGCTTGATTTTCAAACACACGTAAGTACGAGAAGGATCGATAACAGTTGGTGGACGCGAGATGTTTATTGAAAATGGTCTGATTTTCAAAAACACATAAATACGAGAAAGATCGATAACATTTAGGGGCACGAAAAGTTTATTTCAAATCGTTTGGTTTTCAAACTCACACAAGTACGAGATAGTTCGATAACAGTGGACACGAGAAGTTTATTTTCTTGACAAACTGTTTTATGAAAAAAAATATATATTTATAAACTTCGACCGAGAGTAACGCTAACAGTTTATCAATGGATGCTTATTTTCAGCATTGAAGCTGCTAATTTCACCATTACTATTGCCATATCAAGAGCAATAACAAACAAACATTACAAGTCCAGTTGGATTTAAACTGAATCTGTTCAAGTGACGCTTAACAGACCTAACACAGACCAGCCTAATTTCTAAATTTCGGACTTTACTGTTCAATTCATATCAGGTTTGGGTAGGCTTTACTTTTGGATGTTAAAACATTACATACAAAATTTTTAAACTTCACTCAATTTGTACTCTAGTATATCAAATACAATTGCCGACACGAATAAATTATTTCCTCTTGATTTTTTGCTCGAAACGACGTTTGTTTGCATAGCACGTATATCATTTTGCAAACAATTTTGTCTGAGACACGATTATTTTGTTTCAGGCTTATAACTTAAACAACACCAAGGTTTCCATACGGTACTTTTATTTGGTACAAAAGAGTGGCTTTAAGTATATTTCCATAAATTTCAAATAGGTGTATTTTTAGTATTTGATCAGCGAGTTTCCTTTGTTGCAGGGAAAATTATATGCCTACCACATATTTTGACCAAACATTTCTTTGTGTGGAGGTCCCTTTAAAATATTAGTAATCTATAACAAGGATCGTTTGGGACAAAGAAAAAATAATATGTAGCATCAATCCTCCTATGGGGCTGTGAATTCTGGGTAGTTTCCTCAGAGATTAGTGAGTAGACATAAAGCAATTGAGATGTGTTACTACAGACAGATATTGCTAATAATACCATGTAAGGAGTATGCGAGGAGCAAGGAAGTTTTAAGAAAAATGTACACTTATAATTAGAATTTGAAAGAGAAAGACGAAATTTCTCTGACGCATGAGGAATAAGGGGTGCGGTTAGGGAAACACGGAACTTATTAAGAATAGCAGAGGGAAGCAGCGAGTAATCTACGTAACGAGTTTGTTTAAATGGATGGCAAAACAGGGAGTGTAAACAGAGATAGTAAAAGATAAACATTGATAAGATCTACGAAGAACAGGAACTTGTGGAGAGCTATGATCCCCAACGTCTGGAGGGACACGGAACGACGACGACGAAGAAGAAGAAGAAGGAGGAGGAGGAGGAGGAGGAGGAGGAGGAGGAGGAAGAGGAGGAGGGGGAGGAGGAGGAGGAGGAGGAGAAAAAGAAGATCACAACTAGGACACGCCATGTCACTTACCTGATCCTTATTTCTTTCGCATTCCATTGGTAAGGAGTAATTTTCATTCAGACAATTCCCTACCCAGGACTGCGGCATTGTGGGACGGACTCCCATGATGATGCTTCCCCGATTACTAAAATCTTAACAATTAGAGGGTTTACCGTTACCTATCTATCCTCATAAAATGGAACCTGTTGTGGATTCCGGGATGAAATCCGGTACCAATAAATAACAAACACCAATAACGAATATATGAAAATAATGTATTAACGTAATAATAAAAACTGGTAATGCAGGTTAGTAGTTCCAGGAATACAGGTTAGTAGCAAAATGTCTATACAGTCTTTGGTATTGAAGTATCGCTGTATGACTTCTTACTGAGTCTACGTGCTCGCTCACGGTGACTCTTGCTCGCAACGTTCGTTCTGTCTGTCTGTTACCTTCACCCTCTGTTGCTCTCGTCTCTCGGGTCTTCGCGTAGCAGTAGTATATGTATATACTGGGTAAGTCCATTTGTGTAAAAAGGGGAGAACCCCTCAACAGAGCCCTCTCCTCCCTGTCTATACGCAATATCTATTCCAAAACTATCTGCATTGAATGGCACTTAGTCGTTGTATGTTATGAACAATAGTAAGAATAACATCAATTTTCTTT
>CAHIKZ030004167.1:762500-812500 GCA_903632075.3 Acanthosepion pharaonis | reverse complement strand
ACAACAGAGAACAACTGACAATACACAGAAATATCGATGCACCGGAAAATCTGAAGGGAAATCTGCAATGGCTAAACTGACCAGAAACAATGCGACAGATGAAATTGTAATAGAGATACTGGCAGCTAAAGATGACTTCGGCATAGACAAATTACAGAAATAATAAAGGAAATCTACGACAGTGATGGTATAGTGGAAGACCTAAGTAGATCTATTTTTATAGCACTGCCTAAGAAGCCAAGTGCAAAAGAATATGAACTCCACCGAACAATCAACCTAATAAGCCATATGACAAAACTTATCCGAAATCTGATGAATAGAGCGCACAGCAGAATCAGACCGGAAACAGGACAAGCATAGGGCAGTGCATGTTTGTCAAAGACACTGGATCAAGGAACAAGGAACGCGATGTTTTTGCTCAGAAGACTATCAGAAAGAGCAACCCAAATGCAGAAAGAATGCACCAGTGTTGTATAGATTGCACCAAAGCATTCGTGAAGCACCCAAAAATATTGTTGTAAATGCTCAAGTGCCTTTACATATTTGAGAAGGATATTAGAATAATCGGCTACCTGTACTGGCAGCAAACTGACTGCACACGGATAGAAAATGACTTCAGCTGGTATACAAAAATGGAAAAGAGTGTAAAACAAGGATGTGTCTTCTCACCGGACTTATTCAAACTATACAACGAGACGATTCAGGAGTCTTGCCAGAATTCATTATTGGTGGCCACAAGCTTAACAATATAAGATATGCAGAAGACACAGAAAGAGAACTACAAAAAATTCTACAGAATCTAGTGAAGAAAAGCGAGACGAAAGGGTTAACTGAGGACAGAATGTTTGGTAGTTAGAAAAACGGTGAACCCGAAATGCAAATCGGAGAGGGCAAAATCAAACAAGCAAAAAAAAAAAAAAAAATGAAATATCTGGGAAGTTTTTTAACAGTGGACGGAAAGTGCGAACTAAAATCCGAAGGAGCATTGTGATAGTTAAAAATGATTTCCAAAAGCTGAACAGAGTACTAAGAAACAGGAAAACTTTCATAGAAAAAAAATAAAAGAGTATTGTGATTGTAAATGCTGGACAATCTTCTAAAAGATAAGGCAGAGACTTGAAGTAAAAGAAGGATGCTGAGTGGACCGAATATGTGAGAATCGAAAAAGTTTTAAGGAAAATGGAAATAAAACGGAAACTTATACTTAACATCAGGAAGAGACAGTTTCTAAGGCACATATTTAAGGAGGAGGGCATGGAAAATCTGATACTCAGAGGACAGATTGAAGGCAAAAGAGACAGGAAAACAACGCATTGCCTACTTAAGCTTGAATAAATGGTGGGTGGAACAAAGTTTGCAAAAAGTAACAAAAAGACAACATTTATTAAGAGCTACATAAAACAGGTAATTTTAGAGATCCATGATCGCCTACGTCTCTAGGGTACAGAGCACACGAAGAAGAAGATTAGGTACGGCATTTTCTTAGTTTATCTCAATATTTTGTTTTTAATTACATAATTTCGTCTCTTCGTTTTCGAATAACGTGGGGAACAAGGAAGATGTACATTATCTCGATGGTTAAAGGAAAAAAATATCTCTTTAAAAACTATAAAGAACAACATGCAATTTTCCGTAATTAAAGATAATTTTAAAATTTGATCATTTCTTATTGACAATTCTTGTCGTTAACGTATCCGAAAAAACAAAACAAAGAAAAAACAAAAAACAAAGAAAAAACAAAAAACAAAGAAAAAACAAACAAAAAAAAATTATTTCGGCTTGTCTAAGATTTTGTTCACTTTTGTGGGTCCCATTTTCTCTCACTGCTTCTCGACTCGTTTGTTTTCTTAATGAAGACATTTATGTTTGATTAGAAAGAAAAATAACACGGGAAATATAAACATAAAATTTTAAATCACATTAAGAAAGCAAGACTGAATATTTTCCTCCTGATTCCTGATTAATGTAACGATTGGTTCATTGCCAATAATTAGCGAAAAGAAACTGATTATCGGTAATGATTCCATATCGATCGAGTGACTTTGGGTATTGGTGCCAAAAACAGAAACAGAAGAAACAAAGAATTACACTCACACACAATTATTTATATATATATATATATATATATATATATATATATATATATATATATATATATATATATAATTATTATTATTATTATTATTATTATCATTCATAGTTATGATATCTTCATGTAGTGCTTAAACTTTTCGTCTAGGAATAAAGAAACAATGTGATTAAGCTAACAAAACAGAATGTAGGTTGACATTTCTCTGAATAAATATTTTGATGCTCTACGAAATAGTCTGCGAAAAAAATTACATCTACTGTTCGAAAACAATCCGTTAAATTTTGAATATACGAGGGGAATGCTGAAAAGATTTCGGTCAGAACCAGTTGTTAAGTTCAGAACAAATATCAGAATCTTTGGTGGGAAATGCCTTCTTGATTGAACCAAGAATTTTCAACATACACACACACATTTGTGTATATATATATATATATATATATATATATATATATATATATAGAGAGAGAGAGAGAGAGAGAGAGAGTTGTATATTTAGGCAGCAATCCTTCGTTTATGCATGTTTCATTAAAAACGACTGACAAGGTACTACGATTAAGCTTTTATTTAATTTTTCTTGTGTTCAAACAAAGCGTGTGTAAAAACTGTCCAAATGTTTTATAGTTCCGAGCGCTTTCGGCTATACCTTTAGCCATTATCAAGGATGATTGAATTTTTCAGCTTAATTGAGTGTATGCATTATGTGTAGGTTTTAGTGTGTTGTAGAAATGTTTTTAATTTCCGAATACGGTTAGCATATTGTGGCCTTTTTACACACCCTTTGTCCAGAAAAGAAAACTCTTGTTCGAACACAAAAAAATTAAATAAAAAGCTTAACCGTAGTACCTTGTCTCTCGTTTTCAATGAAACATGCATATATATATATATATATATATATATATATATATATATATATATATATATATATATATATATATATATATATAGTAGAGTATATTTATGGATGTGTTATGCGTTAACACTGTAAATTCGAAATATTATTTTTATCTCTATGCAAGGGAAGTGACTTATGCAATTTTTTAAAAAGATTTTAATATGCCACCACAGATAATAATCTCAGATTAGCCTGAAAGTAGTTGGGAAAATAAAAATTTATTTGAAAGAAAATTTTGCAATAATTCTTAAGCAGTTTTCTACAGACACCAAGGAATTAATTCATGGACTTGAAAGGATTAAAACTAAAATAAAGAGACATAATACGTCTAAATTATCCTAACATACTTGAATGCGCGCGCGCGCACACACACACACACACACATGTATATATATATATACATATATATATATATTATATACATATATATATATGTATATATATATATTAGTTTAATTAAAAACAACTGACTAGGTACTGTGGTTGAGTTTATTTTTTTTTATATTTCGTGTGTTCATATAATTTATTTCTTTTTTAGACATATATATATATATATATATATATATATATGCCATATTTACTCTATTTCCTCTCATTTGAGTTTGTGGCTGACATAGCTAAGTTGAATAAATCTATCTATATATATTTTTTCATAACAATTTACCATCTCTAGACCTAGACATCCTCTACCGAGAATCGAACTCGAATCGTTACGATACAAAGCAAGCATTATATCATTGTACCAGCGGGCCTTGGTTACGAAGAGGAAACCAAGCAACTAAACACAATATAGCACAAATCCCCCAAATTCTTATTCAATTATATAATTCTATGTTATGATCCAGCTTCTAATGCGCTGGAAGGAGCAGCTTGGTGAAGGAAGTCGTTATTTTTGGGCCTGTCCTGTGGGTTATGCATACTTGGATGAGTATCACCACCGGAAATAGGATTAACTTCGCTATATTTCGAATGGTTTCATTAGTATCACCAACATCTTCTGCTCAATGACTACGACACTAATATTGCATTGTAGGCATCATTATGGGAATGTCTTCCCTTTCGCCGTCGATGTTTTTATTTAAATTCCAATACATTGGTCTGATATATTCTGATCGGCTGAGAATCCCAACTACCCATAAATTTTAGCAGTAATTTTCGGTTTGACTATTTTCATTCGATCAGACGCTCTCCTGGCGTATCACTGTCACGTGATCAAAAAGATTCTCAGTAAATGAAGGCAGAACATTGATTGCAGGATTTCAATAAGAAAAAATACTGCCCTATTATAAAACAATAACATAGTATTTGTTTTCACGTGATGCATAATGCAACTAATTGTTTGCAGGACATATCTAAGTTTTTATAGTTAATGCAGTATATATATATATATATATATATATATATATATATATATATATATATAAAAAGGAAAAATAGAAGTCAACACTTAGAGGCGACAGTCTGTTTCATGCTATATGCAATCGTCAGGCCACGCGTGCTGTTATTTTTCTCGGCTATTTATACATATACGGGTCCGTGGTGCATTGTGGGTAGTCTATTATGGCGGTTATTTTACCGGAAGTCGTTTATTTATTTATTTGGGTTAAATTATTTTGCTTGTTTTTATTTAATTTTATTTTTTGTTTCTTATTTTATTTATTTACTTATTTTTTAATCGGTGTTTTTTATTAACGTAGTAAAAATTTGTTTATATCACTTATTTAATAGTTTTGTTTTGGTTTGAGAATTTAATTAAAGCTATTTGTTCCGTTTGGGGGTTGGTTGTTGTAGTTTTATTCTAACTATTATTTTGGCAGAAACAGTTTTTAATTTGTGTTTATTTTGGTTGATTATCTTTATTTGTTTTTTCTAACGGTAACTTTATCGGGACTGGTTAGTTTATTTATTTACTTGGATGAATTTATTTTACTTCTATATTTTCTCTTTTCAATAAATAAATAACAGCACACGTGGCCTGACGATTGCATATAGCATGAAACAGACTGTCGCCTCTAAGTGTTGATTTCTATGTTCACTTTTATATTTACACACGCTCTATCTCTGATATCGAGCACTTTATCCCATAAATATAGCACACCTTAAGACTATATTTATTTATATATATATATATATATATATATATATATATATATATATTGAACAATAAAAAAATATTAAAAATTAAAAAATCTTTAGACACACTGGGTTGTAGATTAATATTCTTTCGTTATTATTATTATTATTATCATTATCATCATCATCATCATCATCATTCGATTTCTTTCACACTACCTACAAGTTAGATTCCTCAGACTAGTTTCCACATTTCATGTTAAAATCTCCGATGGCCATCAAAGTTCTCCTTAGGAGGAGAAAGACAATTTTCTGTATTTCTTAAGCTGGGGTTTCTGATTTTGTTCCATTTTTTTATAGCAGGTATTATTCTTGTTTTCAAACATTTTTTCTATTTCAATTTCCAAATGAATCTTTTGCTATTGGACAGAAATTTGCTTCAATTTTCTGTCTGTGTGGATGGTATAATCCCAAGAATGGTGACATTTCTATTTCTGTAACCGGCGCTGGCCGATTTTATGTTTTTTTATTTTTCCAAAGTGTTTGCACATTGTCCATCTTTTAATCAACGATTTTTATATTCATTTGGGGCAAGTATAGAACATCCTGAGATTAGATGGTCTATTGTTTCTTGGTATTTGTCACAGAACCTGCATTTTGGATCCACATTATTATGTATGATATTTGCCTGAAAATTCAGTGAAAAGACTCTGGTCTTGCGCTGCAAGAATAAAGCCTTCAGTTTCTTTAATCCAGATGCTTAACCATCGATGAGTATTAACTTTATCAACATTTTTATTTGACCTTCTGGATATTGGCCATGCAGAGGTTTGTCTTGCCAGCGTTGTTTCATCTGTTCAAGATCCTGGCTTTCTTTTTCATATCTTTTGCTGCAATTTTGGCTTCTGTTTTGATTTACTACAGAATCTACTAAATGTAAATGTTGTTTGTATTTACTGCCTTCTTTTATTATTGAATATTTTTTCTTTCTGTTTTCATGTTGTTTCACTAATTTTATCATCCAGTCATTTGTTGTTTCCATGTAAAGTTAGTAAGCCAATAGTTGTTGTCTTGTATTTCTAGCTGAATAAGACCTCTTCCACCTTCTTTACAGGGTATAGACGGTCTACATCAGCCTTTGGAAATTATAAAGAATCCATTTGTCTGATGTCATTTAGAGTCCAGTTCAAGATGTTGAAACTATATTGGACCACTGGGATGGCAAGGTTATTAATGGCCATAATTCTGTTCTGAAATTCAATTCACTTTTTAATTTCGTATTAAGTACTCTTTACGAAGTTTTTCACTTATGGTGAATTCTTCACTTCATTTACACCCAGGTACTTATAAGCTCTCCTTGTTCTAAATCTTTTATTGTTACAGTAGGGTCTAAACTAATAGGGAAGTTTGTTGTAGCGAAATTTATCCAAATTGAATTTCATTCCAATGTCTTCACTGAAGCATTTACAGTTTGCAGAAGACCTTCCAGCTCATTGTCATTCCTAGCATACAATTTTAAGTCAATTATGTTTGAGAATTTTCTTTTGAGCTATTTTGTAACCGCATTCTGTCTTGTTGTTGGCTGGTTAATGCTATATGATATGCAAAATAATAAAGGAGACAAAGAGTCAACTTGAAATATTCCTCTATTGATGTTTATTTCGCCATCTTATAGGTTCCATTTTTATGATTGAGGTAAAATAAAACATTGTTTGATGAAATTGATGATTTGATACCTTTACTTAAAGACTTTAAGATCCAAATGTGGTACAAATTATTATTATTAAAATTATTTTATTTCATTATTATTATTATTTTCATTTAGATTTATTATTATTATTATTATTATTATTATTATTATTATTATTATTATTTCATTTAGATTCCTCGACTAGTTTCGACCAAAATGGCCATCATCGGGAGGAGAAATATTTCTGCTTGCTGATAGCAGTAAACTACAGAAATGAATCTTTTGTTGGAGAAAATGAACTTTTGTCTGTAATTTGTTTTTTTTTTTTTTATCTTTTTAACATGAATCTTTTAACAATCATTGTGTTGGTCAAACAGTCTCTTTTAGTTACTTGAATAAGAGCTGGATAGATATATATGCTCTGAAAAAAGAGATGTGTCTAGTGTTTGTGTGTGATTAGTGAGTGAGAGTGAGTATGATATGTGTAGATTGCTGTGGGCGATTAAAATGTATTTTGTATGGTTGCTGCTACTTTAATCCATATCTTTAAAACAAAGAAACTCTTATTTCTCATGACAAATAAATTGTCGTTATGTAATTAGATTTGAAACAGCTTCATGAAGATGCAGATGAAACAGTAGATAAAAGAGAAGACCGAAACGGTAAGACGTTGGATCTCCGGCAAATCATAAAATAAAACATCATATTTCTTTTAGCACAAATCAAATATTGATGAAAATATTTTTAGTTCATTGTATTATTTAGAAGCAGTTTAATGTTATACATATGAGCAAACCGACGTACATGAATAGACAAGAAAGGGATGGAAGAGACAAATAGATAAACAATGAAAGGGAGAACGTCAGAGAAATGAATAGATATATATATAAGAAAAAATCTAAGACAGGCAGATAGATAGGTAGATCAGTAGGCGATTAGATAAGACTCAGACAAAGAAACAGACAGATAAATAAGAAAGAGAGACAGATAGTTGGACGGACCCACAGATAGATAGATAGATAGATAGATAGATAGATATGAACAGACTGAAATAGATAGATAGATAGATAGATAGATAGATATGAACAGACTGGCATAGATAGATAGATAGATAGATAGATAGATAGATATGAACAGACTGGCATAGATAGATAGATAGATAGATAGATAGATAGATAGATATGAACAGACTGGCATAGATAGATAGATAGATAGATAGATAGATAGATATGAACAGACTGAAATAGATAGATAGATAGATAGATGGATAGATAGATGAACAGACTGAAATAGATAGATAGATAGATAGATAGATAGATAGATAGATAGATAGATAGATATGAACAGACTGAAATAGATAGATAGATAGATAGATAGATAGATAGATATGAACAGACTGGCATAGATAGATAGATAAATAGATAGATAGATAGATAGATAGATAGATAGATAGATAGATAGATATGAACAGACTGGCATAGATAGATGGATAGATAGATAGATAGATAGATAGATAGATAGATGGGAATGGATAGATAGATAGATAGATAGATAGATAGATAGATAGATAGATAGATAGATGAAATAGATAGATAGATAGATGATAGATAGATAGATAGATAGATAGATGGAATGATAGATAGATAGATATGAACAGACTGGCATAGATAGATAGATAGATAGATAGATAGATAGATAGATAGATAGATAGATAGATGAACAGACTGGAATGGATAGATAGATAGATAGATAGATAGATAGATATGAACAGACTGAAATAGATAGATAGATAGATAGATAGATAGATAGATAGATAGATATGAACAGACTGGCATAATAGATAGATAGATAGATAGATAGATAGATAGATATGAACAGACTGGATAGGATAGATAGATGGATAGATGATATGAACAGACTGAAATAGATAGATAGATAGATAGATAGATAGATAGATGATGGATGTGAACAGACTGATAATAGATAGATAGATAGATAGATGAGATAGATAGATGAACAGACTAGATAGATAGATAGATAGATAGATAGATAGATATGAACAGACTGAAATAGATAGATAGATAGATAGATAGATAGAAATAGATAGATAGATAGATAGATAGATATGAACAGACTGAAATAGATAGATAGATAGATAGATAGATAGATAGATAGATATGAACAGACTGAAATAGATAGATAGATAGATAGATAGATAGATAGATAGATAGATAGATAAGACTGAGGTAGGCAGATAGATAAAAGAGAAAAGACGAGGACTGACAGATATAGACAGAAATACGAAGGACATACCGAAGATAGATAAGAGATATATATTGACAGATAGATGAGAAAATACTCGAACAGATATCTATCTATCTATCTATCTATCTATCTATCTATCTATCTATAAAAGTGGGCATTCAAGTCAACACCCAGAGGTGACAGTCTGTTTCATGCTAAATGCAATTGTCAGGCCAATTGTCAATTCCGTTTAACGTGAAACAGACTGTCGATTCTAGGTTTTAATAATACTGAACACTTTTATATTTACATATGCTCTATTTTGATATTGAACACTTTAACCCATAAATATCGCATTCCTTAAAACTATGTATTTTATCATATATATATATATATATATATATGTGCGTGTGTGTGTGTATGAAGATGAGACAATGTGGACAAATCTTTACTTTTATTTCGGATGCTATTATACATCCACCTTACATATATATATGTGTGTGTTTGTATGTGTTTGTGGAGAGAGATATAGATGGTATTTATCAATCCACCCACGGGGATCGAATGTGGCACAAGGCCTTTTTAATGTGGGTATCTCTGAGCCCGTAGGCCCAGCCAAAAATAAATAACCATCCAAACCCGCAGAGGCGGGCCAGTTCCGTCAACCTCACCCAACGAAACCCTACCCTTCGGCGGAGCTTCGTCCGGGTTCCTCTCTGCAAGCAGAGAGTTCGACAGACACCCGACCCGGCAGCTCACAAAGCGCAGATACTACACTTTGAGAGAGATATAGATTGATATAATGATAAGACTGAGATAAACAGGGAGATAAGAAAAGACTCGATAACAGATAGAAAACAAAATACTCCGATGCAGACATAGATAGATAAGAGCTAATTCAAAAACAGATACAGATATAGAAAAAAAAACCCAAAAAACAAAAAAAAAACTTAATATCAATATACTCAGATCGATCGAAGTATTTCTAGTTAGCTAGCTAAACCCAGTATACCTGCCGCGTGGTCAGGTCATCGACGACTAAACTGGTTCCCTTACCAGGTTTTTTGGGTGAGGAGATTGTCTTGACACACAGAAAGACTAATAGCAAGACTGGTCAAGGAGCGACTGAACCTTTTTTGTAGGGTCAACGGCCATCTACGACAATGGGGTAGCCTGACCCCATAGCCAGTGCAGTGACAACACTGGGTTGAGGCTTTAGGAAGGCAGCTGTAGGAAGAACCATCTTCAGGCTAGGAAGACAACGGACAAGGCAGAACAGGGCAGGGCAGATGATTCCCCCCATGGAATCACCGGACACATCGACTACGGTTTGAACAGAAGAGGGATGAGCATCGGCAGGTATATTCGCCGAATATACGCGCGTATGAATGGATACTTGTTCGGCTTTCTACTGGACACTGGTTAAGTTCACCTCGGCGCGTAGATCATACATCCCCAACTCGTTATGGAACTGATGCTAATAATGGTAAACGAGTAATGAGTTGAAATACAAATTTATATACATATTTGTATTTTAGACTGAATTTAAATAAAGATATGATACGAGTTTTGGAAAACTTTGTTTTCATCGAGACGTTTTTGTCGATATTCCACTCAGTGCTTGCATCTATTACTTTCTTTTTTGTCAAATCCTGAATATCTTTTTTATTGCTTCCAACGGAAGGAAAAGCACTCTTTTGATATTTGCATTTGCCTTGGAGCCAAATTATAAAATTATTTTTTTAACTGTCTCTTGCTTTCGCTATCCAAGTGGTGTCCTTGTAACTCTTGCATTGTATTGTTCGTCATACAATTTTGGATGCATGCCTGGGGATTTTGATAATCTTTCTAGAGAACTTTTAGAGAGAAAGACATTTTCGTCACTAAATAACAACGTAGTTCTTTTGCGATTAAATTCTATTTAACGCACTATCACTGATTACAATTTTACGAAATTCAAGCTGAAGGAACAGAGATGCAGTACTTCATGAACTACTTATTAGAAAATACAACGCGAAACTTCATCAAATAAACCGAATTTCAAATACATCGACACAAAATGGAGAGGTTGTTTAATGAAGAGCGTTTGTGAGAATGGTGACTAATAAGTTTATTATATAGGTGAAAACCGTGATCAATGTAAATAAAGGGCTAGGGAAATGATAGTAGAAAGACATATACTTGAATTACAAACAAAAAGAATTCAGGTAAAAAAAAGTCACAGGACAAAAGACACAGGAAAGAAAATATAGGGAAAAAAGAAACAGGACAAAATTAGCGTACGGCGGACAAAAATTCACTGGACAAAATCTTAGCATCTTATCCCAAAAGTGGACAAAATCCCAGCCTCACATTCCAAAAGTGGACAAAATCCCAGCTTCCTATGCCAAAAGTGGACAAAATCCCAGAATCTTATCCTAAAAGAGGACAAAGTTTCAGCCTCTTATCCCAAATGTAGAGAAAATCCTAGTCTCTTAAATAAATTGAAAATTCAGTGAACTTCCAATTCAACTTGATACTTTCTTCACATAAATTCAAGTCATATGGGATGCTACGAAACCCTAACTATGAAGTGTATCGATTATGAGGCCTTAGCATTTTTAGAAAAAGGTTCTTTACGGGTTAATCTATCTTCAGATTGGATCTCCGTGGTTTGCACGTTTTGGCACAAACTAAAAAAAGAAAAAACTAAAAAAAAACGGCCTTCTTATGGAGAAGAACTTCGATAAATGGGTTCCATATGAAAGTCAAAGATTTCAACGATTTAAAGACTGTTCGATGCTGCGTTTTTGAGATTATTGGTCCGCCAATGATCTTATCCATTTCGGTGTTCTGTAATCTAACCAGGGCATAACTTCAGAGGTTTACTGTCAACAACTGGATGAAATACACATTCAGTTAAGCAAAATGTGACCGGTACTGGTTAATCGACGTGGTTCAATTCTGCATCATGACAATGCTTGGCTACATGTTGTCAGAATAAAACCGTAGAAGCCCATCGACTTGGGATACAAGACTTTCCCACATCTACCATATTCCTCTAATATCTAGCTCACTACCACTTTTTTTAAAGCCAAATGACATTCCGTTGCAAGGAAGATGCAGAAACTGCATATAAAGATTTCTTGGCGTCCAAAACTTAAGATTTTTATCATAAAGTCATAAATAACTTGGCAATTCGATGTCAAAAATGTAAAGATGTTCAAGTTTTCTAAGTTGACTGATTTTAATTTAGATACATTAATTCAGGAATAAAAGGTGATTTTAAATTCAGTCATTACTTTCTGAACAACCTAATAAAATGTTTTGCATTCATAGTCATATCTTTAATCCTGAAGCTGAATGCCGAAAGGAACCCCCCCCAAAAAAAAACCCACTTTACTTATCAAAAAAAAAAAAATTGTTTTTCAAAATAAGCAATCTCTTTGACGTTGCCCTTTATTCAGTGGTGCATAGTAATTTCAGAGATTAAACATTATACAATGAAACTATCAGATCAAAGTTCAATCAATAGATACTGTTGAAACTTGACTAATGCATGGAATAATAATGCAACACAAAATGTACTTAGAACAAAATGTATTGAAACAAGAAAGTGTACACAATATTTACATATAGTCTTTTGTGTATTCCTGGTAAGACCGTTCCTGGAGAATGTGTTGACTGAGTCGTAGTCGGGCAGAGTCTCTGGTTGAATCTCTTGATTCCTCCCTCTCTTCCCGATACAAACCATATTTATATGGTCGGTACTCCACTATGCAAATTAGGTGGATCCTACCACAACAGATACGTATCTGGTTTCAGATTTATTGAATGAACAATCTACGGAGGTTTTCTTGAGTTACTTTCATTTAGGTGATTATAAAATTGCTTCAAGGACGAGGCCGGGGATTATAGACACATCTTCGTGAACAACATAAAAGTATATACATATATAAATCAGATCATTCACCTGGTTGTATTCCAGGCGGTGAATGAATATATTTGTATACTTGCAAAATCCTGAACAGTGCATATTACATGTACTTGCGTAAGTATTAGAGCAGTCGTGTGTAAATACTTAACTCTACTCACCAACTTAATTCTCGGCGAACATAGGTACCAAGATTAAACCAATTTTATATATGCTGACTTTGAAGCAGTATGGGTCAACCAAGCATATAATCAATTTCAGTTGTGCAATAGTTATGTCTGTATATATATATATATATATATATATATATATATATATATAAATATATATATATATAAAGAGAGAAATAAGGAAAGAGAAAGAGAGAGCGAGAGAGATAATATAAATATATTAGAGAGAGTGAGAGAGAGCGAGAGAGATAATATAAGTATATTAGAGAGAGTGAGAGAGAGCGATATGAGTTGGTTTAAAGTGTGTTCCCGTGCCTGTGAGCACACACACACGAACACGTACACACACCACGCACACATACTCATGCTAAGTTATGCACATGCACACACACACAAACAAACACACGCCCGCACGCACTCACACACACACACACGAATGAAATTTTTGAGGAAAGAAATTCTTACCTTTTCCCAGATCATTAGTGCGTAAGTGAAATCTGTTGGGAGAGGAAATTTATCCGTCCCTTTCCCCAGAAAATTAGTGCGATAGTGAAAGCCGTTGGGAAAAGAAGATTCATGCCTTTCTCATGATAATTTGTCCGAAAGTGAAAGCTGATGGGAGAAAAAAAAAACGAATCAAGTCTTTCCTGAGATCATTAGTGCGAAAGTGAAAGCTGTTGCAAGAAGAAAGGGAGTAATCCTTTTCCCTAAAATCACAGGTACAAAAGTGAATGGAACAGACACAAATTCTATCTCGGTTCGCCTGATTCCATTTACCGTGCCGATAACATCTTATCTACATAATTGAATAAAATGGAGAGAACTTATGGAAACTAATTTTAGTTTTCCATGTAAAAACAGAAGAAAAAGTGTCATTATATTCGGCGGCAAAGTCTGGGTTGTCTAATGGACGGGTCGTGCACAGATTGGGTGGTACACAATGAACGACTCTCTCTCTCTGTCCCTCTCTCTCTCTCTCTCTATATATATATATATATATATATATATATATATATATATATATAAACCTAAAATACATTATCAAATCGGCTTTACGTATGTTTTCATATCGTTATCTTCTTGTGCCGGAAGACTTCCCAAATTTAATATCTCTATGACCAAATCTAGTTTTTAAATCTTTTTCTCCCAGAACTCTAGTTTGCCGATGTGGGTCGGTCTTAAAACCTTTCAACACACATTTCAACGCATTTGATCTCTCTCTCTCTCTCTCTCTCACACACACACACACACACACACACACATATATATATATATATAGTTGTGGGAAACAAATATTCGTACACATACAAATTTTCAATTTATTGTATTTCCAACTAAAGAATAAATATACTTTTCATATAATTAACAGTAAATGCATAATAACTAAATATAAATAGAAAAAAAGAAAAATTTTAGGCTTTTAAAGTTTGTATTTTTTTATTCTGTATCATCACATGCAAGGCAATAAAGCCACTAAGACACAAAGGATCACAGTGTGGAAGAATTATGAACAGAAACATTAATAATGAGTGGGAAGAGATAAGATAAACCTTACTAGGATCTTGGGTACAGCCATGATCACCCACTTCTGAAGAAGAAGAATTAAATTTTACTGGTATCCAAATTTCTTTCTAATAGATTTCTACCAAGAAAGGCAATAAAGCCACTAAGACACAAGGGATTACTTGGCGTGGAAGAATTAAGAACACAAACATTAATAATGAGCGGGAAGAGAAAAGAATAATCAGCAGGGCAGTAGATAGCGATTGACATAGCATTTAAAATTTTGGGAATTAAAGTTTGCTGGAAAGCATGGAACCGGTAGGGAGTTCTCCAAGCGAGAAAAGAAACTGTTAGCATAGAACTACATCTAGCCAGCTCAATTGTAAATTAATGAGATCTTGGTGCCAGTCTAGTGCTGTGCTTAAATAATAAAAAAAAAACCTTTAGGTACCATAGCGAAGAGCATGATTTATTTGTACAAATGCAAGATGGGACACAAAAAAAAAAGGGGAATTGTGAAATTCTTCTTCTGTCTTAACGTTAAATTAAGCTAGCGACATACACTGACCCAAACATACATCAATATTCCTTATAACAAAACAACGCATTCTTACTTATCATTCTTACTTGACCCACCTATCCCAGAATCTCTATGGAAGTCCTAAATAATCCCCATATGTAGAATTCATTGTCTGTGGGGAGGGGAATAAAACAACAATTTAAAATCTAGCCCCAATGTGTATTTATAATATGACAACAAAACTATTTACAAGAAACCAAATAAAATAAATTTACTAATACCACCGCCCCCAATTCTTAAAAGCAGTAGAAACATCAGTTAACTGGACGAAATCAATGCGGGACTCTAATAACATAATTCATTCCAAGCACTCACTCAAACACACACTCATTCAAGCACAACAACAAATACGAAAATAAAACCCGAAAAGAAAGGCGCCCGCATCCACCAGAGAACTGATGTCTCTGCTCACCTATATGTGGGAACGAAGAGGTCATCCGAACAATTACCATGAAAGCGTTTATAGAACAGGCAAAAAGAAGCAACCTTACGGCGATGGGAAAGTGACTGAAGTGTAGGCGCCAGCTCACGACGGATAATATTGCTGATCCTTCGTTGGATTCTATTAAGGAGATTAAGGCAAATAGCATGGATACCGGACCATTTACATGTAAATATCTACCTGTTTTTACCAGTTTTACATCTACTTAGATATATGGGTCTCCATAAATCAGCTGATATATTTAAAGTGCTTAAAGCACAATAATTATCCAATGTGCAGCCTGTGTCTACATATCGGTGCATATCTGTTTTCCTTTGCTTTATATTTTCTTTGCAAACTGCAGCTTCATTTTTCAGGGATTTTTTCTGGGTCGAACGAACGGCAGTGAGGAATTATTTCGATAATAGATTTCATGTTGAGTCTCCGCCCCTTTAAATGGTCACCTAGATGGAATCGGATATACAGACGTCTGGGAACGTTTTGTAATCAAGAAGAGAACGTTTCCGAAAATCATGGTTACCCAAAAAAATGTGACCTTTCCTCTCTAGTCTAGAATTTTACGTGTGTTTCTGCATCTTTCTATGCATAAAAGTTCCTCTGAAGCTTTTGAATATCATTAAGAACGATTACTTGCGAGAATGTAACTTGGTGTATAAATGTACTTTTGATGCGCGGACATGATTTTGCACGGACATAGAAGCGCATAGAGGAAGAAGGAGAGAAATAAAAGATAGGGTTGCTGAAATAACAAGGAAGGGAAAGAGAGAGAGAGAAAGAGGGGGAATTCAGAGTAAAAGGAAAGTGTTCAAAGTGTGCGGGAGAGAGAGAGAGAGAGATGGGAAAATGTGAAAGATAAAGAATAGAAATACCTAAATAACATGGAAGCGAGAGAAAGAGAAAGAATCTTGAAGAAAGAAAGAATGAAAGAAAAAAAGAAAGAAAGAAAGAAAGGATGTGTGCAAAACACCAATGAGTACAAAAGAGATAGAGAGAGGGAGTTGAGAAAAAAAGAAAGAAAGAAAAAAAGAAAAAAGAAAGATAAAAGAATAGAAAGTGGGAGAGAACGATATGAAAGTGGAAGTAAAAATGAATGAAAGAGAGGGCAAAAAAATATAGGAAGCGGGAAGAAGAAAGAAGCATAGGGAGCAGGTGAGAGATATGGGTAAATGTGGGAGGGGGAAAAGCATTAAAAGCAGGAGAGAAGGGAAAATGTCGAAAAGAAATAAGAAAACGAGAAAGAAAGAAAGAAAGAAAGAAAGAAAGAAAGAAAGAAAGAAAGAAAGAAAGAAATAATGAGCACAGAATAGAAAAAATACGAAGAAAATAAAAAGAAAGACGAAGGGAAAGAAAGAAAGAAAGAAAGAAAGAAAGAAAGAAAGAAAGAAAGAAAGTAAGAAAGAAAGGAATGGAGTGCAGGTTAGAGAGATGGGAAAATCTGGATGAGACAATGCATGAATAGTGAGAGAAAGCGAGAGAGAAAAATGTGAAGAAAGATGAAAGAATCATTGAAAACGAGAGAAAAAAAACAAGTATGGAACGAACGAAAGAAAGAAAGAAAGAAAGAAAGAAAGAAAGAAAGAAAGAAGAATGGATATCGAAAGAGAAAAAAGAGATTAAAATGTAGAGGAAAAAATAAATAATAAAATGTGAGAAAAAGAGATTAAAATGTAGCAAATAAAATAAATTAAATAAATAAATAACTAATAATGGATATCGAGAGAAAAAAGGAGGGGAAATGTGGAGGCGAAGGAAGGAAAAAAAGAAAAAAAGAAAGAAAGAAAGAAAGAAAGAAAGAGAGAGAGAAATAAATAATTAAAGAAATAAGAATGGATAACGAGAGAGGAGAAAGAAAGAAGCATGGCGAGTGAGAGAGAAAGTGAGATGAAAATGTGGAGGAGAAAGAAAGAAAGAAAGAAAGAAAGAAAGAAAGAAAGAAAGAAAGAAAGAGAAATTAAAGCAAACTTTAAAAGAAGCCTGGAAAACGGAAATGTTTGAATATTGGTTAAAGAATTGGAAAAAGAGATTCTCTGAATGCAAAAGGATGAAAAGATTTCGTTGAGATTCTCGAGATGAAATGGAAATGTCAGTATAATGTCAACGCCAAGAACAAACTCTCTGTAGATTGATGAATATCAAGCCGAAGACGCATTTTTCCGCTTCGTCAACGATTTGACCTGCTTCGGGACTGCATTGCTTTCTTTCTCTAACGGTTCCCAAGGGCACGAACCAATACTTCTCTCCTGCATTCGTTTCATGGACAAAGCAGATTTGGATTTCGCCTTTTCTTGTAAACACGCAGCTCAATCGTGAGCCGAAGCTCCATAAGTTATGTAATGTCGTGGTCTTCTGTCGCCTTGCTGTCACTTATTTCCTAGTTCTATGATAATAGGCTGGTACCGAAGGCGTTGGACTAATAAAATGTGAAGAAGAAAGACTTGTGTATTCGGAGGGGCATTTTGAAATTTAATTTCATTTCTTGTGCACGATGACGCCTCCCAATGCGGATGCATTATTCTTAAGCATTCTTCTCTCTGGGAAGACCATTGTCGACGAATTCTAATGTGTAAGATGCTGTTTCAGATGAATATCTTCGAGAAAATCACAGGTAGGCGTAATTTACATTATCGATATCGAATGACACTTTTCTTAATACTTTCTCATCGGCATTGAAACGGTTTTAAATAACGCCATCGTCTAGATTCTCGGATTTTCAATTCCCCCGGCTTTTCAGAATCGTTTCTAGTGCTTCGACAATTATTCGAATAATTGTCACCTTCCAGAACCCAAAAGTTCTTTAGTTCTCTGGCGACGTTTAGATAATATTCCAACTTTTTATTTTCTATTAAGTTTTCACTGTTGTATGCTGAAATTGGAAAATACACTCGATTTTTAGACATTTCTAGAGAAACACACCTCTCCAAGAAAGAATCATTTTTTAAAAAGAATTCATATTACTATCGATTAAGTTCTCTCTTGCTACGTTACTCGACAGATGGAGTGATTCCTTAATCTGGTGTGAATAGCTTAGCTTCTAGGAGGATTGCACATACACACACACACACACACACACACACACACACACACACACACACACACACACATATATATATATATATATATATATATATATATATAAAATAAAACTGTGCACATACACACACACACACACACACACACACACACACACACACATATATATATATATATATATATATATATATATATAACCAATAAAACTGTCAAAATGACCAAGGGAATTCAGAGCAGCATGAATCCATCCAGCTCTTATCTTAAATAATAACTTAAAAGAGACTGTTTGACCAACAGAAAAACTGACCAAAATTGATGTTAAAAGAATAAAAACAAAAACAAATGAAAACAACAGACAGATCATTTTCTCTATCAAGACATTCATTTCTGTAGTTTACTGCTACCAACAAGCAGAATTTTTTTCTCCTGATGATGGCCAACAATAGCCGAAACTAGTTGAGGAATCTAAATGAAATAATAATAAAAACGAAAGAATATTTATATACAACCCAGTGTGTCTGAAGAGTTTAATTTTTTAATATTTTTTATTGTTCAATATATATATATATATATATATATATATATATTGTTATATATATAATTAAATGGATTAAGTCTAACAATTATTTAATATATTTTCTGTTGATACATTACTTCTATCGATACCATTTAAGTAATTCTCTGTTTTTTTTAATTAAACTATATTAATTACATTTACTGACCTGAATGCACGAGAATGTTTTCGTAGAAAATATGCGTTCTCCGACAAGAATCGAACCTGTATTCTTATACGGAAACCGTCATTTGATCTGATGTGCAATACTATTTAGCTACAGAGAAGTGTCTGGTTATCAAAGTCCAAATTACTGTTTTTAAACACACAATATTCGAAGATTTTTCTCGATCGATCATATCTGATCACAAAACGTATCTTAACGTAAACAATGACAACATATAAAATGGATTAAGTCCGACAGTTATTTAATATATTTCCTGTTTACACATTATTTTTATAGATACAATTTATTTAAGTAAATGCTGTGTTTTTTAATTACACAGCATTAGTTAAAGTTAACAGCCTGAATTTCTCGAACATTTTTGGCCGGTAAATCTAATTAATACTGTTTAAATAAAAAAAAATACATAGTATTTACTTAAATAAACTCTATCCATAAAAATAACGTATAAATAGCATATATATATATATATATATATATATATATATATATATATATATATATATATATATTACATCAAACGTTATTATAATGGTTACTTGTATTTGAAATAGACGCCTCATTTATTTTCTTACTTTTTACTTTTTATTTATTCAGTGGGTATTCGAGAAATGTTAATAAACAAAACGGGCTCTTTGGCATGCCTAAGTCAACTGATATCTTATTAAATCGAAAACAGCTGACTAAAAACGGATTCGGACATATATTTTCCTCGATGGTTATCAATAAGTGAAGTGGACTTCGAAAGTACGGTGTAAGCGGCTCGGACAAAGAAAGTCACTGATTAAAAATGACGTTTTTGGACAAAGATGACAAGAAAATTAACAATGCTCTCTATAAGACAAAGACGCAAGAAGAACGACGTGAAAAGACACTCGTTAGACTGCTAACCTCCCCTATCACTTATGCTTCATCTTGGTTTTGCTCGTCTATAGTAGTAGATTACAACACAAGTATATATATATATTTTTTAATTACTGCTACAGTCAGGTCATGATTTTATTTCTTAGGTAACGAGCTGGTGGAAGGGTTATTTTTAAGCCAAACGCGTTTGACTGGAAGAAGCTGCACCCTGAGAACGAACCTGATTTCTGGTCTGAGCTGAAACGCTACACGCATCTTCTTCCCACTTTGTAGGATAAATTACCGTTTGATCCGTAGAACGTCAGAGTTTTGCAAGGCTCTATACTTCCTTTTTAAGGAAAGCATAGATCCTCCCTAAGTCATTTGTCGCGAAAGCCGGTATCTGCTCGATTTCGTATCTGACATGTAAACAAACAATTTCTAAAGAATTAACTGATTTATTTTCAATGCTACATTTTTATTAATTCAAGCATAATTATAGTGGATACTCGTATTTTAAGGGCATCTATTTCAAATACGAATATCAACTATAATCACGTTTGAAGTAATAAAACTATCTGATTAATAATAAATACACTATGTTTTTTTTAGGAATATATAAATATATATTTCTTATTACTATAAAAGATATTTTTAGTGGGTAAACGTGTTTGACTTACTATTCATGTTTTGTTTATATTTTTAAATTTTATTAAACTGTAACATTAATAACAGCAGGCTTAAAATGAGAAACTCTACTAAAGAAAAATGTTGCTTCCGACAAGAATCGAACCTGCGCCCCTATTTTACGCCAGAAGAAGCCACTATCGTAAGATAGTGTTCTTCTACCTGTTCGGCATCGAAGACAGACTCAATCATCTTAGAATTGCCTGTAAAGGAAACGTATTTTCTCGTTGAGTCTTCTACGAAACTATATCTGCTAGCTTCAGTTTCGTACTCGAAACGTAAACAATCGTAATCTTTGAAAGGATTTTTTTTATCCGACATTATTTCTTATTGCTATTGTAATATAGAGACAACTCCAAGTAGAATTTGATGAAGCTTTAGTTGACTAATTCAGTTTTAGCGCTGAAAACGTTTATTTTATTACAGTGGATGGTTACAAGCGAGAGAGGAAATGGAGTATGCTTATTTTATTACCACAACTATAAACATTAGTTTTAGCGAGTAAATGTGTTTGCCTTTGAGTTTCTATCTCTGTTATTTAATTTTAGTAAACAGGGGGAATTAATAAGAATTAGCCTAAATTGAGATGTCCTACTCCCAGCGACGACAATCTGTTTCATGCTTAAACGCAGTCGTCCGGCCACTAGGTGTATGAACAACAAGTTTCGGTATAAACTACGCAAAATAAAAGTAGAAACTTAGTAATGGTAGGCCCCTCAATAGAAGACTAAACTCTGCTGTGAATAAGGTTATTACGTTTAAGCATGAAACAGAAGGTTGCCGCGGGGTGGAGACCTCAATGACTACTTTTATATTTACATACGCTCTAGTCCTGATATTGAGCACTTTAACCCCAAAGTATGGCATACCTTAAAACTATATACCTAACATTGTATATATATATATATATATATATATATATATATATATATATATATATATATATATATATATATAATTAATAGAAAAAGTTTCTTTCACTTAACTCATGTCTTAAATCTTCGATATTGGGCACTCTTCCACAAAAGCCTGCTTGCTTTAAATACCTCTTTATCAGAAAACCACTGAAAACCCTTCAATTCTGATTTTAAAAGCATTCAAATTAACACGATATATATATATATATATATATATATATATATATATATATATATATATATATATATATATATATATATATACACACGCACATATGATATTATATAAATTTGATAGCCTATATTTATTGAAAGCCAAGGATTAAATAATGTTAACATATTACAGTTTAGTTGGAATTTAAATATTTGATAGCGGATAACTGTACTTTACTTATATCAGATTTAAGACTAGACGCAATTATACTAAAAAGAATTCTAAAGCTGTCTTTTACTTCTCAATCGTGCTGTAAGCTTGGATGTGCGGGTGGTGTAACGGATAATAGCTCGGAATTGTTCATTTGATAACCGAGTTCGAATTCCATTTAGGTTCGTTATATTCACTTACTCGCAAATATCCATGGAAAAAGTATGAATCCACCTCGTCATAATTAGTAAGACATGTATCACTAAACTACTAATATCTCCAAAAAGAAAATAACAATTGCGTACAAAATATATTCGATTTCAGTATTGAATTACCAATAGAAGTGTTGATATTCCGCTAAACAAGAACAATCATAATTAAAACTTTTGGCCGACTATTTAGCCGTGAACGGGGTAGAATCAAGCAGAGTTTGAATTCTGCTCAGCAATTCTATTCTTTTTGGCAATAAAATGACGCTATACACACTCACAATACATACATACATACATATCAAATCAACAGCCGAATCTACTGCAAGGGTAGTTGGGTCACTGTATCGTGACAGAAAGTTTTATCTCGACAGAGTCCATCTTGCACATTTACAAATCTACAATTCGCCAAATCGATCTTGACTCGGCATCTCGGCTTCAGTCACTTTCTCATCGACGTGGCGTGGCTTCCCTCTGTCTTTTCTACAAATATTTTCATGGCAACTGCTCTGACCAGATTTTTTTTTTGTGATCTGACTACATGAATTTAAGTGATTGGCATCTAAGTCCCACCAGTTTACTGTTTATATATCTAAATGCAACCGCCACTTCTACTGCAACAGTTATTTCCTCGCACTTCCGGTTTGTGGAACTTTCTCTCGTTGAATTGCTTCCCTCACAAATACAATCTTCAAAAATTTTAATGAAAAGCCAATCACATTCTTCTATCTTCTTGTTTACACTTTTTCTTTTATCGTTTCCTATACGCAGTCTTCTCCCACTTTCACTCCCTGTAACCCCCCACCGCGTACTAGTGACATTCCCGCTTTGAGTGGGGTGAAATGATCAGTATATATATATATATTCGATATATGAAAGTCAAGCAGATCAATTCATAGGAAACCGACAGCCCGACACCATAGTGGTGAAGGTTTTTTTTTTTTTTTGCAGAACCATCCACACATTTTGAAGGGCCGGATACAGAGACCTGGTGCACTACATGCCACAAGGTTCCCAAAAGACACTCAGCACGTTTTGAATTCATAGTTGTCCCTCTCCTTGACCAACTGCCATCCAAGGCTATAGAACCGAGCCTGTTCTGCTATTTACTCTCAGCTGGAGAAAGAAGAAGTGGATTCATACCTTTCCCCATAGTGTTAGCACGTAAGTGAATGTAATGGATTCGAACTGGAATTTGAACTCGGCTCTCCGATTCCTCAATCCAAGCCGCCATCCATTAGGCCACCATGCCTGCCTGCCTGCCTGCCTCCCTGCCTCTCCTGCCTCCATCTCTCTGTATATATATATATATATATATATATATATATATATATATATATATATATATATATATATATATATATATATATATATATATATATATATATATATGTGTATATATGTGTGTGTGTGTGTGTGGATATGTGTGGTATATATTGAATAAATATAAATCTTGAGATATATCGCCCTGTTTGTTTGTTTGCAAACGAGTCCTGCATGAGTAAATTTGGAAGGAAGAGATGCATGTAATAAGCATATAAGTAAACATGTAAATCTACCGTTATCGATTTCTTGAAAAGCCAGATTTTCTACTGGTGAATCGACAAATCTGAATACTCATGCATGCGTCCCTCCCTCCCTCCCTCCCTACCTACCTACCTACCTACCCACGTAGATGATTGTTTACCTATACGTGTGTCTGCATAGATATACGTTGCAGTGGTATCATGTTCTGTATGAAAATATTACTAGGATGAGTCAAAAAGTAATGTATCGTCTAATTTCATTTTAAACTTACAGTTCTAAATAAACCCAGGGATAAAATTAACCTTCTCTTTTTAAAAATAAATTTGTACACATGATCAAATGAGAAAATCATTAATTATTAATTAAAACTGCTCTTAGCCCGGGCAAAGACATCAATAAGGGTTCGGTCGCTAGTGTACGGATCATGTGTTTTTTGTTCATATTTTTCATCGCGTTCATTACGGTGGCCTTTAACGAAATCTTGGTATTGAGGCGGGAAATTTAATTCATACCCGACATCGCCCCCCAAAATTGACAATCCAGGTGAATTAAATCAAGAAGAGGAAAAATAAATCATATTGGTTAGTAGGGTGACAACATAGACATTCTGTAGTGATCCGAGTATCTGAACTATGTAGTACCACGTTCTCAATCTAGGCCTTGGTCGCCTTATGCAGATCTTTTAGATAGGCGGATTCTTTGGTCCTAATGGGCATGAGTGAAGACTGCGGAACTGCTTGACATAGCCCTTCTCGATCACGTCTCCAAGATCATAACAGATATGAAATCGGAGTTCATTAAAGTTAGAACTTCCGTGAGGTTCGTGCAGAACCACTTTTCTCTCATCCACTCCACTTGGCCAATTTATAGAAGCTGGTTTTCTTCGAGTCAGTGTGGTTCTTAACTAATGCCACGAGCAAGGCGTGCCAATTCTTTTCTTGAGTCATATTGGCAATTACCATGTTATCAATCTCGATTTATTCGAAAGAGAAATTTGGCGTATGCCGCGGCGTATTATGTTAAGTCGTTTTCCATTTTGGCCCCCAGGTACATGTGTCTTATCAAATCCTTGGAGGACAATTTATACATAGATTACAAATATTGGTTTCCGGCATCTCACTTTTACGAAAATACTTAGATTCGAACATGTCCCCCCGTTATCCAAAATAGCTAAAATCGATGAAGTAATTGCCATTAATTTACATTGGAAAAGTTTGAAACATTTACCAGACACTGAAAATAACATTTTTCGATGTCTCCCTGCAACGATGTTAAAAGTAAAAAAAATATTTCTTCATCTGCTGTGGACGAAGTGAAAGATTTTGGCTCAAGCATGTTTGTAGTATTTTTTTGGTCTTGGATATTCTGTCCTAATTAAATAAACGGTAATTTTTCGATTTATGCTACCTCTACTTACGAAATGCTTAATTTGAACGCATTATTTTCGGATAGCCAAGGATATCTATCTATCTATCTATCTATCTATCTATCTATCTATCTATGTGTATGTGCATGTGTGCGAGTGTCTGTGTGTATTTGATTAAATATGACGAAAAAGATCTGCCCGCTTAACCTTTTTTTGTATTTTTTTCAATTTGAAAATGTTTACATGCGAATAAAAATATGGATAAACTGCATTTAAGTTCATTTTTTTCTGCTTTTGTTCAAACACCTTGGACTCAGTCATTATCAAGAAATAGATGTTTTACTTCGCGGATTAATAATTTCTTTAATTTTATAGGACATCATGGTAAACAATTTAAAAAAAAAGTATTTTTTCCTTTTTAACAGCAAAGAAAAATTTCTTAGGAATTTTTACTGTTGCAAAATATAAATGGAAATGTGTAAATGTTTTTTTTCTGGAGATAAATTCTGAACAAAAATTTAAACTTTCTGAAACATTTTGCTTTGTGATTTGTTCATAGTCCTCACAAACGCAGGGCGAACTGGAAACTGGATTGTTGTCCATTCAAAAGGATATACGAATGGTTTAGAAATAAACTTTATTCTTGGGATTAATGCCACCCATCCTGTTCTAAACATTGTAGTTTGTAATAATCTTTTATCAAATTTGGTTTCGACCCGTCAATATATGGCTATTTTAGAAGGCGTGTCGGACAGACGGACTAACGTAAATCACAGAATTTTATATATCGATACAATGCTTTTTGTAGCTTCGAGTATTGCATTGAAGGCTATATATTAGTTTGATATTATCATCTACTGTTGTTTGTGGCTCTTTTCTCATCCTCATGGGATTTTCCAAATGTTTATGATTTTGTCTGGAATTAAACAGTTACCGGAATATTAGTCTTCTATATATGTGGATCTGATATATACTGAAAATCTTTCGCTATATGTTAGTGTGATGTCACTTTAAAACTCATATATTTGGTGGATTCATAAATAATTTTCCGTTTTTGTTTACATTACAGTCTTTAAACATTGGAGTAAAATTTTATTTTATTCAATATTATATTCACCATTGTTTGCAATGACATGATGTTACCACTTATCAGACAGCTCTTCGATACCTTTTGTGTGAAGTTCTGTAGGTTTTATTGGGAAGAAGTTTTCATTAGCGGAACCTTTCCCCCGTAAAGACGTTCTGCAGTAATCGAAACATATAATAATCGGTTGGTGTAAGGTGAATATAGCTGGTAGGATAGAAAAGTTACAAAATTGTTCTTGTGTTATTCTAGCTGTATCAAGCTTTACGTTACCAAAACCTTTTCTATTGAAGAGCGCAGGTCAATTTTTCGACCAATCATTTATGGACACATTGCAGCTTATAAATGTGCATTTAGCATTTCATTGCATTTTAAGAGTATGAACAAAAAATACTACAATTTCACCACAAGCACAACATTAGTTTTCTTCCTGGGAGCTCAGATTTTGGGGTCAGCTGTGAAGAATTATCCTTGTCAATCAACTGCATTTTGCGTTGAATACATTGCCCTATTTTACGCACTTTTCTCACCTGTTGTGATTTATTTAATGACAGGTGAATAAAGGTGAGAAATTCGCCATTCAATTTGGCTCTCAAAAACGTAAATTACTGATGACTTGACTTAATATATAGCGGCTGACGTAGCCTGAATATTTCTATATATATTTTTGGTGTGATCTAGCCTGGGTAATTATGATTTCATAGTTGATCTGAATGTAACCTAACCTATTTTAGCAGGATCATATGAGGCATTATTCGGAAAGCTATTGGAATTGAAAAAAAAATAATTTAATGTTGCTAGAGTGACAGTTTATTATAAGCCTTGTCGAAGAATTTCTATCAAGTCAGATTTGAATGGCATTAAAAAGAGGAATGTATTATCCAACTTCGAATACATTCTTTATGTGTGTATAACAAGCAGTCAATCATTGCTAAGTGCGAGACCAACGAGCGTATAAAGTATTTGACACCCCTGTGCACTCAGAATAGGTTTTAACCGATCGTGCATGAAATGGGCATGATCTATACAGATTTTCTCGGGGATCTGGGGCCTGGATCTTAGCAGCAGGTCCTTTAAGTGCTGTGGGTTTTGCATAGCAGATTTATTGATACAACTGATCCCATGAATAAGATTAAGATCGGGGGACTTCGGTGATAAGAGAAACGCAAGAAAATATTTTTCCTCTTTCCTCTGTCCATTCCTGAAGAGATACTGCGTCGTAGCAGGACGCGTTGACCTGCTGAAAAGTTTCAACTGTCATGATTGATATATCTGTCGCCATAAAGAGCTGTTGGGGTAAACGGTACGTGATAAAGTACTTTCAACCTAAAGAAGAGAATCCATTGATTACCAACAGGACACTGGTTGTCAAACAATTTTAACCTTCTAACCCGCGGAGATAAGACTTCTTCTTCTGTGTGTAGTGTCCCTTCAGGTGTGTAGGCGACCATAGTTTTCCAAAATGTCTTGTCGCTTGTAAATTTTGTCTTTTCTTATTTCTCTTAAACCTTGTTCTTCCATTCATTTACTCAAAAATAACGTTTGAAATAATATATATATATATATATATATATATATATATATATATATATATATATATATATATATATATATATATATATATATATATAAGTCAAAGACTAGATTCGATATAGCGCCGCAGCGATACTCATCCAATTATTCAGATAACCTCGGAACAGTGCCCCAAGAGCACAACTGTGTTTCTTTGTCCCCGAGGCCTGTGGTACAGTTGGTATGACGTTTACGTTGAATCGAAACGGTCCGGGTTCGATTCTCAGTAGTGGATGCGCACTGCTGATGGGTCCCAGATAGGACGAAAATGGCATTCCAGTGCTTTCTGCATTCTTTGAGGATTATTCTAGGCTCGACGAATTACTATATGTTTAGCCTAAATCCCCCCAAAATAATCACACACATATATATATATATATATATATATATATATATATATATATATATGGTTACTGTACTACATGCCTATCCAAACAGCTTACGTTACACCTATCCGACAACAGCTCTATTAAATTCCATTTAAACAAGCGCAGAAACTTACCAGACTCCATCTAAAACATACTAGTAGAAATAAATAAATACAAACATAATAACCTCATCCACATGTAGAAAAAGATTAAAACGTTATTTTTAGGGAAAACTTTATTTTTTTGAGTACACATTACATTTATTTATAGCAGGCATTTATTTCATCAACTAGTCTGCGTACACGAGAAATGTTAATAAAGACAATTATAAACAAACACTAAATTAAAAAAAAAATACGGGTATAAATAGTGATAAATGTGAGTTAAATTGCGACTAAATATAGAATTTGGGATACCAAATATCTAAAGAAAGAATTTCAGCTGACAAAAAAACTGATAAATAAAATATCAGAAGTATCTACACCAAAAATACAAAAAAGAATAAGAATCCTTTTTGGCATTGAACAATTTTTATAGGAAATATCTGCCGAGATACAGCGACGTAATAGAACCATTTACAGAATTGGGGAAAAAGAATAGAAAATATAAATAGACTCAAAGACAAAATATAGCTTTTGAAAGCTCAAAAAAGGAATTAATAAGAAAACAAATTCGAAAGTTCTTTGATCCAAAAAAGTGACATTGACTACAGATGCAGCGAAACATGCTGTAGCCGCAATTTTATCACAAGAAGAACATCCAATAATGTATCTGTGGAGAAATTTAATGTCAGCTGAAGCTGACTACACAGATATTGAGAAAGAACTGTTAGCAATAGTATGGAGCGCAGAAAGAACTTGAATTTTTTTGTTCGGACGAACATTTTTTGTTAAAGTCAGATCACAAACCTTTAGGGTTTATAAATAACCCTGGTAAAGGAATTACTAAAAGTCAGAATTTTAAGATGGGCTATAAAACTCATGGTCTTTGATTTCGACATCATATACCTTACGGAAAACATTATTCCACTTGTGGATGCGCCATCCAGACTAGATTTCGACAGTAAAACTTAGAAACGTCTGAAAATTCAGAAGATAAAATACTGCACTCGGTTGAAATAGACGTGTTACCCGCTAAATCGTCTCAGAATGGAAAGAATTCAAAACCCAGTGTTAAGTAGAATTTCAGATAGAATCAAAAGAAACACATACAACAATTGTTCAAGAACCTACAAAGAATCAAGACATTAGTTAACTATAGAGAACAGCATAGTATGCAATGGAGGTATAATACACCCACAAGGTTTAAGAAAAGAAATACTAAAAGACATATACGATAATGTGCACTGTGTTATAAAAGCGACAGAGATGAGATTAAAATTGCAATAGTGGTCATTATTAGGACTATTGTTCTCATCTTTGTTGCCATATTTATCACAATGTTTCGGCCGTTGTACGCTCTGGCCTTTTTAAGATGGTTGGAATGTCGAACTGAACCCTTTATTTCGCTCTCCGGGGTAGACTGTTCTAGTTCCACGTGTCATGTCTAATGGATGTCAGTTATCAGTTATCTCCTGTTAATTCCCCTCTCAATGTTCTCCACCGACTTAACCAGGTATTGAACTCACACACTTTGGGTACTGTCACTGGATCTAACTAACACCTTTATCCACAGTGCCATGTGTCCTTGAGAACTCAAAGAATATTCCGAATAATGTAAATAGTGTACATAATATCTCATCTCAGAAATATAGACAGATACAAGCGTGGTGGCGAGGAGATTCTTGAGATGTAGAAGACTATATAAAAAGATACCCAAAATGTGCTGAAATAACAAACTTTCGGCAAAGCAAAATTCACTCGTAGCCTAAAAATAAAGAACAATGTGCTCGAGTACCCATAGATCGTGCCCGTATTAAAGGCATGGGGCAATTTTAAATTTTAGTGGACTCATTTTAGGTTAGCCCGAAGTAATTAAGGTTGCTGACAAAAAAGCCACCACTGTAAAACAAATATTAAAAATAATATTTTCACGGAATGGGGAATATACACACCAAGGAAAGCAGTTTTCACAGAATGGGGTGCCTAAAACTTTGGTCCCAGATATCGCGCCAGAATTTTGCGAAGAAAGTTTGTGCTCGTGGCTAAAGCGTATTGGATGCGTCCCGTATAAAACACTACTCCCCCCCCAAATCGAAGGAAATCGCAGAGAGAATGGTTCAGACTGTGAAAAGGGGACTAAAAGTATTTTCCTTATCTAATGATAATATAGAGAGTTACTTACTAAGATTCCCGTTAAACTATAGGACAATTCCTTATGCCGGCAGACTACAAAGTCCCTCTGCATTAATGAGTAGACAGATTAGAGCCCCCATAACAATGTCAGTTTCAACAAGTGAATGTGTATGGTATAAAAAAGACAAAGAATCTAATCTAGAGAAGGCGAACTTTGTAGTAAAGATAGAACACAACACAGCAATACTAACGAAAAATGGAGAAAATATACTTGCCGATGCAGATCTAATAATCTATGGATGCTAATGACCAGAAATCTGACAGGGAGTTGGAAGAAGAAAATAAACTCAGACCTAGGGTCCCCTACAAGAAGAAATCAAGATACACACCAAAGAAGACAGTTTAGATTCCCAAGAATAATTAGAAAAAGTCAAAGGTCAATGAAAGGCATAAGGCCAATTCAGTTGAGGGAGATGTAGTATTGTATTTAAACGAGGTACTGCTATAAAGGCAGTACGTCAAAGCGAATGCCAGTCGAGCTACCATCTGTTGACTTGACAACATCTATTCAAGAGAGTACTCTACTTCATAACAACAATATTGATGTAAAGATCGGAACTGTATTAAAAAGATTTTTAAGCGAGCTTTTTATCAGAAAAAAAATTAGATTGCACTCTTTGATAGCATGCTCTTTGACTTTTAAAAAGGATATGACGTAATAAATTTCCTTGACGACTGGTTAAAACGCTGCTGGGAATCTTGTCACTTCAATACCCGACAGTGCACTTTACCACACCCGACTTCTGGTTTGTTTTCCATTTGCCTCGCTACATGGAGGTTGAGGTCTGTCTGTAAAACTGCCCTAGCTTGTGCTTCCGTTTTCAGTCATTCTCTGGATAAAAAGTGCGCTCTTTGAAGATTAAACTTATTTCGATTTGTTGCTTTTGAAGTGTTCAATGATGAAACCGATGCTGCACAGACAAAAAAAAATACTTGATCAATAGAAACGGAAGTCTATGATTGTAGAGGTGGGGTGAGAAACATCGCAAGGGCGGAGCTTGAATGTAAGATGAGCATAACGAAAGAGTTGAATAGAAATGGAGGCGGAGGAAAATGGCGAATTAAGTAAAGGTTATAGAACAAACTAAAGAAAGAGTGAAAGCATAAAAGGAAGAGGAAAAAAAGAAAGTGTTGAGGAAAAGAGTAAAAAAAGAAGGCACAGATTTTGAAGGAAGAGGTAAGAAGGTAAAAAAGAAGAGAAGGAAAAAAAATGAAATGCAAAAATGAGAAAACAAATTTAGGACCATTTAAGTAGATAGAGACAGACAATGAAAAATGTCAAAGGCAGAGGAGGAGAGTGAACGAAATAGAAAGAGTAGAGAAGAAGGGATGTTGCCAGAAGATAATATTTTTTTTTATATCCGAGATAGAACGTTTAAGAAGTGTGGACATTGATAACACCACCGAGTGGTAACAGTCTGTTTGATTCTTGGAGTCACTCTTGAGGCTAACGAAGAATATGTTAAAAAATAATAGATTGTCGGCACTTGATTTTGCCTTCAGTTCCCACATTTCTCATTTCTCTCTCTCTCTCCATATATATATGTTCTGTTGAGGATTTCTGCATTCTGCTGAAAATTCTTCTAGATTCAATGAATTACTATATGATTATTCTAATTCCTCAAAATTCTTTCACTTGTATATCCTTGCTTAACCCAGCTAATGCGCGGCTAAGAGGAAAGGAAAGATGTTGCACTTGGTGCTTAACCAGTTGGGTTATGAATACTTGGATGAATATCGCCACGGAATTTGTGCATAGCGACGCTATATCAAGGTTTTTTTTCAGTTTCTCCTTCGTCACCGAGGCCCGTCGTACAGTTTGTATGATGTCTGCGTTGTATCGAAACGGTCCGGGATCGATTCTCGGTAGTGGATGCGCACTGCTGATGAGACCCAGATAGGACGAAACGGCAGTCCAGTGCTTTCTGCATTCTGTTGAGGATTCATCTAGACTCCATGAATTACTATATATATATATATATATATATTTTCGCCACTTGCCTTGTAAATTCTTTTGGTCTGCTTTTTTCACGTCACCATCATTGTAGAAATTATTTGAATATTCCATTCATGGAGCCAAACAGATGAAATCATCATCTGCTCCTTGATGGCGTCTCAAGTATTCCAGAAACTCATTTTACCCAGAATCTTGACTGCATTAAAGTACAGATAATGCCCCGATTGCTTTACAATCTTTCAGATAATTTTGGAGTAATGATTCCTCTGTCAGCTGTAATGAGAAAAACAGCTTCAACTCGAGAGTGAACAAAAACTACTTAGCGAAATATATTTCAAAGGACTATGAAATTCTACTACTACTACTAATAATAATTATAATAATGGTAGTAGTTGTAATAATAATAATAATAATAATAACAAAATGATCTTACGTTCTGTCTATCTCTGTTCATGAGCGGGAGTAGTGGGCTAGCATCATGGCCAAATGGCGAGAAGGTTGTTTATTTTTTAGTTTGGAGGATGTGTCAGTCAGTACGACATGTGAGTCGCATGTAGATACTTGAGAACACACTTAAATGGGGACCGTCTGAGTAGCCTGGGTTACCGTACGTGAAGATGTTTCTAACTAGAGCACACCTGCAAGTTTATTCCCTACTTTTTTTAAAAAAATCATTTAACCCCAAGCAAGGTGAGAATGTCACTAAGCCGAAAGAGGTTAATGTGAGTGAAAGAGAATGAGAAAGGGAGAAATGACAATAAAAGTATAGAATTCAGGAAGACAATAGATGGCGATTAAAGTCGCATTAAACTTTTGTAGCTGAAAAGCAAGAAACTGGAACATAATTCTACATAATAGAACATAAGGTTGCATATAGCGATTTCAACAGTAAAACAGTGAGACCTAGTATTTAATCGAGCAGCACATTTAAATTTACACAGTCGAGAAACCGAGAAGGAAACTTCATCAGAACAGTTGGGATGAAATTATTTGTAGAAAAGACAGAGGGAAACCACGTTACGGCGATGGAAAATTGACTGAAGTAGAGATGTCAGGTCAGAATCTATTACATTATTGACCCTTCGGATTTGGATGAAATTTATATCAAAACCTGTCAGCATAATGAACACGTTTGGCTGTGCCGCATGTTGCTAGTATACTCTTATCAGACAAATTGCCATTAGGGTTATATTGGGTTTTGTGTATTTAATTTTTACTCAGTATTCACCTTTTTGGTGTACTGCCCCCTCACTAAACAATAATAATAATAATAATAATAATAATAATAATAATAACAACAGAAAATTAGTCAGTTCTAATGTTTTCAGATCTATCAAATAGAGAAATCTCAGATGATGAAGGGAGAATATGAATTAACAAAAATGCCGTGAGTGATCAAGACTGAAATATATATTTTAGAGTTAGTTGACAAGTACGTTAAATATATATCTCATATTGAGGGGGTGTGGCTTCTGTTCTATCATCAAATGAACTTATTGTTGTAACCTAGGGAAGGATACTGAATAGAATAATCACGCGAAGGTTGGTAGCGAACGGTAATACGTAGGACAAGAACAACACATATAAGATTCGCCAGCTGCGCGTAGAAGTAGTAGTCAATTCTGAAAGTGAGTCGAGTGAATTCCACAATGAATCTCCCAATGCAGACCAACATACACTATATACTACTGTATTTATGTGAATTGGGACATACCCATTATCATCCGTAGGTATGCTACAACACTTATGATGCATATATATATATATATATATATATATATATATATCAAATGTCAAAGATCGTCCTGGGTATGACGATAAATTACATTCGCGTCCTGGGTTAGACGATAAACTATGTCCAACAGCAAGGCATCTGCTCAGGAGGTTTCGAGGACCGTAGAACCACCTCTTAATTGCTAGTGTTCCCAGGTTCACCCTGACCCGGGGTGGTAGCACCTGTTAGGATCCAAGCTATGGGCAAATAGCTAACATCCAAACTTATGCAAAAAAAGGTTTTAATACCATAAATATTTTTTAATAAAAAAATTATTACCAGCAATAATTTTTGAAGGAAAAATTATTATCAGCAATACTTTAAAAAAAAAATACCACCAAAACAAACATTTATTCATTCTTTGAAAAAAATATGAACGCTATAAATTTCTTCAAGGAAAAATATTCCCAGAAATATATTTTTGAAGAAAAACATATTACCAGCAATAAAAATTTTGTCGGCATAACCCATTGTGAGTATGCCGTAAAACAAAATAAACCAAATTAAAACAAACCAAATGTAAAAATACGAAGTGTAAGATTTCACCATTCAAAACATTAATTTAAAAGAGGGTCCATTAAAAAATTAGAGCAATCAAGATTTATAATGCAGTGCTATATTAGAGCATGCACATACCTACTACAATACTGTACATCTTGTTTCAACGTTAAAAAAACAGTGGTTCCACGGTCCTCAAAAGCTCCTGATCAGACGGCTTGCTGTTGAACGTAGTTTATCGTCTTACCCATTGGATATATATATATATATATATATATATATATATATATATATATATATATATATATATATATATATATATATATTATTAAAAAGTGATAAACCGCAAATGTTTTTCGTTATAATGTGTATTTGTTTTAGTGTATATATTATATTTTATTTTTCATATTTCTGCTACACGTGTTTCCGGTCTCGTGACCTTGCTCAGGTAAATAAAACGAATACATGTTCTTTTAATGTTTCATTGTTTGTTTTTTTTTATTTGTTATGAGCCTACATCTCATTTCTGGACTGGTGACAAAAGTAATAATAATATATACACAAAAAAATCCACATTATAACCAAAATCGTTTTATATATAAGTAATTTAAGATACTGTCTCTCTCTCTCTCTCTCTCTCTCTCTCTCTCTCTATATATATATATATATATATATATATATATATATATGTATATATATATATGTGTGTGTGTGGGTGTGTGTGTGATTTAATATATTAAATTTTCCAAGCGTAGCATAGATGTGGCATTCTTATTCTTTATATATATATATATCTTCTTGATTATATATATATATCTTCTTGATTATATATATATATATATATATATATATATATATATATATTTAAGTTATGAAGAACTTGGTAAACCGAATTTGTAAATCCAAGGAGGATGAAATCCTGAGAGCTCAATGTGAAGAACAGAGCTAATATTTAATGAAAAACAGAGCACTTTTAAAATTACCATTACTATATTTATTTCACAAAATCCTTTTTAAAAATTTCGGATCATCAGGTGAATTTTTTTCATCAATGAAGTTTTTTTTGATCATCCGAAACTTTTAAAAGGATTTTGGTGAAATAAATTATTGTAATGGTAATTTTAAAGTGGTCTGTTTTACATTATATATATATATATATATATATATATATATATATATATATACACCTGAGCCAGACAAACCTACCTAGGTTTCACCTAAACGGATCGTCAGGGAAAGTTTGGCCAAACTTTCCCTGACGATCCGGTTGTATTGGAGCTCTTTGTTAGTTAGTTGTTTACTCGTATCGGGGTTTTTTCTTTGGGCTTCAGACCTGCATCTGTGCGATTTTTTGTCGACAGAAGTTCATGTTTGTAGCTCTTTCTTTTTTTAAAACCTTTTTTCCCTCGAGATTGATTTGATTAGCAAATAAAAAATTCGAGGGTTTTTCGAAACGAGTCTAGTTATATATATATATATATATATATATATATATAAATATATATAAAATGAAAAAGACTTCTGCCTCAATAACATAAATATCATACCTAAGGATCGGATCACATGGAGGATTGAAATTAAGTTAATATATATATATATATATATATATATATATATATATATATTGTTCAGGATAAGTTTCCAACTTATGATATCCCTCTCTAACCGTCTAACTTTCTGTCTTGGTGTAACATAGTGCCTCACAGGTTTAACGTACGATTTCATTTTCAAGCCTATTTTTCATTGCTCTTTGGACTGTAATAGCTGAAACCTCTCAAGACAGTAGGGCTAACACAAAGCGATTTAAACCTGTTCTTTTTCTAGCTAAATAAATCAAAAGGTTTTTCAGTCATTCTTACGACAAATAGTGTCAAGATAGCTAAACGTCTTCTCTGAAAACCTGGAAAAAAGAAACTCATTTTTGTATTTTTTTAGGCATTAAATGTTTTGTGGGATACATAATTATGACGTTACACAATTTAGATAATTTTGCTGTTGCACATCGTATATTTCCGGACGGTAATTCATCACTAAAGGTGAAATGTGGATAACAAATTCATGCTGCTGTACAATCTCTTTCATTTAAAGGAATACGGCAGATTCCAAATCAAATGGATAAGCGATTTCTAATGGCTACACAGAGAACATACATATTACATTAAGATTGTCTCTATAGCTTTGTCGTTGGCGAAATTTTAATTTTTTTCTTAAATCTATTTGTTTTTTTTAACTTTGGATGCTTTCTGTAACGATAATTTTAATTCGGGCACAATGATTCCTGGGGTTAATGCAACCTAGCTAATGTCAAACTGGGAAAATCTGGTAAACGTAATAAATCTATTGTTACATCGTAAAGGTTACTCGTTTTATAATATAATTTATACATATTATATGAAATATCTTGCACATTAATCGTGAAGATCTCTCCGTGAATCCCTTCATTCCTCTTCGATTACGTGCCTTGTCACTTCAGAATGTGGGCGATTATAGTTCTCCAAAATTTCTTATCATTTGTAGCGATTACTAAGTTTCTCTACTATATCCATCAGTTCCTTTGCTGCTATTTACACAGGATTTGCCGGTTGTATAATTGTTAACGGTCTGGAATGACCAGTTCGAATTCTAATCGGATTTGTTATATTCAATTACCCGTAAATACCTTTGGGAAAGTTATGGATACACTCCCTTCCCCAGCTAAGGAGTAGTATGTGGAAAAAATATTGTTATCCTCAAAAGAAATAGCTCATGTAATGTTCATTCGCAAAAAATCAAGATAAAAAATATTCTTACAACCTAAAAAATATCCGGCTTTAAATAACCAACAAAATGGTTGAAAAGCCGTAATAAAATAACACAATCAATCTATTCATGACATTAGCTCTTTACGTATGTTCATCATTAATTAATTATAGCTAAGGATCGGAAGTTCATGAAGAATTGAAATTAAGTTCAAATATATATATTATTTCAGGATAATTTTCCAACTGATTCAAGATGATCTTTGCCTACTCTAACCATTTAACTTTCTGGTCTGGAGTAACAAGTTGTCTATCAGGTTTCACGTACGATTTCATTTTGAACTCTTTTTTTCACTGCTCTTTGGACTGTCATAGCTAAAACTCCTCTCTCACGTTTCAAACGTCTTAGGAATGTGTTGAATCTTATTCACCGTTCTCTGGATGGTTCTTTAATGGACTTTGAAGATGTAAGCCAGAGTATGAATGTTAATACCATTACTATAGGCCTGAATGATTTTTCCTCTCAGCATTGCACAGTTGAGAAGTCAGTGGGGCTGACACAAAACGATTTTAACCTGTTCTCTTTCTAATTGAATAACTCAATAGAAATTGCCCATGTAAACGTTCATTCGCAAAAAATTGTCATAAAAATATTCTTACAATCCAAAAAAAATCCGACTTTAAATAACTAACAAAAGGGTTGATAAACCTAAAAAATCACATAATCAATCCGTCCATAACATAAACTCTTTACGTATGTTACTCGCTGTTTCCATCTGTTCATCTAACCTTCAGTATCTCCAGTGAGTGTCAAATTCCCCTAGCCGTCTTTCCGTATTATGCATTCAATAGATTTCAACTACCGCTTTCTCACTCTAAGTATAAGCGAATTTTTTTTTTTTTATTTTCCCTTCGTCGTTACTTGCATGTTCATTCTATGGAATTCTCAGCAGCCTTCTGTTCAGTTTTCTAAAAATTTGGAAATGTAAATAGTCACTAATAATCAGAGACATAGTGTATATTCTTTTTGACTTGTTTGCGACATGTTGCTTTGTGGTCTTAAGTGTCTCTTGAGAACGGGCACAGGTGAGAGCAGACATAAACATAAATCTTACAGCGAGTTATTTCTAAAGATTCCACTGTTGCATTGTTGACAACTGAAGACTCAAAGGTCGCATTGTCGTTGAGAAACAGCTGAAAGCAAAGGCGGAGGTGTTTCAATGGCTTCCATTGTGTTCACTTCCATTCAAAACACAGTGCAACCATGTTATCTTTATTTTGATATTAAGAAGCGTATTAGTCAATTATCGAAAAAGCTTATTCAGATTGACCCTACCTACATATATATATATATATATATATATATATATATATATATATATATATATATATATATATGTATATATATATATATATGTAAAAATATAGACAAAAGATTTTGAAGTCGGCTGAGTTGTTACGTCTAGACATGTCGGACTCTTCAGAGTTTCTCATCGTTGTATAATTGTAAATGATGTTTTTCATTTAAATTTCTATATATTTAAATTCATATATATATATATATATATATATATATATATATATATATATATATATATATATGTGTGTGTGTGTGTGTGTGTGTGTGTGTGTGTGAGAGAAAAGAGAGAGAGGGAGAGATTGCTAGATATATAGGTAAAAACATTTTCGTCTGATAAAATAATTGTAAAGGACGAAATGCATTATACTGACATTTTATATTTTGCCATTCAATTATATATATATACTAGCAGCATGGCCCGGCGTTTCCCGTACTTGATTCAAAAATCGTAAATATTTTTGCCCTTCCTTGCCTTTAAAAGATTGCCCTTTGCCGTGCTGATGTTGCTACATGCCTTACATCTTGCCTATCTCACACTGCGAATTTTTTCTAAGCCCTATACTAAACATTAAATCTGTTACGAAAAAAGAACTAAACAAAATGAACACAAACCGATCAAAAGGACTCGTAACTGGAAAAAAACGAATGAAAAAAGAATGTTAACAGCAAATACTTTTTCACACCCAACCCAGTTCTGCGGAATCAGAATCAACGTTGAGTTTAAGCAAGCGAATGAGCCAATTGGAGTAAAGTGCCATGCAGATTTAAATTTTTCCCACTTGTGACGAATGTATATATATATGTTTCTGTGTGTGTGTGTGTGTGTGTGTGCATGTATGGTTTGGATAAATACTTAGCTGCTAGATGTTATATTCAGCTCCACATTTCATAGACGAATTTTTTCGCAATTTTACGGTACACTGTTAAATATACGAGGGACATTCCATAAATTTTAAGAATTCTTTTTAGGAGAGACTGTTATATTATTGTAAATCTGCTTACGAAACATCTAATAAGTTGACCTGCCAAATTTGTTATCCCACATTGAAGGAGAGAACTGTAAAATCTTTGAACACATAATACTAAAAACTGCTTGGTCAATTTGTAAGCTCGCTATCCAGTAAATCTTTGTGGTGTAACGCTACGGAAACTTATTAGATGCACCAGACATTTTATTAATTATCTATATGAGCCAAGAATCTTTTCACGCTGGCAAAAGTGGTTCAAAGACATTAGAGAGGAGGTGAGAGACGATAAGTAAAAGAGGAAGTGACGTCAGAATATAAGAGTTGGTTAAGAAACATTGCAATCTTCTGCATAAACTGCCGGGTGTCTATAAATACAATAAGCATGCATTTTGGAGTTTGTGTGGCAACTGTACAAAAAGTTAATCATGAAGGTCTGAACATGCGCAAAATGTGTACAAATTTTATTCCTAGTGCGGTCAATGACGAACAGATGGCAAAACACGTTGGTGACAACAGGAGGATGATTGAACACTTTACCTACAATGCAAGAGCACCTGCGTCTCTAGTGACCCTTGACAAACATTTGGTCTACAGTTATGATCCAGAGACCAAGAGACAAGGTTCCCAATGGAAACAACCTGACTCAAGAACGCCAGACAAAGCAAGTCCACTTGGTAGCTGATTATTCGTCGCAAACGATCAGGGCTCTTACAGTTGGGTCATTAGCGCCTACACCAGGACTATGGACCAGTTTCATAATTCCATACCAGTAGCCAACTACTTGACAGAGATGGTGATCAAAATTGTACTTCATCATCTCTAGAGTTCAGCCATTGCTCCCCGTGACTTTTGGTTGTTCCCCAAATTGAAGGGAACCTCAACGACAGTCGTTTTGAAGAAAATTGAGGAGACGAAGAAGGTTGTAACAAGGACCTTGGACACCTTCACTTTCGATGATTTAAATAAGTCACCCTCAGAAAATAACTAAAATCTTCTTAAATGCACTTCGTGTATATATATATATATATATATATATATATATATATATATATATATATGTGTGTGTGTGTGTGTGTGTGTGTAATCAAATATATGGATATAGATCCGACAGTATGAAGAAAATATACGGAAAAACAAATAAAATCCTAATATGCGATTATGCTGTTTTAATGTTAATATAATGTCAACGTCGGACGTTTCGGTCTAATCGACCATCTTCAGGACATATTCATAAAACATAATTAACATAGACCATAAAATTCTTTTCGTTTTTCATTCAAAATACTCAAATTTTAGGAATACGTTTTAACAATATCGCCCACGTGACGACGACGTGATCATATTTAAACGGAACGCTGATCTTATAAAATATTTCAGTAATCTGTTTGGATTGGTCTGGCTCTTATGTCCATCGTCTTTTTCATGTTGAATTGAATATGGTCTAATGTTAATTATTTTTTATGAATATGTCCTGAAGATGGTCTATTAGACCGAAACGTCCGACGTTGACATTATATTAACAATAAAACAGCATAATTGCATATTAGGATTTTTCTTCATATATATATATATATATATATATATATATACACGAGTCGATGACCATTAAAAAAATTCGTGGAAAAATATTATTAAAGCAAACCATTTAAGTATGAATATTATTTCTCCATAAATCTCCATATTTACAAGCATCATCAACATCAAGGTACTTCCGGAAGTGATGGTATAAAGCATTTATACAACTTTAGAAGAACTGAGGGTTTGGGGAATTTAGTCATGTCAAAGCAACATTTTTGCGTCAATATTAGTCTGAAATCTTTCAGATAAAATTTTATCGACTACACCAACTGAGATGTCTCGGATGTTAGGTATTAATGTTGCGTTTAATCGTTGACTGACTGCAATTAAATATAGACTAACATTGACTTTCACTTACAAACCGATATTGATTGTCTACAGATCCGATAGTCATCTTCAAATCCATGTCATCGTTCTTTGAAACAAGGAATCCATTTGTACATTGGTGATTTTCTGGGAAAACCTCTCCAAAATCACCAGTAAATTTCTTAGTCTTCCAATCAGATCTTAAGTTTAATATTAATTTCTGATTCAATGGGAATTGGATTCATGTTGCTTCAAAAAGGTTTGTTTTTAAACGTACCCAAATGTTTCACTGATAAAGAGATATTTGAAGCAACATAGATCCATCTTTTAGTGTTAATATAGCTATGCATTGTGTACTTCTAAGAAATAAATATATCTAAAGAAATAGCAAATTCTGCTGTCCGTTCGTGTGTCTGAAATCCCTCTAACTCGGGCCCACACTTGTTTTACATAAACATATTATACCTTTTAATAATCAGGATTATCTCGGCCCTTCATCTGGTGCTTGGACATCCAGCAATTGTGTCCGTATGAGGAGGGAACAATTAAAAATTCAAATTACAATAATTGAAAAAAAAGTTAATGATTTTAAAAGTTTTTAGTTTATATTGAGTTTAAAGTAACAAAAACTTTGTGAATTTATTTTTTTTCGTTTTAAATTCAGTTTAAAATATATCCCAAACTTTGTGAATTAAGGAAACCAATTTTATTTCTTATAATGCCAAGGAATCAGAGTTAAAATGAAAGATTTCGTGTCGTGAAGTTTTGAAGTTCTTAGTTTTCGGCCTGAATTGGAATTTCGCTTCAAATTGGACTTTCCCTTCAAATCGGTCTTTTGGCCGGAATTTATATCCCAATTAAAGTGATGTTTTGAAGTTCCATGAAGTGATTTGAAGAATTCAAAGTTATTTCTTCAAAATTATCAATAATGTTGTTTAAGCTGGATCAGATACCCCTTAAGTTTTAGGCTGGAGACTCAATTAACTCTCTGTAGTAGCTAAGAGCTAGTTATAAATTAAGATAAATTATGAATATATTATAAATAAAGTACATCAATTATTATCAACCGAATATTATATTGTCCGAGGGTCAATAACATTAATGAATAACATTTTCAATATAGTTTCTACCATCTGGTTCGCTTTGCTAGATTCACATGAACCCTATGAAGTAACTCCACATTTTCATCAATTTGAGCGCATTCATGATGCTGTTCCTCTAGATGATTCACATATGTGACTTTTACTGTGTCCATGTTCTTCTTCAGTATACCCCAGTAAAAAGAAGTCAATGAGACTAGTAAGCGACAAGCCTTTTCTACACGGCCACGTTTCCCAATTCAGTTTGGAAAAATGTCATTCAGCTAGTCTTTTACCGCCATAGTGTAATGTATAGAGGCTCCATCCTGTTCGAACCACCCAGCAAGACCTTAATCTAACCTTAGTATTTGGGGCATTAACTGATCTCTTAAGACGGTGAGGTATGTTCCCCATGACGGGATTTGTTAGATACACTGCCTGTTTCTCTGACATACTTATCCACCTTCCCCATTGTAAGGAAGGCAATGGAGAAGGTATCTTTTTGAGATGATGCGCAGAGAAAGCATCTGGTATCTGCCAATATGGTCATTCTTCGTGTCCAATGAGTAACAGTAAATCAATATTTTATGCTTTGGACCGACTGGTATTCAACGGGTCTTCGCCACTGTGGGTAAGGCAATGAGGGTCCTTCTGGAATAACGTGCATAGAAAGCATCTGGCATCTGTCGATATGTCCATTCCCTGTCTCCATTCAACTCAATTCATTCTTCTTTAGATTAACTCATATTCAAACTGTGGAAGAAAAATAAATAAGAGGATACAATTCTTCATGCCCCCCCCACGTTGTAGATAATTTCTGCTTTCTTTTCACTTATAGTTCCGATCATATCGATATAGATGCCAATTTTCTTTTTTTAATTCTTTTTATTAGTTTCAGTGCGTGGAGAATGGACGTTGGCTACAATAAGGTACCAGATATTATCTACGATATTTGTTTACTTCATCAGCGGCGACACTGAGTTTGTGAAAGCGTGAAATTCTAACGTTCTTTCGTCATTTCCTGAACTGTCCCGCTGTTTGGTACGGATGAGCAACAGGAATAGCAATGCTTCAATAAATGTTCTCATCGCAAGCACACACACACACACATATATATATACCCACAGATATTCCCCCCACCACCCTAAAACATCATTATACATTCATACGTATTATAGAAATATGTATGTTTTTTTTGTAAAAACGTACGCATACATTTACACGATGAAGTGTTTGAATCGTCTCTTCATGGTGTCGGTTTAGTAGAGGTGTCTGGAATGTTTGGCAATAAATCGTAGTGCTGTTTATCACGGTGTCAGACGCCATGTGTGGCTGGCGACAAGGCACTAAAAAGATGGGGTGCTGATTAAGACTGACAGACAAAAGGTAGAGGAATCCGCATATACCTAGATGGCAAAGAGTTCAGAGAAGAAAATCTCTGAGAAACACGTTTTGTTCAAAAGATGCTGTGAATAAAATTTAAACAATAGCTTTTTAAAGGGAAACCTTGCTCTAGTTTTTCTCTTTCTATCTCTATTTTATCTGTTCTCTCTTTCTTTCGCTATTTCCACTATTTTCTCTTTCTTTTTCGATGTTATATTTTCTCTCTGTTTCTATTTTCTCTTTTCTCTCTTTCTTTCTCGATTTCATCTTTTCTCTCTTCCTGAATCTGACCAATAAATTTAGGCGAAAGCGATCGTAATCACAATTTCCACACTCATAAAAGTCTAGACAAGGAAACACGAGTTCGCTTGCAATAAAAATTATAATAAAAACTTATCAAAAGTACCTTGTCAGTTTTGTTTAATTAAAATTCCTGTTTATCAATATATATATATATATATATATATATATATATATATATATATATATATATATATATATATATATATATATATATATATATATATATATTAAAATATCATAAAAAAATATTATGCTGTACGTTGTATTGAGCACTTTTTGAAAAAAAAAATATAACAAAAAACTTATCAAAAGTATCTTGTCAGTTTTGTTTAATTAAAATTCCTGTTTTCAATATATATATATATATATATATATATATATATATATATATATATATATATATATATATATATATATATATACTATTGGATTAATGTATACAGAATAAATTCCAATAACCAAAAAATTACTATTCTTAAAAAGAATGCTCAATACAGAGCAGAGCAAATACATATTATTTGAAAATTGTAACATAAATATGTTAAAAAATCACTACAAAAATAGCCATTCTGTTTCAACACTTCTGGTGTCTTATCAAGTGATGGTGTTGAATGTAGAATAACGAGTTTTAAAAGGTTCAAATTGACTAAACACCCCTCCATAGGGGAAACGCAGTTACATAAGCTGCAATGACCAATCAAAATACAAGTATATGAGAATTCAAAAAACTTGACACCAAACCGTGATTATAATTATCAATGCCATAATGTTAGGGTTAGACTAAAATAGAAATCATTATAATTAAAATTAAATTTTATTATAAGAATGAAAATTAAAAATTACCAATTTTAATTTTAATCTGTATTAAGTTTAAATTATTATAAAATTATTTAAATAAGAACCTGAGGAAAAAAAAAAGGTATATTTTATTATTTATTTAGGAACATTTGAAGCAGTGGTATGGGCAGGAGAGGATGGCATATTGCAAAAGGAGAGGATGGCATATTGCAAAAGGAGAGGATGGCATATTGCAAAAGGAGAGGATGGCATATTGCAAAAGGAGAGGATGGCATATTGCAAAAGGAGAGGATGGCATATTGCAAAAGGAGAGGATGGCATATTGCAAAAGACAATCCATACACAATCAGATTATAATACACAAAAACGTTGTAATATTTAGATATATAAACACGCAAAAACAGGAACGAAATAGGAAATAGATATCCGCGAGCATAAAAAAAAAACAAAAAAACAAAAACAGACAACATATTACCATTTCAAATGTACCTGAGCTGAAACGAAGTCTTACATCTCCGTTTATTCCAACTGAGATTTTGGCCTTTCAATTAAAACAAAATAAATAAAATATTTCTATTTTTTTTGTCAGGTTCTTCTTTAAATAATTTTATAATATTTTAAACTTAAAGTAGATTAAATTTAAAATTTAAAATAGGAAATTTTTAATTTTCATTCTTATAGTAAAATTTAATTTTAATTATAATGATTTCTATTTTAGTCTAACCCTAACATTATGGTATTAATAATTAAAATCAAGGTTTGTTGTCAAGTTTTTTGAATTTTGATAAAAAATTGTATTTTGGGTTGTCATTGCAGCTTATGTAACAGCGTTTCCCCTATCGAGGGGTGTTTGATTGTACCTTTTAAACTCTTTATTTTACATTCAACACCATCACTTGATAAGACACCAGAAGCGTTAAAACAAAATGGCTATATTTGTAGTGATTTTATAACATATTTATGTTATAATTTTTTCGAATAAATTATATATATATATATATATATATATATATATATATATATATATATGTGTGTGTGTGTGTGTGTGTGTGTGTGTGTGTGTGTGTGTGTGAGAAAAGTGTAAAGTTCATTAATAACGTTTTGCCGAGCATCTCTTCTCTTTTGCCTCCTTTGGATTTGAATGAAAGAAAGACAAAACTGTATGCGAGGAAAATGCCTATGGGATCTCTGAGGATAAGTGGGAACATAAATCAAATTAAATTGCGTTACATTTTCACCTTCAATGGCCGACTCGAGAGGATGTCTGTGCCTGTTTGCTTCTTTGCTTTATCTAAATCTATATTAGAGCTTTTGTTGTTGTTGGATTTTAAATAAGTCCCCAGAAAATAGAGAATGATGTGTTTATTATATATATATATATATATATATGATTGGTGTATACGGAATAAAATTCAAAACAAAAAATACAATTTATAAAAGAGTTGTCAATACAGTGTAGGGCAAATATAATTTATTCGAAAATTATAACATAAACATATTATAAAATCACTGCAAAAATAGCCATTTTGCTTCAACAATTCTGGTGTCTTATCAACACTTCTGGTGTCTTATCAAGTGATGGTGAAGAATGTAGAACATTCAGCACCATCCTTGATCTTCCTAGAAAGAGTTGAAATAAAATAACTATTTTTCTAGGGATTTTATAACATATCTATGTTATAATTTTCGAATTTTTATATATATATATATATATATATATATATATATATATATATATATATATATATATAAAGAAGAACATTAAGATATATAATCCGGTGTTTTTATAGATATTTTTATTTTACAAAATAGTGCTCAATGTAAATTTTTCATCGCTTGAGGATGAAATGGAACTAATGTCTTTAATTTAATTACAAAATTATATTCGGGGCATTTAGCTTCCATTTTTGAAACATGGTTAGAACTGTGTAGCGAAAAAACATATTTTAAATTAATTAATTTATAATATATATATATATATATATATATATATATATATGATAAAAACATTGTTATAAGGTGTGCTATATTTATGATTTAAAGTGCTCGATATAAGAGCGTATGTAAATATAAAAGTGGCGTGACCATTGCGTTTAAGCATGTAACAAAATTTCACCGCTGTGTGTTGATCTCAATGCCTAGTTATATATATATATATATATATATATATATATATATATATATATATATATAAAACAAAAGGTAAACTATTCTTTACCCATGAGTTTCGTCCTCTAGCAAATATTATCATTTTTAAGGATTCCTTTGCTGTCATGTTAACTTTTTCGCTTCTACGGATGCTAATATGTCTAGAAAGAGAACAATCTCACTTCTCTTGTCAAGGGAGGTTAAACAAAAATTAAAAGCTTGCAGTTCAGTATTATAGAGATTTATATCCGATAGTCTTTTTATTAGGTCTTATCTGCCAATGTCAACCATTTGCTATTGATACATAGGATGTTGACTTTAAGTTTAATTTCTTGTGCTACTTACACATTTTATACGCCTGTTGTAAATTAGTCGTTTCCCATTTTCATATAATATTCTCTTTGCACAGTATTAGGTCAGCTTTTTTTTAGCTTTTTAAAAAGTTATTTTTTCGATTTCTTCCAATTTTTAGGTAGATGATTAAAATAAAATTACATGCGTGGGTAGGAAATATGTAATAGAAGCTTCTGACAGTTTATGTGTGCATCGTGTGATGACGTTTTCCTCGATAGATTTCAGTAGGAATTTTTTTCGGTTTATACATGACCTGACCGATATCAAATATTTTTTGTATATTTTTAATGTTTGGCACTTTTCCATGTCGACAGTATGGGAAACCGTTATATAGATTTTTATATATCAAGAACTATTTTATTGAAAAAAGAAAAACTATGACACGGTGGAAAAAAGTTTTCGAAGGAAGCGTCCTTGAGGATTTCACAGGACTAAAATGATGTTTATGCTGATGTGACTACATTTGCGCACAAAAGAAAAAGGGCGCGGCTAAATTAATTTCTTTTTTTTAAATATATGTGTTGGGTAAATAGTTTAGTCGATTATATTTGATACCTACTTTATTTATTAATGGTTCCATCACGTTTGTTATTAAATAGCTTACATTGTCTTAACAGACAATCTTCCAAAAAAGGTGAATGTTGTGAAAATTGTCAAAATTATCACTGAAAATCTTTTTGACCCATTAATTTTGATATCTCAGTGGGTTCTTTAGATTCTGCTGAAGCTTCTGATTTGGTGGGATTCTTTCTTTTATACAATTTATGTGCGTATGTTTGCCTAGATTCTGATAATACGCGGATTATATAGAGATGATGGCTTATTAGTAGTTAAAAATTCTACAAAAATTAAGGTAGATCGTACTAGGAAAACGATCCATAGGGAGTTTAAGGATTTAAGTCTTAAGACTAAGGTTACGACCAACATTCTCTGGATGTCAACCTAGGCATTAATAATAGTTATTTTCAACCATATATGAAGGTTAATACTAACCCAGGTTATGTATATACTAATTTCAATCACCTGCTTCTATTATTAAGCACATACCCTCTTCCACAGCATTTAGAATCAGTGCTAACTCTTCTAGCATAGAGGTTTTTAATAAACATAGTGAATTTTATATTTCTGTACTTCGGAATAGTGGTTATAAAGGTGCCACTATTGAATATAGAAATCATATTAGTTATGACCGTAATAAGAAAAGTAGATCTAGGAAGATAATCTAGATTACCCCCGCTTCATCTTAATATTTAAAAATAATTAGGGCATAAATTTCCAAATCTTATTAAAAACATTTCCCCAAAATAAATCTGCTTATAAAAATATTTAAAAGAAATACACTTATATTATGTTATTGTTGTGCTAATAATCTCGAGAAAATAATACAAAAACATAATAACAAACTATTCAACAAGTATAGAAATTCAAAGGGCATGAAAAAATGTAATGACGCGTTTAATAATACTAAGTATAATAATATAAGTACTAGCTGATGTAATTGTAGGAACCTCAATGATTGCCCGTTGCAGAATAATTGCCAAACTTGCTCCCTAGTATATCTTAGTAATATTTCTGTCCTTGAAAACCCAAATTTTAAAAGGTTTTACATTGGAAGTACTAAAAATACGTTTAAAATCCGTTGGTATTTAAATGTATTTTTCATCAATAACAGTTCTCAAAAATATACCACTTCGTTGCCTATGTACTTTTGGAGTTTAAAAGAAATAAAAAATTTTCCCACTGTTAAATGGAAATTAGAAGACCTTGAACCTGTAATTCTTTATATGCACTATGTAATCTTTGTCTCAATAAAAAACTGGAAATCATTAAATTTAAAGACAGGACTAAACTACTAAACCAAAGGAATGAACTAACTGTTAACTGCAGACATTGCACATCATTTACCTTGCAATCTGAATAGAAGTTTTATTGGGTTAGACACTGGAAGGTTATTATTAGTTTATATTACTTTTATCTTTTACTAGTATTATTATTATTATTTTTATGGGTTCTTTAGGTATTTTTATTTATATATTGTAAAGATATATATGTATATATGTATATATACATATACATATATAAACATGTATAGTTATATATATATATATATATATATATATATATATATATATATATATATATATATTTTTTTTTAACTA
>CAHIKZ030004167.1:627500-757500 GCA_903632075.3 Acanthosepion pharaonis | reverse complement strand
TGGTTTTCATTCAAACCATTTATTTTACATTCAACATCATCACTTGATAAGACACCAAATTTAAACAAAAAAGCTATTTTTGTAGTGATTTTATAACATATTTATGTTATAATTTTTAAAAATAAATAATTATATCTGCTCTACTGTGGAGTGGAAGGAGTGAATGGTTAGCGGAAAAAGTCATTCAGTCTACCGTAATAGCTTACTAAGAACACAACACCCACTCATAAGGTATTGTAGATTGTGGTAGTTAATTAACAATACCTCCCCACCGTTTTTTCTTCATTACAATTTGAGTGAAAAAGAAAGTATATGCTTACTGAATTTATATAATAAATTCAATACATTTTAAAATACGATCTGGAGATATAGTCTTGTACGGTGAATTAGGCCCGAATCTTACATTTTAACTTGAAAATTTTGGGGTGGTCTTTTACGCCCAGTCACCTTGTACACCAGCATATACAGTACTTTAAATAAAAGTTAATGATTCATACAATGAAGGTGAGGATACTCAGCAGATACGAGTATGGTATAAAAATGCTTGAATATTTAAAAGGTAAGTTCAGCAGAATCTGGAGTTCTTCATGTCATTTTACTCATATTTGTTTCAAAATCGATCTCAAAGTCATCAGTAAAAGTAACAAAGGTCTTGAAAATAATAAGAGAGTTGATTGCAACCGTCGTATCCGTGATTGTCAGATGTCCTTAATATACACACGGCATTCACTGACTGACCTGTGAATTAAAACGACTGTCAAAGAAACTATTCCTACCAGCTGAGTTTTGTATCTTTCGATCAGTTGGCTGAAAAGTCCTGTCTTGGTTTGGTAAGGGGTTTAGCTTTCATAGTATTTCTTTCAATTTTCTGCAATAAATGTGGCTTGGCTGGAGTCAATAATTCTAATTGCTTTGTAGCTACAAGGATGCGACGCAAGCATAATGGCAGTGCTATGTCAGACAGGGTCACGACTGCAATTCGCTTTGGTAAATACAATTCATTTGTGTCAATATATTAGTGTACTAAGTTGAAGTGGAAGCTGAAATATTCACGTACATAGAGTCGACCACACAGACACAATTTAGCCTTTAAAATAATGAGTGTCTATTAGTTCGGTAAAAAAAAAGATGTTTTTCAGTTTTCTATCATTAGGAGTGTTTAGATTTACATTCAAAATGATCGCTTTTAATTTTAACATAACAGCTAACAGGTATTTAAGCAAATTTTAAAATTTGTTAATGAAAATTTCAAAACATCATAGTTCGTTGAATTCTTATTTATTAACTCCGACAATGAAGATCGGTAAAAATAGTAACGTTTTCGCTATGTTATGCTTTTTATTTTAAGAAAGATAAAAATGCAACTCAAATACGAAAAAAGAATGCAATAGGGAGTTTGAATGATCAAATGTGTACAAGTTCTTTACGAAGTTTCGTTCGTACTGAAGATTTTTTGCTAACCGATACTCCACGATGGGGGTGATCAATTAAGCTTCAAAGCAACAAGAGAATAATCAAAATATCTAAATCAAGAGTTGAAAATCCCCTACAACAGTTCAGTTAATACTTTGATGTGTTTGCATACCGGACAAAAATATCAATGATTTTTTTAGCAAGTAAACCGAACATACTTTTTGTCCACGCAATATAAAGTTTTGTTCCGCTTAAATGTTTGATAATTTTTTATTACATCAAAATTAATTATTTTTTTTATTACATCAAAATTAATCATTTTTTTATTACATCAAAATTAATCATTTTTTTTTTATTACATCAAAATTAATCATTTTTTTTATTACATCAAAATTAATCATTTTTTTTATTACATCAAAATTATTCATTTTTTTTATTACATCAAAATTAATCATTTTTTTTATTACATCAAAATTATTTTATGACAAATTTCATATGCAAATGAATTATTCAAAATGCATCATTACTTATCAGAATGTTATCTGATCCAATATAATATAGAATAGAATATTTTCCAATCTCTCCCAGATCTCTTGTTTGTTCTGAACTCTTTTTCTCTCTCCTCTCTCTCTGTATATATATATATATATATATATATATATATATATATATATATATATTAATATTAATAATATAATATGAAATATTACTTTTAAATATCAATTTTATCCCTACTTCGAAGTTTCTTATAAAATTTCCAGTCTTCAGCGGGTTCTGGTTTTAAACGATGTTTCTATTTTTTTCAATTTATTCCGCGTCTTTTTTATAAATATATATATATATATATATAGCAGACTATATATATATATATATATATATATATATATATATATATATATATATATATATATATATATAAGACTATATATATATATATATATATATATATATATATATATATATAGTATATATATATATATATATATATATATATATATATATATATATTAGTTTGTTCTTTATCTATATCAGTTTGTTTTGACATCTATCTCTGTCTCAGTCTGTTCTCAACCTATCCATCCAACTATCTATTTCAGTTTGTTCAGATTTATCTCATTCTGATCAAATCTATAAATCTCATTCTGATAATCTCTCTCTCTCACTATATATATATATATATATTAGTCAGTTTATGATTATCTATCTATCTATCTATCTATCTATCTATCTATCTATCTATCTATCTATCTATCTATCTATCTATCTATCTATCTATTCTGGTTTTATTGTTGCCATTACATAAGGATTAACTCTGTGTATTATGTTACATCATTCAGATTTGAAAGGCCTGGGCATGAAGTAAATTCAATTGCAGTCGGAAAGTGATCTCACTTAACAATGCGTGGTCACGTTGACAACGAGATTTTCTTTCGTCTTTGAGGACATTAAATTTCCCTGTTCCTTCATCTCTGCAAAACCAGTCTCGTTGTTCTACAATTAACCCACGTTCACGTCTGATTATTTCCATCTCCATCATCGCTCTCTCATGATTGTCTCCCGATGATTATGATTGATTGCATTTGTTGTCCTTCCTGGAGATTAAATTTCAAGGGACATTCTGCAATAGAAGTTTTTAAAAAAACGTTTTTTTGCTACTTCCCATCCTCATTACTGAATGTCGGGGAACATGGGAAGTTTTGATTTTGAATTCAGAGTTGTCTCTTTTCTAGACCGGTTGCCAACCAAGGCCAGAGAGTCCAGTTTATTCTGGATTTTAACTCATGTCTGTAGGTGGAGTAATGGACATGAACTTTGAATGCAATGAACTCGAGTGAAATTCGTGGCGATCATTACACTACAAGTGCATCCATTTTGTTTTATGTCCATGATACACACGGAGAATGTATATATATATATATATATATATATATATATATATATATATATATATATATATATGTGTGTGTGTGTGTATATATATATATATATATATATATATATATATATATATATATATATATATATATATATATATATATATATATATATATATATATATATATATATATATATATATATAGATAGATAGATAGATAGAAATATATAAATAATTCATAACGGCTATTAAACGCTGAATGTACTTTGCCATTGGATAATTTATATTTAAATACGTAAATGAAAGAAGGATAATTTGTATTATAGTAAAATAATTTGTATTATAGAAAATAATTTGTATTATCGCAAAAATTAAAATAAACACTGACATCTCATTTTAACAGATAGATTTACCAAAATGACACAAAAATATCTTGAAATTCCAAATAGTAAATTTATTCAATAATTTAACTATATGTATTATTGTTATATTATAAGCGTATTAAATCCTTTATAAAAACTTTAAATACCGTCACTTGTAGTGAAAGATATTTCATTTAATGCACATTCTTTGTTTTGTATAATAATTGATTCAAGTACGTTGTCTTTTCTTTGAGTGCTATATAGTACTTTGGCATATGCTACTAATATTTATCTTATAATGATAGGTGGTTGTGATGCGATGATCGATGAGAGCAAGCGTTTCAGATTCAAATAACAAGTTAAGCAACGAGACAGTGCAGCGCATATGTGACCAATGTAAAAAACCACACATTGGAGATAAAAACTCCCAATGACATTATAAACAATATCTCTTTTTTTTTACATGGGGGTGTGAGGTTCCAAGTTATTGATTATCATAATATATTTTCCATATGTAATTGTTAGCAATCTTGTCTTGCTAGAACAATTACTACTTATTAGTGAGTTCGATCCTCACTGTGTGCCGCTTACTTTCGCCCCTGTGCTACATCTAAGCTACGCTTGTAAAAATCACTATACTGGCATATATGTTTAATGAGTTTTAAGGATTTTCATAGGGTGTATCTAACTAGGGTAGAAAAATTAATGATTTTTTGGTCATTATTGATTTTCGTGTTATTTTTTCTCGACTTCTTTATGGTTAGTTTTATTTATACGTCGTAGTTGAAAAATTAACTATTGATAAATTTTTGCTTTATGTTGTTTTGTTCTTTTAAGAAATAATTTTCCGAATAAGTGATTATTTTAGCACGGTTAATCATCTTTTTCATAACAGCTATTGTGTATCTGTGAGAAAATTCATTTTTTTTAATTGAGGAAACCTGAATTTTTGCTTGAGAGATTTTGTTCAGTGAATTAGTAAAATTATGACTGTTGGCGTCCAGGTAAACGTTGACTAAAGAAATTCTATAATTATTTTAACATTTAATAATCAAAGATAGGACAGATTTATTCTCGAATATTTCCTTATTATTTCTTATATCGTCTAGACATTGCATTAATATGAATATATCATCGATATATCGAACATATATCGTAGACTTGGTGAAATTATTAAATTACTCTACGTTAATCATTAAATAAAGTAGAACCGAGCGGCGAACCCATAGCTACGCCGTCAGTATGTATGTAAATTATAATATAATGACCATACAAAAGGTACTTGTGTCATGAATGGTAGAAGTTTAAATGGAAGTACGTTGGAGTAATGGTTAGCGGGTCAGGCTGAGAAATCGGGGAGCTGAGTTCGAATTTCAATCAAATCCATTACTTTCACTTAAGTGCTAATACTCTTGGGAAAGGTATGAATGTTCTTCTTCTCCCCTCAGCTATGGGTAAATAGCAGGACAGACCGAGTTCTATAGCCTTGAATGGCAACCTGCTGCGAGAAAAAAAATTTGCTTCGTCAGATACATTATCCTTAAGCGTGTATCACGCATGGCACATAACTGACTATTGATCTCATATTTGGAGTTAGAAGCGAAGAACGATTATATATGTTTCGCATCGATCTTCCTCCAGCTGTATGACATACTTTTGAGGTATTTTTGGTGTAGTTGCGTTAGATTTCAGAGAACTTTCAACTGCGTCTTTTAGTTTTCAAAAAAGTGCTGCTTGGAAGCTAAGAAAATTCTAATTATTTTCGCCGCATTATTTTTTCCTGTTTTTTTTTTCCTTTTTCTTTGGTTAATTCATTATTTTTTATTAGTCTTTTTTTTTTTAATTAAATAGACCTTTTTAATTTCTTTCATTTATTCTTCTCCTCTTTCAACACTTTTGGCATTTTTTTCTCTATTTTCCTTAGACTTTTCTTCTTTCATTAAATACATGATTGATTGGCCAGTCATTCTTGTATTGAAGTTAGCTACCTGGAATCGCTAATAAATCCTTTGTTTCCACAAAGCAAATCAAATGATTCTTTTCATAGCTGGCCTGTCAATGTCCCCATGGCATGAGAAGAAACCATTTGAAAATTCAGCAGCAAATCTGATTTTAAATAAAAAAAAAATTGTATAAAGAAATATTTCTAGTTTTGTGATGAATCCCAAACTTTAAAAGAAAGTTCATGCCTAATCGTCCTAATCCGTTCCAGTTGATCATATTTATATAGTTCTGACACCTGCCATAACTCTGTAAATCTCTTTTAATCAATTAATCAATTTCAAAACAGAGTTTTAAGTGGGCGAAGAAATACAAGTAAAGCATAATATATCGACTGAAGCAGCAAAAATACTTAAAAAAGGAAAGTAAAGGCCAAGGCAACCGACGAGATACAGACATTGCAAGATAAACCGCTTTACGGTCAATACTCTTCTCGTATCAAACAAGCTGATGTAGACAAACTCCGTACCCATCAGTGGTGCATGGTTAAAAGCTGAAACCGAAGGTTTTTTCTTGCTGCACAGCATCAATGCTTGCTAACTAGCAATTACTAAACACAAATAATGAAAAATTGTGTTAAACCTAAATGCACATTATGTGGTAAATACCCCGAAAAATTGACCTTCTTGTATAAGGTTGCACAGTGTTAGCAATCACTAAATATAAAACTCGTCTTGATAGAATGGGGTAATATATACACTGAAAAAGGTGCAACTTTATGCGAAGGAAACTGATAGAAATTGGTATGACATCACCCAGACCCGCTTACAGAAATAGGAACTCTAATAATTTTCTATGACTTTACAATACATAAAGACAGAATAATCAAAGCGAATCGGCCAAATATCGTGATCAAAGACCACACAAATTTATTATATTGACATCGCAGTTGCTGCAGATTGCAATATATCTTTGATGGTCTTAAAACTATCAAAATACAAGCAAGACATGTCAAAACTGTGGAACGTGAAGACATAAAAAATTCCAGTTATAGTAAAAACCCTTGAATTGATTAGAAAAGGTTCCGATAAACTCACTGAAGAGATTCCTTGTAGCTCATGCCTTCATGAAATTAAAAAAAACAAAAAAACAATTGCACTCAAAACTGCTGCATTCGCTGGTTCCCAGAGTTCATGAATTCAAGCGCCCGACGCTCTCGCTCTCACCCCTTCACTGTTGAAACTCCTGAATGTAGCCGTCTCTTCTACTCCAATAGCTTCATATCTCACACCTCTCGCCTGTGGAACTCCCTTCCCTATTCCAGTTTCCCTGAGAGCTATAATCTCCAACTATTCAAATGTAATGTCAATCGACATCTCCAGTTACCTTGATCTATCCACTATCCTTCTCCTCATCCTTTCCTCTATCACTCCTATCTGATCTTCTGTAATCCCTTGCGTCATAATGGCTTCCCGCCTTGCTTGGGGTGAAACGCTTAAAAAAAAACAAACTAACGTTTATAATTAGGAAGGGATTTATTCATGTAAAATATATGTGATGTTAGGGTTTTTTTTTATAAAAATGTTCAGTGTGAAATTTCATGAAGTTTTTTCTGTCCTCAGCTTTCTAGTTGGGGCCAGGAAGGAAATGTGTATGCAACAGAAATCAAAGGCAATAATAATGACACTACGTAGAAAACATTGTTAACGGACGGACCATTAGATAACATTACAAAAGTAAATAATGCAACATATGCAACAGCTCTAGCAGCAACTGGGAAACGTAATGTCAAGAAAAAGAAGAAACGAAACAGTAGACAAAAAGAGTCTGCATAGAAGGCAATATTAAAGCGAGAAATTGAGAAAATCAGATGTGGATTATTGATACGAGATGGGATTTCAAGAAATTCAAATGAAACATGGCACGGAAAAGCGGGAATATCAAGCGGAAAATATAAATAGAAGTTTCTTTGCCGCTGCAGTATGTGCATTATGGTTTATTTGCAATTCTTCTCCCGCTTGAAATTCACTTTTGAATTTGTTGGCTTCCTTTATTACCAAATAAAGTTTCTTTTTTTTTTTTCATGTTCTTCAACACAGATCATCATTCAGTCTTCTGTAGTTTCTAGGTATCTTTGGCAAGAAAGTTCACTGTTTAACTAAGACTCTGCCTTCATCGCATCTGGACACATACAGATGATCAACACCCGCCTTAGGATGATGGATGCGATGGAAAGTCAGAAACTTTCTCGTTTTGACATCCATTCTCTTACTGTCAGCTGTGGTACAAACTGTATTGTAGCGTAGAGCCGGCGAAAATTATATTTATGGTTTAAATTAGAAAACCAAATTGCACCAGTCAAGTAAAATTGCAATTAAAGGTACAGAAAGACAAAATAAAAAGCGCTGTAGCTTCTATCAAGACAATAAAATGTTTCAAACAGACCTTGGTACATTTTGCAGGGAACCTGGAAAAGAATTTAAAAACAACCATCTATTGAAGAAGGCCAAAAATGTTGGCAGAATATTTGGAGCAACCCAAAGGAAAAAATCATCTGGTGTTGATGTAGAAATATTTTTTTTTTTTTTATAAAATCTCCATTTGCAACAGCTCTTTTTCTGTCCGTAATCATTTTTCCTTATGAACTAAGCAGTAATAACAATGCATGCAAAATAAACAACAAAGACTTTAATGACGTATTATACATGGATAATCACAAACCTTTTTGCCAAAAGACGACATTCAACCGAAAGTTTATTTAATACTGTAAAATGTTCCCCTGATGTCATCGGTATGGAATTTGGATTAGATAAATGTGCAAAAGTAACATTCAAGGAGAAAAATACAGAAATGCACTGAATAAATTTCGGTATTGTCATAACGCTTAGGCAAGGTTTTTCGCAAGGAGTGTATTACACAAAATTTTCAACAAGAATTTTAAACACACCTTGTACAGATAGTGATGAGTAAAAGGCTCTCTTTTGCCTTTAGTGATAAGTACTTGTTAAAATGTCCCTACGAAGGTCAATAAGGGTAGCCAATAGGTTGATAAGGGTAATAAATACAAAATATACGCGTTGTTCACTTTAACACTCCGAGAAAAAAAAAGCAACAACGTTCTTTTGTTGAAAAAAAAAAAAACAAAAAAAAAAAAAACGGCAAATTATATTTTCTGCAAGAATAAGAGACCGTTTCAATTTGGTATATTGGTCGTAACAAGTCCTTGGAAATTAACGTTGCGATGCAACCGGATGAACCCACGACATAACAACGACAGTTGTTGCCAAATACACTTTCGAGTATGTCGTGGCAATGTTACAAAGATCTAAGCATTTTTTGTTAAATTTCAAAGACTGATTTTGTATAGGAAAATAGTAATAATAATAATAGTTGAAGAATCGACAAGCTTGTTTGGAAACGCAATTAGAAATAAGATATCAGCCGAGGCACCTAATATTGAAATTGAACAAAACATAATAATAAGCAAAAAGAAAATATCAAGATATTAACAACATAAAGAATTCAGTCAATAATAAGAATAATAATAAATAAAAGTGTTTATCCTACGAGGTCAAGATCAAAACTTGATATATCTTGTTAAGGACATATATGTCGTTTCTATATTACTAAGGCCATGCGGATCGTTTCTATAGGCACACTGGATATACTACTAATAATCTACTCTTAATATTTGTCTCTTCTTTCAAAGCACCAAATGAATGTCAGAATAAGCATGGTAGTATTGGAAAATACGACAACATTGGAAATTCTCCATACAGAAAAAGCTTATGAATAAAAACCTTCATCAATTACAGATTGGGATAATGTTACTCTATTCCGATACTACACCACACACGCCAACCTTAAAATACAGGGTGTTTCCCCAAAATTGACATAATTTTGCAGTCTAATAATATAGCCAAATCGCGTTCAACTGATTTCAAATTTAAAAAATATGTGTAAAATCTAAATAAGCTATCACTGCGGACTTATCTCAATGAGAATCTATCAGAAAGAGGCTTCGAACGTGCGAGTGAAAATGACAGCGTGCTGTTGAAATGCCCACCAGGTGCACCTGACTTGACAATTTGTGATTTTTTTCTAGGGGGCTGAGTGAAAGGATTGGCCTATATCACCCTCTTCACACAAGTCTAGAGGATCAGTTTTATGGGACGACTTTACACACAGACAGAACAATCAAAGGTAATCGTCTCTTCCACACGACGTGATTAGAGACCGAAACACAAAATGTGCCTCCAAACAATTAGAAAGTAATAGACAAAATAAACTAGCCAATGTAATAAACTACATCATGCGAAATAACATTGACATGGCAGTCTCTGCAGACTGCAATGTATCTTTAAAGACCTTCAAAAACTATCAAAGTACAAGGACTTTGAAATCAAAATCTTAAAAATGTAACGCACGAGGACCTTAACAATTCCAGCCGTAGTTGTAGCCCTCGGATTGATTGGAAAAGATTCCAGTAATCTCATTGAAGGAGTACCTGGTAGCTCATGCCTTAAAGAAATACAAGAAAAATGTTCTTACGAGTACAGCCCACACCTTACGAAGGGCTTTATCGGTATAAAATTTTTTTTTTCAAAACTGCTCAGTGGAAAATGTTCATGATGCCATTTCTGACCTTAGGTCTCTGGTCGACTCCCGGAAAGAAATGAGTATACACCAGAAATCAAATAATAATAATAATAATAATAATAATAATAATAATAATAATAAAATGAATGGTAGATTAACTACGAGTTTGCCAGACATTTGTAAAGAAAAAGTATTCCGCATGAATAGCGACCCGGAACAATTGTATTGGAATGATTACAGAAAAATAGACAATAGAGTAGCAAATGTCATCTCTGTGAAGATGCTGATGAAACTATCATTCATATGATAATTGAAAACCGTAACTTAGCTGAAAGGTAGAACAAAAATAGTCATGACATATGATGAATAGTGATTCACTGGATATCATGTAAGCAACTGAAATTTTGGCGATAGCAAAGGAAGAACCTTTCTTAGAGAGCAGACGATGTCAATTTATTAAAATCTTCGAAATTTAAAAAAAAACCCCACCCAAATTAGGTAAAATTATCAGCTCTTTTTTTTGAGAAGAAGAATAAATAAACAAATGAAACAATAAACAATCATGGACATTGTTAGAACACTGAGTGGAAAACATACTCCGAATATCGAAGAGAGAGACAGTATTGTTTGTAACTATGAATGTAAGGATGTCTAATTTTTTAAAGAGTGTTTCATTAAGATGGATTATATATCAGGGTTTTTCATCAAGACGGATCAAGACAGTAAATAAATCAGTTTTATGGGTGAAAATTTACTTAATTTTCTATAGGATCATGATATGTAAGTCATAGCAATTATATGTGAAAAATAATATCGCCCAAATGTCCGCCAAATCTTAAAGACAAAGAAAAAAATCATTAGACGCTTAAACTTAATTCACATTTAAAATCGGTCCAAGTTATTGGAACAACCTTTATAACAATTCTGACCATATATGCTTATGGGTCGTACGGCCATGTCAGGCTGAAACATCGATTCTCGCCAGATCACTGAAGTTAAACAACGTCGAACCTGGTTATCATCTAGATGGGTGACCGCATAGGAATACCATGTGTTTCAAGTTTGAATGTGCAGTTAGTGCAATGGTTAAAGTCCAATAATAGGAAATCGGAGAGCCGAGTTCAAATTCAAGATGGGTTCGTTAGATTCACTTACGCGCAAATATCATTGGTAAAGATATGAATCCACCACTTTTCCCCACTAGCTATGGGTTGAATAGTAGGAGTTTTATTAGTAAATCATTATTATCTCCAAAAATTGTTGATAAGTCGCAAAAACTAATCAATCATATCCTCATCAATTAGAGTTGTTATATTTTTAGACATGGGCACGCGTGTGCACACACACACATATATTAGAAATGTTTCAAATTTGCTTTATTTACAAGAGAATAGTTCTCATCGTTGGTCAAGCATTTCTGTTCATGTTATTAATATTCACTGTTCGATTAAGCTCATTGATAAGGAAGGCATTTTCCGTTTAAATATTTTTTGTTAATTTTTGACAATTAGTTTAGAGGCTTATATATGTACTTACTTACTTAGGTGCTTATAAATGTGTACACACACACACACACACACACATATATATATATATGCGTGTGTGTGTGTGTGTGTATGTGTTTATGCGTGTGTATACAGGGTGGCTGCTGGAAGACCCTGTCTGGCAAAAGGACTCTGCACCACGAACAGGAGAACCCAGTCAATTTCTGCAGGTACATCACCTCAAACTGCAAACTCATTGATTATTATGTGTGGGGCACAGTTGAGAGACCAAGAAAATTCCTTGTAACACCAAAGATGAACTGAAGGCAAGCATTATGCCATCATTCACCAAATTAAATAAGGAGATTTGCAGAAGATTCCGAACGCGCCTGTAAGCCGTGGTTGAAGCCAATGGCGATGTTACTAAATAAATTTATTCTTTAGTATTTCAAGATATATTTGTGTAATTTTGGTAAATAGATCTGTTAAAATGAGATATCAGTGTTATTTTCATTTTTGCCTAATTTAGACGACAATACGCAACACACACACACACACACACACACACACACACACACACACACACACACACACACATATATATATATATATATATATATATATATATCGTCGACTCTCCCGTCGAATTCGACGTTGAGGGTCAAGCAGATCAGTTCCTAGGAAACCGACAGCCCGACAACAGCACATGAGATTTGATTATAGTGAAGGTTTCTTGCAGGACCATCCATACTTTTTGAAGGGCCGAATTCAGAGACCTGGTGTACTAAGTGCCACAAGGTCCCCAAATGACACTCCGCAGGTTTTGAATTCAGAGTTGGCCTTCTCCTTGACAGGTTGCCATCGAAGGCTATAGAACCCAGTCTGTCCTGCTATTTACCCATAGCTGGAGGGAGAAGAAGAAGATTCACACGTAAGTGAATGTAATGGATCTGACTGGAATTCGAATTTAGGTTTCGTTTCTTTAACAAGACTAATTTTCTCGGTCACTTCGGACCAGACTTAATTTTTGTTTCGTGTTTCATCGTGTATATCGATTCTTATACGACTAACGATAATAATAATAACTAAATTAACCCATTACTACATAACAGTAATCTTCGAATGTCTGGCGGATGTAAATATTTTAAGTAACTTCATTTCTAAAAAAAATACGGAAGCCGTGAACGAATGGGTTTAGATAGTTCCACCATCTTAGTTTAATAGGAGTTAATTAAACCAAAGATATTATGAAACTTACTAATTATAAATTCCAGGTGGGACTCTCAAACTTTGGCCAATAGTGCACACACACACACACACACACACACACACACACACACATATATATATATATATGATTAAGCAATATTTCTTTTAAACATTTTTCGTTAAATATGAAGGACAAGAAAATTTTTTATTTATTTTTTAAAGCGTTCTTACACTCTTCGTTTCGTTAGTGTGAGTGAGCACAAAAATTGGCCATACCGCCCATTGTGTCAAGCGCTTTCGGCCATTCATTATTCATTTTCAAGGGGGGGTCTTCTTTTGGGGTCTTTAGTTTCTTTTTATGTTTTGACTGCTCAAGATATATTTTTTTGTTATTTGGAATATCAGTAGGAGCATTTATTCGAACGACTGGAATTGAGGTGAGCGTCTTTTCTAAAAAATAAATAGATAAATTAAAAAAAAACTTTCAGCACGCTACTCCCATTGTTAAACAAGGTGGGTCTAACAGTGGAAGAGAGATGTTTTAACACTGAGAACCTTCCTTATAGCGAGATGTTGTCGGTAATTTAATTTACACATAATGTTAGTGTTTTAGACCAGAATATTTCTTAAGGGTTCTCTTAGGGTAGATAGATTTTTTATTGCACTTTGCTCTCATAAGTGACACGTGAGGTGACTACTCAAGGCGGTAGTAGTATGTCCGAAATTGCTAAGTGATTTATGACAAGAAAGGTTTTTAATGGGCAGTGGTATTGATACACTATATTGGTTATCGCTAGACTAAAACTATTGGAGTTATTTTTATTGGTGACAACAATGTTTTTGGTTTCCATTTTTTTGTAAAATATAAGTCTTACATGTTTTTTCTGGAATGGCAGCAGAAATATGGTGTTTACTGATTTTTCGTATAGCGATATATATATATATATATATATATATAGGAAGTGAAAATGTAACGAAATGTACTTAATCAAGTGTATCATTCTTGTATTCAGATTGTAACGCAAATAATTCAACGCTCTTATTCTTTTTGGTTGAGTGATAATTGCTGCACGGATTTCAGTTGTTGTTCTATTGAAACCGGAATCGCGTAGCAGATCCGTGTTATTGTTTCGTAGACAGAAGAATAATAGGAATTCTCAATCTCTACTTTTTTTCTCATTACAAGTGTAAGCCTTGGAGGCATCGTCAAATTAAGTAAGTACAATATTTGGTAATGGCGTTTTCATACATTCGAAAGACACAAGCAGTCGCTTGAGATAATGGAATTGTGTGTACGGAGGAGAATGAGGAAGGTGTATACGATTGAAAGAAAAGAGACGTGACATTGGAGAAGGAAAGAAACTGAAAAAAGACGACAAATATAGTACAACAATGAAGGAATAATATATGAGAATGACACTAGTAACATATACTTTTTATATAAAGGAAAACGGAAAGAAAAAAAAAGAGAAGCAAATGTTGTCGTCAGTGACGTGGCTAAAAACTTACGTCTTTTCTTCCTTTGCCATTGATCGCAATATAAACTTGACTAAAAGCCAGGATATTCGAATTCCCTTCTTCGTTTGAAACATAGAACAAGAGAATCTTTCTTGTTCTTTTAAAAATAGCTAATCTTAGGAAATATCAGAAGGAAGAAATAAGTGGGTGAATACAAGAAAATGATATTATAAAGAAAATGAAATTGTAATTTATATATATATATATATTTATTTGTAACAGACAGTTATTTCTGATGAAAAATTGAGGACAATTTGAAATATCAAATATATATAAAATAAATAAATACTTTCATAAAATAAAACATTATTATTTTTTAATTTGGAACTTTATATATATATATATATATATATATATATATATATATATATATATATATATATGAACAAAAGTGTAACACCACAGAACTTAGATTTGAAAACACAGGGAAGCATTCTTCTTTAAGAATCCTTTTCCCACATTTCATCGGAAGAATGCGTTGGTATATATATATATATATATATATATATATATATATATATATATATATATATATATATATATTAAAAGCATTACGCCCCGAGCAAGTTGTGAAGCCACTAGGATGCAGGGGGTTGCAGAAGATTTGGAGCGAGAGCAGATAGCAGTGATAAAAGAAAGGATGAGGAGAAGGATAGTGGATAGATCAAGGTAACTGGAGATGTCGATTGACATTACATTTGAATAGTTGGAGATTATAGCTCTCAGGGAAACAGTAATTGGGAAGGGTGTTCCACAGGCGAGATGTGCGAGATATGAAGCTATTGGAGTAGAAGAGACGGCTACATTTAGTAGTTTCGACAGTTAAAGGGTGAGAGCGGAATGCCAGCCTCGTAGGGCGTTTGAATTCATGAAGTCTGGGAACCAGTGAATATATATATATATATATATATATATATATATATATATATATATATATATATATATGTGTGTGTTGTGTGTGTGTGTGTGCACGCGCGTGTGTCTGTATGTGTGTGTGTCTGTATGTGTGAGAAGAGAAGAAGAAAATGAAAGAGAAAAGGAAAAAAAAAAAGAAAAAAAAAAACGTCGAGAGCCAGGACAGATGGACAACCAAAAAGAAAATTAGAAAAAATAATCAGAATGAATAAAGTTGGGAAGACAGAACACAATAAATAAATACCGATCAGAGAGAGAGAGAGAGAGAGAGAGAGAAAGAAAGAAAGAAAAAGAGAGAGGTAGAGAGAGGGAGAGAGAGAAAGAGATAAAGAGGAGAGAAAGAGAAGTTAAGGGAGATAGAGAAAGTGAGAAAGTAAGATAGAGAAAGAGAAAAGTGAAAGAGAAGGAGAGAAAGAAAGAGGGAGAGAGAGAGAGAAATGAGAAATCGTTTATTTTGTTAAATGTCAAATAAGAAACTGAAAAAAAATAAAACAAATTAAGAGAAGGGGAAAGAAAATGGCGAATGTATATGTGTGAAGAGAGGGAGCGATAAGGAGGAGGGAGAAGAGAGAATTTAGAAAGAAAATAAAAATAGGAAGTAGCAAAGGTCGAGAAGATATTGATTGATAAACGTTTTTTTTTTTTATCTGTCCAACAACTTAGAAACGCACACGAACGATACACTAATCAAATACACGTGTCAGCTGTCTATTGAAAAAGCCATCTTCACTATCTCCATGTCTTACTCTTTTAGTCAAATCTTGTTTGATTTAAAGTTCCTCGGCAAACTCTCTTGACGTGATTGGATTTTGAGCGAATCCCGATGCAAGAGTAAATAATAATAATAATAATAATAATAATAATAATAATAATAATAATAATAATAATAAGTAGTAGTCGTCGAAGCAGTGTATCTTAGAAGATCTTAAAAAGCCATCAAAATAGAAGAACCTTGAAATCGAAATCTCAGAAATGTGGCACATGAGGATATGAACAATTTTGGGTCGATTGGAAAAAGGTTCCGATAGACTGATTGAAGGATTCCTGGTAGCGCAAGCCTTAAAGAAATAAAAAAAAATTCCTCTCAATTACAGCCCACATATTACGAAGGACTTTATCTATGTAACATAAGTATGATCGTTTTTCCACAAAAAATGTTCAGTGGAAAATATCATGATGCCATTTCTGACCTTAGGTCTCTAGTTGGCACTCGGAAAGAAATGAGTATACTCCAGAAATCCTAGGTAATAAAATAATAATAATAATAATAATAACAGCAATACTACTACTACTACTACTACTAATAATAATAATAAATGTCCTGATGCTAAACCAGGAAAAAATTTAGGCTTCTGATCTGAATTAACTGGAGGTATTAATGTTTATATATTTTGTCCTGGTGCGTAAAGATAGGCGTTTCTTAATGGATTCACCCCAAGCAAAGCGATATGGCCATTAGGATGTAGGCTGTTACAGGAAGTGAAAGAGAATAAAAGGACGGGGGGGCAAGGACAATAAAGGAACAGAGTACAGGAAGACAAAAGATGGCGATTGACGTTGCATAAAATGTTTCACGATTGTCGGTAGCAGAGAACCAAGACGTTAGAAAGGGGTACCACAGATGAGAAGTGCGAGAAAAGAAACTGTTAGAATAGAAGTAACATTTACATCCACCTGTTTTAACAGCAAAAGAGCGAGACCTAGCTTCCAGTCCAGTGGCGCGTTTTAATTCTATGTAGTCAAGGCACCAGCTCATCAGAACATTTGGCACGAACATATTTGTAGCAAATACAGAGGGAAATCACAACATGTCGGTAAGAAAGTGGCTGAAGTCGAGATGCCAGATCAGGATCATTACAGACTCTGCTTTGAATTTTGTCAAGAATCTAGTACCAGATATAGCAGTAGTAGTCAATGCACTGACAAATGCTATCTCGTTCGGTAACAAAAAATGGCTAGTTAGTTGTCAGACCTGTCGAACATCTGACGTAGGGGATGACGTATTGTGTTTCTCTGCTCACGAGAGGAGAGTACTGGGAGGAGACATACTGAGTGAATCTTAAGAGAGATGTTATTTTTTTTAAGTTAGAAGAGTGAGTTTGCTTAGGAGATTTGAGAAGCACATTTAGATAGATACCCTCACTCGAAGAACACAAGAGCAGAATTGGTTACTCGATCTGAAAGTAATTTCTAACTGCAAGCTTATCCGCTGCGTTAATCAAAACCTATCACCATATTGCACGCATTTGCCTGTGGTGCATTTACCTGATATACTCTGATCGCATTGTTGCGTCAGGATTGTTATATTGGGCTTTGGTTATTTGTACTCCAGTTTCACTTCTTAAGCATGCAGCTTTCTCACTTTCTACTAAATTACTACCGTCATACGGCTATACCACGTTGAAAAAATCGGTTGTTGTACGATCGCCGAAGTTAAGCAACTTTGAGCGTGGTCAGCACCTAGATGGGTGACCGCTTGAAAATACCAACTGCTGTAACTTGTGAGTGGGTGGTGTAATGGATAACGGCTCGGAATTGGAAATCGTTATATTCACTTACGCTTACACTTAGGAAAGGTATGAAGGAACTTCTTCTAAGCAATAGCTAAGGGGTAATTAGTAGGAGTTGTATCAGTAAATAATTATAATTTAAAAGGAAATTACAATCTAATTTTTTTCTAGGTTTAAACCATCTATAAAAACCGTAAAATAAGAAATCAAATAAAATTGCGCAACATGCAAAGCCGTTAGGAAGGAAATCAATGAATCTCTTAATTAAACTACTACTTCTATTACTACTAATACTACCACTACTACTACTAACAATAATAATAATAATAGCAATGACTATTGAGTCATTCAGGGGATTTGTCCATTATCAACGTTTTTAACTGGTGGCTGTGTAATTCTCTCTCGTACAAACAAGACAACGCAATTGAACTTAACATACATACGACGAAGAAACATCAACATGATAAAATGAATAATCACCAACATAATAAGACGAATAAATATGGACATAATAAGACGTATAAACACCAACATAATAAGATAAGTAGGACAACTAAACACCAACAACCAATAAATATCAACATAATAAAACGAATAAACATCAACATAATAGGACGAATAAATATCAACGTAATAACACGAATAAACATCAGCATAATAAAACAAAAACAACACCAACATAACATGAATAAACATCAACATAATATTGCGAATGAATATGAACATAATAAAACGAATAAACACCAAAATAATAAGACGAATAAACATCGACATAATAAGACGAATAAACATCAACATAGTAAGACGAATAAACATCAAAATAATCGAAAGAAAGCAAAATATTTTTAGAAAAAATGAAACAAATCCTCACCCAACAAAAATCAAGAAACAAAAAAAGCCATCTTGAACCAGAATAAAAACAGTCCTTATTATTAGCATCCATTGTGTTATCTCCCCTCTTATTTTTATGTATTTAGCTGCAATGACCAAGTTGTTTTATATTTCCCAAAATTTAAGTAAACAGTATTTGTCGGAAATAGAGGAAATAAAAGTTAAGGTTAACAGATTAAATAAACGATTCTGATAATATTTCGTATCCTGTTACCATAGAAACCTATCTGACCTTTTCGATTAATGTCCGGAAGCTGACCAATGAACATCATTCAAATTCGCAGATTTTGTTTATGCTAGTCAATGCTTTCACGAGAATAATCGGTTAGAATAGCAGTTATCGGTGGGAAAAGTGAACTCGGCGAGCCGAGTTCAAATCGCTATCTAGTTAGTCGCGTTCACTTTCAAACATGTCCTTGGGAAAGTCATGTGAATATGCGGAAACTGTGGAAAAGGCAGCAGAAAACTCTCCACTCTTTGTCTCGAAGCGAACACAAAGACCCAAACATATTGCACATGACGTTTTATTCAAATCTTTAAACATGTTACAAACACCAGTAAAAATCCCTGAGAAATTAATTATTTAATTCAGAATGTTTACAGTTGTTTTATATATATATATATATATATATATATATATATATATATATATATATATATATATATATATATATATATATATATATATATATATATATATATATATATATATTTTTTTTTTTTTCAGACTGTGGTCCCAATCCATATTCACAACTTTCAACCGTTTTACACTCCGGCCTTCTTCAGGTGATTGGAATTTCGAGCTGAACCCTTTATTTCGTCCACCAAGGTAGATTGTTCTAGTTTCACGTGCCATGCCTCTTCCGGGTGTCTCATTTATTTTTCTTTAACTCAACTCTCAAAGGGTTTGATTCCTTGAAGACACATGACCAAGTGGATAGAGGCGTTCATTAGATCCAGTGACTAGATCCAAAGATCCAAAGAGTTGTGAGTTCAATACCAGGCATAGTGAACCAAAAAAAAAAAAAAAAATGGAGAGTTGAGTTAAAGAGAAATAATCAGACACTCGTAAGAGGCATGGCCCGTGGAACTTGAACAATCTACTCCGGAGGACGAAATAAAGGGTGTGAAATTAGAAGAAGAAGCCGAGCGTACAAGACCGAAACGTTGTAAATATGGCAGCGAAGATGAGTATAACAGTACGGATCATGTAAATAATATAATTAATCACAATACCTCATCTCATTAATAGACTATATTTCTTTTAAAAGAAATATAGTCTATTAAATTTAACGGATGTTAGAATTCGTAGAAAAATACATCCCTATCCTATCTAAACAAAACACCTTTTTCGAACGTAACTAATAACTGATATAACAAAAGTTAATAAAAATGAACACACTACCACCCCTTGTCTGAATGATTGGATCTCTCTGTATCCTTGGAAACAGGGAATTATGAATTTTTCTGTGCCTTTAAAACTGAGTAAATTTAAAAAAATAAGTTACTCCAAAATTCGCTTGAGGACGAAATGGAACAAATGTTTTTAATTTAATTACAAAATTAAATTTGACGCTTTTAGTTCCCATTTTTGAAACATAGTTAATTTATAATATTAATGCTCTGTAAATTTACATTGAACACTGTTTTGTAAAAATAAAATATCAATAAGAACACCGGATTATATATCTTACTGTTCTTTATATATATATATATATATATATATATATATGCAATGTCTAAAAAAAGAAAAAATTATAAGAACACACGAAAATGAAAAAATAAAAATCTCAACCACAGTACCTTGTCAGTTTTTTAATTAAACTATATATATATATATATATATATATATATATATATATATATATATATATATATAATATATTACAGACTTTCTTCATTACACATTACACTTTTCAGAAGGCATTTCTATTAATAAAAGAAAATTATCAACATTAGCTACAGTTCAGGGACACGCCATCTAAAATGGATTTAAATTTTCAGAATCAATAAGACTTGACAATTTTTGAAAATAAAAGTATCATCATATTCAGTGGATACCGAATACATTAAAAGAAAAATTACACATCATATTTAGAACAAAGTATAAGACGTAAAATGTCTCCAATTCTTGATAAGTACTTAATAAACATCTATGTGGTTTATAATTTCAATCTCAACATATAGAAATTAATGCGTTTATTATCGAAAAAATTCAAGATATAACATGTTTAAACGAACATGCCCATGTACACCGAAATTCTATCTATCTATCTATCTATCTATCTATCTGTTTCGCATCGTTTTGTATATATTCAGGACGCCGACTACACGTTCCGCTATCGCATATAATGAAACGCATCACTGACCATCTTTAGTCTCCGTCGACATTTTGCGTCGATGATACATTCACCTGACCAAATAAATTGGGAAAATACTGAAATGGTGTTTCTTATTATGACGATTTGGATATATGAGTACAGCTTGGATCACTGCCAAAATAGTTACGAAAGAAACCGTTTTCTTTTTCAAAGAGATTTCTAGCAGTCAATAGTGGTAAAACGAAACTTAAAGAATGATCGCTACGCGAAGAAATAGATGATTTGAACGATTTATGATTGGGAAAACAGAATAATGTTATAAGATTGTATAAAAGAAAGCTCACGCGTTAATCACTGAAGGTAAATAAATAGATTCATATTGTTTTCACATCGTACATTATATCTTTTGGGATGTATTTATATCACTTCTGCAACTATTCTATGAGTATATTCATGTTAATTCAAGATATTCTAGCGGTCAATCGTAGTGAAACGAAACTTAAAGAATGTTCGCTACGCGAAGAAATAGATGATTTGAACGATTTATGATTGGGAGCACAGAATAATGCTATAAGATTCTATAAAAGAAAGCTCACGCATGAATCAGTGAAGGTAAATAGATTCATATTGATATCCCATAGTATATTGATCTTTTGGGATTTATTTCTATCACTTCTGCAACTATTCTATGAATATATTTATTTAATTCTTCCGTTGAGCTTTCCTCTTTGGTATTTAGAATTTAGGAATTTAAGTGTAGTAGTTGATTAGCGGAAAGATCCCATCATCGAACAGTAAGTAACAGTAAGTACTATGATAACAGTATATTCTCTCCGACACGTTTCAGGTACTTGCATTCCAGTTTGTTGTAATGTCTACATGTACCCTTAAGTTATATGCTAGCAGTTTATTCGCTAGCAACCGACTATGGAACTATATTCAGATTCTTGTTTCGCAGTCTGTTGCAATATCTATATGTAAATGCATGTTCTATAATAGCAGTTTATTCTCTCACACTTCTCGCTTATGGAAAACTCTTTCAAGTACTTGCATTCCAGTCTGTTGAAATGTCTACATTTAACAGTAAGTTATATACTAGCAGTTTATTGTCGCGAAACTTACGCTTATGGAACAGCCTTTCACGTACAAGCTTTCCAACCTGTTGAAATTTCTATATGTAACCGTAAGTTCTATGATAGCAATTTATTCATATGACTTTTCTCACGCATAAAGCTGTCTTTCAGGCACATGCCTTCCATTCTGTTGATGTACATGTAAGCGTAAGTTATATGCTAAAGTTTATTATTTTGCAATTCTCGCTTACGTAAATAGCATTCAAGTAGGGCTTTCTATTCTGCTGAAATGTCAACAGACAACCGTAAGTATTATGATAGCAGTTTATTGCATAACATCTGTTGCTTATGGAACTGTCTTTCATGTACTTGCTTTTCAGTCGGTTGAAAAGGTCTACATGTAACCGTAAGTTCTAAGCTAACAGTTTATTCCCACGAATGTTTCACATATGTAAATGTCTCTTAGGTACTTGCTTTTCAGTCTGTTGCTAGCAGTTTATTTCCACGAATGTTTCACATATGGAAATGTCATTCAGGTACTTGCTATTCAGTCCGTCGCTAGCAGTTTACTCCCACGAATGTCTCACATATGGAAATGTTTTTCAGGTACTTGATTTCCAGTCTGTTGCTAGCGGTTTATTCACACGAATGTCACACATACAGAAATGTCTTATGTTACTTGCTTTTCAGTCTGTTGCTAGAAGTTTATTCCCACGAATGTCTCACATAAAGAAATGTCTGCAGGTACTTGTTTTTCAGTCTGTTGCTAGCAATTTATTCCCACGAATTTCTCACATAAGGAAATGTCTTAAGGTACTTGCTTTTCAGTCTGCTGCTAGTAGTTTATTTCCAGGAATGTCACATATATGGAAATGTCATTCAGGTACTTGCTATTCAGTCTGTTGCTAGCAGTTTATTCCCACGAATCTCTCACATATGGAACTGTCTTTTAGTACTTGATTTCCAGTCTGTTGCTAGGAGTTTGTTCCCACGAATGTCTCACATATGGAAATGTCTTTCAGGTACTTGCTTTTCAGTCTATTGAAATGTTTACATGCATCGTAATTTTCTGACACTTCTCGATTACGGAACTCTCATTCAGGTACTTGCTTAACAGTTTGTCGCAAGATCTATATGTAACTGTATGTTCTATGATAACAATTTATTCTCTCACAGTTCTCGTTTATGTAACACTCTTTTTAGACACATGTATTCCTGCCTGTTCAAATATCAACATGTTGTCGTAATTTTTTTTTATGATAGCTCTTTATTCTCAAGATCTTATTGATTATGAATCGCTCTTTGAAGTACTTGCCTTCTTCCAGTCTGTGGAAATGTCTACATGTAACTGTTAGTTCTATGATAGCAGCTTATTCGTATGCGCCTATCAATTATGGATCTAGATTTCATGCTTTTGTTTACCAGTCTGTTGAAATATCTACATGTAACTTCAATGATAGATGTTTATTGCCTCACACTTCTCGTTTATACTATATTCCAACAGATAATTGCTTTTCCGTCTGTTGAAATGCGTAGATGTAACTGTATATTCTATATTAGCTGTCTATTGCCTCGTACTTCCACTTTCATGTACTTGTATTCCAGTCTGTGGAAATGCCTCCGAACAACCGTTTAGCTCTATGATACCAGGACATTTTCTCGTACTTCCCGCTAATGGAAATCTCATTCCAGTCCTTGCTTTCTAGTCTGTTGAAATGTCTTCATGCAGCCGTAAGTCCTATTCTATTATTTTATTCTCGTCCAATTGATGATTATGGGCTTCTCTTTAGTTACTTATTTTCCAGTCTTATGAAAGGTCTATAAAAGTAAGTTCAATGTGAACAGTTTATTCTAACGCACGTCTCGCTTACGGAACCCGCTTGCATGTAATTGCTTTAGTGTTTTTTGAAATATCGTCACGTTACAGTCTATGATAACAGATTATTCTCTTGCTTTTCTGTCTGATGGATCTTTCTTCCCGGTACTTGTTTTCCAGTCTGTCGAAATGTCCACATGTAACTGTAACTGTAAATGCCCTTCTAGCAGTTTATTCTCGCGCACATCTCGCTTATAGAAATCGTTCTATTGTACTTGCTTTCTAGTTTTTCGAAATGTCTATATATAACAGTAGGTTCTCTGCTGGCATTTCATTCTTGCGCACTTCTCGTTTATTGGTATTTTTTTCAGGTAATTGATTTCCAATCTGTGTAAATATCTACGCATAACCGTAAGTTCAGTGATAAAAGTCTTTCCTCTCGTCCTTCTCACTTATGGAACTCTCATTCCGGTTTAAATATCTTCCACATAGCAGATTATTCTTTCGCAGTTCTCTCTGATATGTATTCTTTCCCAGTACTTGGCTTCCATTCTGTTGAAATGTCTCCATGTAACTGTAAGTTCTAGGCTAGCAGATTATTCTCTCGCACTTCTAGATTATACACTTCTCTTTCAGCTACTTGCTTTCCATTGTGTTGAAATACCTATATGTAAACGTAATTACAATTATAACTGATTATTCTCGCTAACATATGGAATTCTATTTCTCAGGTAATTGCTTTCCTCTTTTTCGAATTGTCTGTCAATCAGTTATGTGCCATGTGGCATACACGCCGAGGCGATCATGTATCTTTCCATACATATCCCGGAGTAGGTTGCCATTTATTTCTGCGGTAGACCAGTTGCAATCTAAGGCTGTCCTGACATTTACCCATAGCTAGGAGAAGAGGTTTCATATCGTTCCCAAGGGTATTAGCACATAAGTGAATGCAATGGATTCGACTGCAATTCGAACTCGGCTCTTCGCGTAGTCAATCCGAGCCGCTATCCATTACACCACCGTATATAAGCGTAGGTTCTCAGTAGTGTATTCTCACGCACCTCTCGCTTATGGAACCCCTTTTCATGTATTTGCTTTCAAGTTGAAATATCTACATGTAACTGTAAGTTCAATGATAGCAGGCTATTCCGTCGCACATTTCGCTTATGTAACACTCATTTTTGATCGTTGAAATGTCTACATGTAATTGCAAGTTTTATGATAGAAGTTTATTCTCTCACACTTCTCGCTTATAGACTTCTCTTTCAGGTACTTTCTTTCCAGTGTGTTGTAATGCTTATATGTAAACGTAAGTTAAATGATAACTATTTATTCTCGCGCACTTTTAGAATTCTATTTCTGATGTCATTGCTTTCATGTTTTTCAAAATGTCTATATGTAACTGTAACCGGAGGTTTTCAGTTAGCAGTTTATTCTCACGCCCCTCTCGCTTATGGGACACCCTCTCACGTATTTGCCTTCCAATCTGTTGAAATTTCTACATGGAACCGTAACTTCAACGATAGCAGTCTATTCAGTCGAAGTTCTCGCTTATTTAACTCTCATTTCTGACTGTTGAAATATCTACATGTAATTGCAAGTTTTATGATAGCAGTTTATTTTCACGCACATCTCGCTTAGGGAACACATTTTCATGTATTTGCTTTCAAGTCTTTTGAAATATCTACATCTAACCGTAAGTTCAATGTTAGCAGTCTATTTAGTCGAACGTCTCGCTTATGTAACTCTCATTTCTGACTGTTGAAATGTCTACATGTAATTGCAACTTCTATGATAGCAGTTTATTCTCTCGTACTTCTCGATTATGGATGTCTTTTTCAGGTACTTGCTTTCCAGTCTGTGGAAATGTCTACACATAACCGGAGATTCTGTGATAGTTCTTCTCGCTTATGGCAGTCTCATTCCAGACCTTGCATTGCAGTCTGGTGAAATATCTGGAATAACCGTAAGTTCTCTGCGAGCAGCTTATTCTTACGTATTTCTCGATTATTGACTTTGCTCTCCTGTATTGCCTTCCTGTATTTTTAATGTCTACATATAACCATAAATAATTTCTCTGCTTGCAGTTTATTCTCACGCACATTTTGCTTATGAGAATCGCTTTCATGTAGTGTTTTCCAGTCTGTTGTAATGCTATATGTAAGTCGGTGCAGTTTATTTTTCGCTAAGAAGAATATTCATTCGGGCCCTTGCTTCCTAGTCTATTGAAATGTATTCATATAACCGTAGGTACTCTGCCAGCATTTCGTTCTCGTTCACTTCTCGATTATGGAACTCTCTTTCATGTACTTGTTCCAGTCCGTGGAAACATCTACATATAAGCGAGACCAGTTTATTCTGTAGCACATCTCGTTCATGGACCTTTCTTTCAGGTACTTGCACTCTATTGAAATATCTACATATAACTTTAATTTCTATGCAAGCAGTGTATCTTCGTTCACTTCTCTCTAATGAATCTGCCTTTCCAGTCTCTTGAAATGTCCCACATGTAACCCTGAGTTCTATGCTACCAGTTTATTTTTGTGCAATTCGTCCTTATGGAATTTTCTTGCAGGTACTTTTAATGTGTCTACATGCGACGGTAAGTTATATGCTGGCCGTTTATTCTATCGCCCTTCTCGATTATGGGGCTTACTTTAGAGACTTGCTTTCCAGCGTGTTGAAACGTCCCACATCTAACCGTAAATTCTACGCTAGCTGTTTATACTCCCTCACTACTCGTTTAGGAAAAAGCTCTTTCTGGTACGTGCTTTTCAGTTAACGTCCATCTTCAAAAATTTAAATGTAATGTCAATCGTTATCTTTTGTCTCTATAATTCCTGTACTTGTATTATTTTTACTCCTTAATACAGTTATCCTGTTTTTACATATTCTTCCATTCTCAGTCCCCACCCCCGCTTGTGCCTTAGGGTGTTTATTGCCTTGCTTGAGTTGAAATGATTTGAAATGTCTAATATTTAATGAAATAAGTAAGCAATCTGAAAAAAATAGAGTTTTCAAGAAAACAGGTTTCTCGTGTCTAGTAGGTGTTGTCGCTCTTTCCAGCATCGATGGTTGATTCCTTCATTACATTTTATTTAAGGTGGTGTAGAATGCTAGAGTCTTATGTCATTATAATGTCAATGTTCTCTGCCACTTCTGAAAATGATTTCCACAATATTAAAAAAAATATATTTTATTCGCGTCCAACACACAAGTCTTTTTCCGCGATCACCTTGGTAATATTTAATCGATATATAATTCTTTCATAATATTCTGTTCTCGCTAGTTGATGTTTCAATACAGTATTCACACACACACGCAAACATATCTATCTATCTATCTATCTATCTATCTATCTATCTATATATATATATATATATATATATATATATATGTGTGTTCATTTATCTTGCGCATACGCATAGTTTCTGAAAGATAGCTGACACTATTCAGGAGAATTAAGTTTAATTTTTTATTACTATTCATATTCTTTTTCATATTGAGCACAACCATTGCAAACACGGTTTGTTTAAAAAGCTTAGTGCACAGTAATACTATGGTTGACCTTTTTCTTGTTTGTGAAACGTAGTCAATACAATTTTAAAGATAGAACAAATTTAAAATGTAGATGATGTCAGTAATTAACTTATATCATGTAAAGTAGTTTAAAATGGATATAAATTAATATAACTAATTTCAATGTAAATAAATTCAATAGATTTTATCTTTTACTCCTGACGAGAGGGTGCTTTTCAGTGAAACTCCGAATCAGAAGTCATTGAACTTGTTATCCATCTTTGCTAGGGAAATTTTAGGAACTAATTCAATCGTGCCAGCATTTAAATCCCTTTTTATGCATCGGTGCCATCTTATGCTTAGAATGACGTAAGTAATTTCATGCGCTGTTTAATATGTTTATTGGTATGCAACAAAAAGTCAGCTTCCGACTTCTGTACCATTTTTAATATATTAACTTAATTTCCTTGTACTTTTATCGCACGCTTTGCATTTTTATTGTTTTACTCCTTAACTTCATCAAAAGTGATTTTTTCTACCCGAACGATATTCTTTTTTTTTTTTTTTTTTGGACAACGGGGGATAATTTTTCCTTTGTTATCGGCTTTTGTCTTTCGTTCTTTTTTTTTTTTTTCTAAGAGTTGCTTTCAGGAAATTTTCCTTGATTTCTTTTTACTTGCCTCCCACGTTTGATTTTATGTCCTTGATAATCTGATCTTGATGTTCAGTGTTGATAAAAAATATTGATGCATTGCACGTGTTTTGCCTTGAACTTTTATTTGATCTCTGATTCTTTAACTTTGGATAAATTGTTACGGTTCTTGAATTTTCGTGCCCAGGTTGCAATGTTTCCACGATCAGTCTTAATTCTCTTACGCTCTCCCGCTCTCTCTTTGTCTTTACACTCTATCGTCTTCCATTGAGATTTTATTCTCCCCTAGTTATCTAGTATCTATATATCTATCTATCTATGCCATGTTTCATATCTATCTATCTATCTATCTATCTATCTATCTATCTATCTATCTATCTATCTATCCCAGTCTGTTCAAATCTAGAAGTCTGTCTATTTTTGCCTGTTTCTATCTATCTATCTATCTATCTATCTATCTATCTCAGTCTGTTCAAATCTAGAAGTCTGTCTACTTTTGCCTGTTTCTATCTCTCTCTCTCTCTCTCTCCCTATCTATCTATCTATCTATCTATCTATCTATCTATCTATCTATCTATCTATCTATCTACTGGACTTAAAATATGAGCAACGAGGCAGTTTTATATAAATTTTAACAAACCAATTGCTCATATTTAAAATCAGAAAAATATAGTTGAAGTTTCTGGGACGCATAATGAGAAAAGACGGCTTATAAACTTAAACACACATAGGACAATGAAGTCAGGAAATAGAGAGAGAATCAGCGAGTAACCCACTTAAAGCGTTTGTGTGAATGTAGCTCTGAGGCGAGACGAAGAGACATGGTAAAGAGACAAACGTTACTACGTGCTAAAAGCGACAGGAACATGCGGTGAGGTAGCATCACACACCTACTCAAAAGAACACTGGCACATAAAAGGAATTTATATATTATTCCATTCATATACTTCATTTGCTGATGATATATCTCTGTGATTTTCAGTCTATCACTCATTTTTTAAAAATCGGTCTGTTCATACATACATGCGACTGAACTTAGTTTTTATTTTCTACATATATCTGCCACACTGCTCGCCGATCTTTTGCACAGGAGTAGAGGTTTATTCTTCGATTCCTGTTTAGGATTGTGTTTTGAGTTCCTTCTAACGTCTTTTTATTTTATTTTTTACTCCCAGCCTTCCCTTGTGTCCAAGTGGCATTATCGTCTTGTTTGCGGTGAATTGACCAAAAAAAGTCTCTATCTATCTATCTATCTATCTATCTATCTATCTATCTATCTATCTATCGCCGTCTGAAAAAGCAAAATGATGGGAAGATTGTCTTCGGTTAGAAGAGTCAGCATTTCATTAAATTGGTACCAATTTCTCTCCGTCCTGGGTATGACGATAAACTACATCCACGTCCTGGGTAAGACGATAAACTTCATCCAACGGCATGGAGGTTTTGAGGATTGTGGAACCACCTCTTAATTACTGGTGTTCCCAGGTCCACCTTGATCCGGGGTGGTAGTACCTGTTAGGGTCCCAGCTATGGGAAAATAGTTACTAAACTGGGGGTCAAAACACTATGAAAGTGTAAAAATATGTTTTAATATAAGAAATACATTAAAAAAAAAATTATTGCCAGCAATACATTTTTGAAGAAAAAATATTACCAAAAATAGATTTATGATGGAAAAGAAAATATTACCAACAACAAAAATTTTATTGGCCTTAAATAACCCATTGAGATTGATATGACGTAAAACAAATCAAACCAAATTAAACCAATTTCTCTCATTTGAAAATCTGAAGTTAGGTAATGCTCTACCTTTTGCAGACAATATCTTATATTATGGGCAATATCTTATATTATGGGCAATATCTTATATTATGGGCAATATGCAAATTATCTATCGTATCATTTAGCTTCAGTTTCTGTATATTTATTGTGACTTAACCTTCATTGTCAGTATTTCGCACACAGTAAAAGTTCCATCTTCCACATTTTTATTTTTATTTCAATAGTGCAGACACGGTGAGGCAGGACCGAGTAATGGATAGCGGCCCGGGTTGAGGAATTGGATGAACCGAGTTTGAATTCCAGTGCTAATATTCTTCGAAAAGGTATGAATCCTTTTCTTCTCCCCCAGCTATGGGTAAATAACCGGGTTATGGCAACTGGATGGCAACTGGTCTGCCGCAGAAAGAAATGGCAACCTACTGCGGGAAAAATCTGTTTCGTCAGTCATATATTGAAAGATACATGATCGCCTAAGCGTGTATCATGCATGGCAAATAACTGACTGATTACTTGTATGTATGACGAGTTCGAATACCAGTCGAATCCATGATACACACTTGCGTACTATTACCCTTAGAAAATGTATGAATCCTCTTCTTTCCCACCAGCTATGGGTAAATAGCAGGACATAACGGGTTCTATAGCCTTGGATGGCAACTGGTCTACCGCAGAAAGAAATGGCAGCCTACTGCGAGAAAAATCTGCCTCGTCAGTCATGTATCGAAAGATATCACGATCGCCTAAGCGTGTATCACATAATTAGCTGAGTGCAGACACAGAGAGCAGCACTGCACGAGAATTAGGAGTTTCACGTTTTAAGCAATCGTCTCGTCTACTTATATGTCCGTATAGTCTGTTCCTCATATTGACCACATTTAAATATAGTAGATTCTAAACGGTATATAAGCAAGACCCTCCTGGGTATGACGTTAAACTACATCCGTGTTCTAGGTAAGACGATAAACAACATCCAACAGTAAAGCCTCTGACCAGGAGGTTTTGAGGAGCGTTGAACCATCTCTTAATTGCTGGTGTTCTCAGGTTCACTCTGACCCGGGTTGATAGCACCTGTTAGGGCCGCAGAACTGGGGTGAAAACACTATGGAAGTATAAAAATAGTTTTAATACCAGAAATACAATGTAAAAATTATTACCAGCAAGACATTTCTGAAGAAAATTATTACCAGCAATACATTTTGGATAAAAAATATATTAACAGCAATAAAAATCTTGCCGGCATTAAATAACCCATTAAGACTGATATGCCGTAAACCAAACCAAACCAAACCAAACCAAACCAAACATATATAAGCAAGACATTAAAGCCACTAAGACGCAAGGGGCTATTGAGTGTGAAAGAATATGTGAAAAAATTACTAAGGAAAGAATACAATTTATTGTATTCTTTCCTTAGTAATTTTTTCACATGTTAAGAACACGAATTAAGAAGAATGAACATAACAATTGACATTCCATTTAAATATTTGAAGATCAAAGTTGACTGCAAAGCAAGAAGCTAGAAAATAGTTCCATAAGCGGGAAGTGCACCATAAGAAATTGTTATAACTTATGGTTACATCTAGCCATTTAAACTATAAAATGTTAAGACCTAGCTACCAATTATGGTATTTAGAGCCTTTAAATTTATCACCAAATTCACGAATCAACACCTTAATCTACTTAGCCTTATGGATTAATCCGTTGGTTCGTGAATTTGGTATCATGTGTGTTCAATCCTTTGCCAAGGTAGAGTGTATCTGGACATTAACTAAGAACAAGAATCGATATCTCTAGATATGCTCAGTGGAATGCAGATCGAATAAAAGGTTCAATTCAAGGTTCTTTGAAGGGTGTGATAATAACAACAAAAATGAGGACAATAGCTCACAATTAATAATGTAAATAAATATTAGAAGGGTATTGTGCATTCTGAACTCCTGCAAAATCAGACGTTGAATTCAGATAAGTACTGCAAAAGAAGTGAATGTTTAAATTGATTTGGCCACTCGGGACAATGTCAGAGACGGCAAGAATTCGGCACAGGTTGGTAGGGGTATTCTACAACAGAATTACTATAACTACCTGAACTTCCAGCTTCGGATTAACATTTACTTCGATACAGAGAATATGTACAACTAGGTCCCAACATGTCGTACAGAAACAGAATCTACATGAATACAATGGTTTTATATGTACTTTGAAGGATACAAATAAATTTAAAAAAAAATTCTCTTGACCACATCATTGGAAAAAATAGCAATGGTAATATTAGCCGTTTCCGTATAAGGAAATATTTCGCATTCATTGACCGAGCAGACAGTACTACTGCCGATTGAAATTTATAAAATGTTTCACTTGTAACAATTTTTCAGGAAAATAGATTCATCAAGTCCAGTAGCTGTTAGTGATTTTCCCAGTGAAAGGAACACTTTTATTTGTAAGGAAAATCAACCGCTAATTTAACGACATAATTCAGTCGAATTTCAATTTTTACAAATAATCATAGAGATGCGATTTGGGAATGATGCCAAATATGGCGCATTTTTTCAAGTTATCTCATCACTCGCTCGATTTAACACTCGTTGTCTGGGCAGTCATTTCAACAGTTGTTGGAGATTATCAACAAATTCCTTAAAGATTTTCATCAAATCAGAAACAGAACCATTGAATAACGAGGAAATAGACTATGTAGATAAAAAGTGTATACATGTTTCCAAAAATAAGAGAAATATGTTGATGACCGAATAACACTTTTAGCAATTAATGCGAATAAATGGTTTTATGAAGAATTAACGAAGTCTTTCAATACAAACCTAATATTTATCACATTAAAATTCTCATCACCATATCCGGCACATACACTGAGAGATGGACTGCAGTATATATATATATATATATATATATATATATATATATATATATATATATATATATATATATATATATATATATATATATATATATATATATATATATTAGGGAAGGAAAGAAAGAGAGGAAAGAACGGCAAAACATCAATTTCAAGAAGTCAGAATGGCAGAATCTCATCAAAAGGAACACCCTAACATGCACATTACAAATTGGAAATACTAAATTCAAACACGTATAAGAATTTACATATCTGTGAAGTGTCTTAACAAAGCAATGGAAAGCGCGACACTGAAATCCGTTAGCGAACTGGGAACGCAAAAGATTCTTTCCAAAACTTAAAAAACGTATCAAGAAACAAGAAAATGTTATAAACAAAGAAAAGAGTACCGAACTCTTATGTAATACCAGTCGACCTATATGCCATTGAATGCTAAACAATCTCCTTACAGATGAAGAAAAGGCCTGAAGCAACAGAAACAAAGAAAAGATTACTGAACTGTTATGTAATATCAGTCGACCTATATGCCAGTGAATGATGGACAATCTCCTTACAGATGAAGAAAAGGCTTGAAGCAACAGAAACAAAGAAAAGAGTACTGAACTGTTATGTAATACCAGTCGACCTATATGCCATTGAATGCTAAACAATCTCCCCACAGATGAAGAAAAGGCCTGAAGCAACAGAAACAAAGAAAAGATTACTGAACTGTTATGTAATATCAGTCGACCTATATGCCAGTGAATGATGGACAATCTCCTTACAGATGAAGAAAAGGCTTGAAGCAACAGAAACAAAGAAAAAGAGTACTGAACTGTTATGTAATACCAGTCGACCTATATGCCATTGAATGCTAAACAATCTCCTTACAGATGAAGAAAAGGCCTGAAGCAACAGAAACAAAGAAAAGATTACTGAACTGTTATGTAATATCAGTCGACCTATATGCCAGTGAATGATGGACAATCTCCTTACAGATGAAGAAAAGGCTTGAAGCAACAGAAACAAAGAAAAGAGTACTGAACTGTTATGTAATACCAGTCGACCTATATGCCATTGAATGCTAAACAATCTCCTTACAGATGAAGAAAAGGCCTGAAGCAACAGAAACAAAGAAAAGATTACTGAACTGTTATGTAATATCAGTCGACCTATATGCCAGTGAATGATGGACAATCTCCTTACAGATGAAGAAAAGGCTTGAAGCAACAGAAACAAAGAAAAGAGTACTGAACTGTTACGTAATATCAGTCGACCTATATGCCATTGAATGTTAAACAATCTCCTTACAGATGAAGAAAAGGCTTGAAGCAACAGAAACAAAGAAAAGTGTACTGAACTGTTACGTAATATCAGTCGACCTATATGCCAGTGAATGATGGACAATCTCCTTACAGATGAAGAAAAGGCTTGAAGCAACAGAAACAAAGAAAAGTGTACTGAACTGTTACGTAATATCAGTCGACCTATATGCCAGTGAATGATGGACAATCTCCTTACAGGTGAAGAAAAGGCTTGAAGCAACAGAAACAAAGAAAAGAGTACTGAACTGTTACGTAATATCAGTCGACCTATATGCCAGTGAATGATGGACAATCTCCTTACAGGTGAAGAAAAGGCTTGAAGCAAATAGAAACAAAGAAAAGTGTACTGAACTGTTACGTAATATCAGTCGACCTATATGCCAGTGAATGATGGACAATCTCCTTACAGGTGAAGAAAAGGCTTGAAGTAACAGAAACAAAGAAAAGTGTACTGAACTGTTACGTAATATGAGTCGTCTTATATGGCAGTCAATGCTGGACAATCTCTTCAAAGATGAAAATATAAATGTGATTCTACACATGGATGCTGCGGATACCATGGACCGAATATGAGAGCAACAACGAAGTTTTAGAGGAAATGCATACAAAAAGGAAACTTATACTTAACATCACAGAGAGACATCTGAAATTTCTACAGTAGATAATATGGAAAGGCGGCCTAGAAAATTTGATACACCCAGGACAGATTGAGAGCAAGTGTGACAGAAGAAAACAAGGCATCACGTACCTAAAGAGCTTAAGTAAATGAATAATAGAATAGGGTTTAGGTGATATAACAAAAATATAACATTTATTAAGCGTTGCAAGGAAAATTGTGGCGATTCATGATTGCCAACGCACTAAATGCACACGCGCACACACACATATACATATATATGTTCATGTGTGTGTATTTCTTCAACCGTTATTTTTAGTGATACCCGTGTTTTAATAGACGACCCGTTTTTTAATTTTATTGTGCATAAACAAGTGTAAAGTTCATTGTCGGTTGATTTAATCAAACTTGTTTGATGAAATATTTCAATTCACACACATATATATATATATATATATATATATATATATATATATATATATATATATATATATATATATATATATATAAATAAGTTTGATATATTTCATCCAAATAATAATGATTATATATATATATATATATATATATATATATATATATATATATATATATATATATATATATATATATATATATATATATATATATATATATATATATATATATATATATATATATATATATATATATATATATATATATATATATATATATATATATATATATATATATATATATATATATATATATATATATATATATATATATATATATATATATCTGAGATGAGGTGGGTATTATGTACACATGGCGCGGTAGATAAAGGCGTTAGTTAGATACAGTGACAAGACCCAAAAAGAGAGTGAGTTCAATACCCGGCTAAGGCAGGGAGAATTTTAAGAGAGAAATTAACAGGAGATAACTGATAACTGGCACGTGGAACTAGAACAGTCTACCACAGTGAGCGAAATAAAAGGTTCAGTTCGACATTCCAACCACCTGAAGAAGGTCGGAGCGTACAACGGCCGAAACGTTGTAATAAATATGGCGACAATTTATATATATATATATATATATATATATATATATATATATATACAAAACCTTCATCTAGGGACATCCCATCGATGAACTTCGGATGCACGGACAAACCTGCAGGCAGGCAAAATAAAAAAAAAAATCTGTAGGAAAAAAAATGTTCAAATCGTCAGCCATGCATTTCAAAATTTGTGGGTTTAGCGGAACGAGTCGTATTAGTTCTCAAATTGACCGATTGGCGGCGGTGGCGGGCTTTTCAATTGTAACAAAGATGGGTGTATAGTATATAAAGTATGATACATTAGCGAGTTCGTGAGAAAGTAGCCGAGAGAAATCTAATATTTTTGTCGTTTTTGATTAATATATCTATATTAAGTACATATACATAAATACATACATACATACACACACACACACACATATATATATATATATATAGATTATATTAGTGGTCTATATATATATATATATATATATATATATATATATATAAAAAACCCCAAGACAGTATTGAAAAACTCCAGGACAGAAATGGATATAAAAAAGGCTCAAACACTAATATTCAATGGTTATAATTTATTACATTGGAATCGTAATCACGATCTAAATCATGTCCAATTTCTTTTCGAATTTATAGGTCTGATGATTGTATCGTGATTACGATTACAATGTAATAAATTATAAATCCATGGAATATTAGTGTTTGAGCCTTTTATATTTCATATATATATATATATATATATATATATATATATATATATATATAATCGCTTTTGGATATTTTATTAGCCATTATCAAGGATGTTTTTATTTTTCATATTTAACTGAATGTGTAGATTTGATATCTGTTTAGAATGTTGGGAACATTTCTTTTACAAACATGGTCAGCATATTGTGGCCCTGTTCATAGTTGATGTTATTCAGTGACGCATTTTTCTTTTTTATTAGTAATAGTTTCATTAGTTTTCAATTTTTTTACATGTGGATGAGGCTATTATACTTGTATCTTCTTCAAGTATGTTGCGAAAGGCGTTTGGTAGATTTTCGTATGTGTTTGAATGAGTTCTAGTTGAATTATGATCAGAGAGGTGTAAAGTCAGTCTTCTAGATAGGTATGCAGTTGTATGTCTAATATGTAGAACATTTGGCCAGTTTTTACACACTTTTTGTCCAGAAAAGAAATCATTTATACGAACAGAGGAAAAATTGGTAACAAGCTTATTCTTAGTCGTCTTTAATGAAACTTATATATATATATATATATATATATATATATATATATATATATATATAATCATTCACAGACAGTACTGTATCACAGCTCTTCAATACGACTAGACAACCGAATGCCTCAAGCAAACCAACCGATTTAGTGCCAGTCAAAGTTACTACCACTGAGTTATCTTCATTCGACAGAGTGAGGCAGCTAAATCTAGCGTATTGTTTTTACAAATGTAAACAAATGTCAATATATATATATATATATATATATATAAGGTGAGATTTGTAAATTGTCGCCATTTTATATTTTTAATTTTGCGCATGTGTGTTGTTTGTTATTTTGCCGACTGCACAGTACTGTAGGGACAGCTGGGTACCGTCTGTGAAAAAATGAACACCATGACGCAAAACATTCCGCCAGAAATTGGGAAACAGCATGCATTACTTCTTGGCATTCGCACCCGAATCTCTAATACGAACATTTCAGAGAGTCTGTGTACCAATCTACGGGCAGTGCGGAGGATTCGGTGAGAGTTAGATGAGTCTAATTGTGATTACATCAAGTGACTTTAGCAGGTATTGTACCCCTAGATCAAATTTGTGGCTGCTAGAAGACCCTATGTCTGACAACAGGACTCTGCACCATGCCACGCAAGCAGGAGAACCCAGTCATGGCTGTCAGACAATTTCTGCTATCACATCACCCCTTACATCTGGTCACCTAACTGCCAAACCTGTAACCCCCTTGATTATTATGTATGAGGAACAGTTGAGCGAGAGACCAACAAAACTCTTTGTAACATCAAAAATGAACTCAAGGCAAGGATTATGGCATATTACATCAATATATACAAGGATACCACCCAGAAGAGATGCAGGAGATTCCGAAGTCGTCTATATGACGTGGTTGAAGCCGATGACGATTTTATTGAATGAATTTACACTTTAGTATTTCAATATATTTTGATGTAATTTTGGTAAATATATCTGCTAAAATGAGGTGTCAGTGTTATTTTTTATTTTGCGTCGTTTAGACGACAATTTATGCATCGTACCTCCTATATTTACATATAATTACTTCCCCGTCTTTCGACATTGGGGAATACATTTAATGAAGTCCATTTCCAAGGTGACTGAGATATTATCAAAGATTCGTTTCTCACTCACGTCCGTTTATTCTGCTTTTTTTTTCTTCCACTTCTGCTAGAATTCATAACGACAATCTCGCTTCATCCATTGTTCGATCAAAATTTTTCGCTTATTTTATATTTGATTATTTTGTTATATATTCCCTGTCGATTTGCCAGCAGTGGTGGTGGGGGTAGTGGGAACTTATCTCTTTTACAAATCAGACGCGCACATTTACAGCATCTTTTTTTTTCCCGCCCCCAAACATATCTTTAACCGTTATTACATTTCGTTGTTGATTTTGTCAAGATTTACAAGGCGGAGTGGGGATTTGATTCTTTTTCTTCACTTATTCTTTTTATATTGCGATTTCATTTTTAAAGATTTTTCTATCATTTTACCGTAAGCAACTTTTGATTGTTTTTTTTTTCTCCTCTTTTAATACGCATCATTTGGTCCGTTCAGTTCACAAGAAAGCTAAATATCGTATTTTCACTTTTCTTCCTTTCTTTTTTCTATTTCTTTCTTTCTTTCTTTCTTTCTTTCATTCTGTATCTTTCTTTCTTTCTTTTTTTCTTTCTCTTTCTTTATATCTTTATCTTTCTTTCTTTTATTCTGTATCTTTCTTTATCTTTCTTTCATTCTGTATCTTTCTTTCTTTCTTTTTTTCTTTCTCTTTCTTTATATCTTTATCTTTCTTTCTTTTATTCTGTATCTTTCTTTATCTTTCTTTCTTTCTTTCTTTATTTATTTATTTCTCTTTCTTCTTTCTTTATCTTTCTTTCATTCTGTATCTTTCTTTCTTTCTTTTTTCTTTCTCTTTCTTTTTTCTTTCTTTATTTTTCTTTCTTTCTGTATCATTCTTTATTTTTATTTATCTATTCATTTCTCTTTTTCTTTCTTTCTTTCTTTCTTTCTTTCTTTCTTTCTGTATCTTTCTTTCTCTCTCTCTTTATCTTTCTTTCTTTCTTTCTTTTTTCTTTCTCTTTCTTTTCTCCTTCTTTGTCTGTTTGTTTGTTTCTTTCTTTCTTTATCTTTCTTTCTTTCTTTCTTTATCTTTCTTTCTTTCTTTCTTTCAACCGTCTTCTTTCTGCTTTTTATTCTCTTTTATTTTTGGTATAAGACATAAAGAAATGAGGCTGCGCGGGCGGTGCGTTTCACCAATGCCGAAAGAACCAGAGACATGTTGTTAAATAATCTTGTCAAATCGAGGCCTTCGTATGAATGGCGTCAAACTCGTGCAGAAATCTCTAAACACTCAGTTGAATACAATTTCCTTCTCAGATCGATGATTAAAAATGACTTCATGGGAATGAAGCCGTAGAACTTACCGAAGATTTTTTACAGTGATGTTCACCCTGTACAAGGTCCAAGAGCCTCTCAAGGTAGAAGGTTACAGTGTATGAGGCATAGTTTATAAGGATATGTTGAAAAGATAATGGTTAAACGTAAACTTGAACATATTATGATTGTAGCGCTCAGGTTAGCATCAACTTGGAAGTCGGTTCCATAAAACAGCGGTTCTTGGAAAGAAGCTGAACGAGTGGAACTTACATCTTACCAATGCGATACGAAGAGAATGAGCTTGGTTCGCTACAATGTTGCTGGCATGGCGGGTTTTACCAGTAAAAGTTAGAAATGGTGGAACTAAGGAATTTAGCTAGTCTGAGCACTTTCCGTCGAAATAGCGATCGATCAGTGAAGACTGGTCAACTTTTGCCCACATATGGCAGCAGTAGTCTATTTCCCTATACACCTCTTCAAAAATCGTAGAATGGCGTTACAGAATCACAAACAAACAAACAAACAAAAAAACTTTACCAGAAACCACATCACTTGAAGACATTCAATAGCGGAAACAACTAAAATGTATAGAACATGTAACTCGAAGAGAGAATAATCGACATTTGGTTAAGCAATACTGTGTATTTCAATTTTTCCCATCTATCTATCTATCTATCTATCTATCTATCTATCTATCTATCTATCTATCTTGTTGCATTTAATCTATATATCTATCTTGTTGCATTTAATATATCTTGTATTTATTTAATATATCTATCTATCTATCTATCTATCTATCTTGTTGCATTTAATCTATATATCTATCTTGCTGCATTTAATATATCTTGTATTTAATCTATCTATCTATCTTTTTGCATTTAATCTATATATCTTTCTTGTTGCATTTAATATATCTTGTATTTAATCTATCTATCTGTTTGCATTTAATCTATATATCTATCTTGTTGCATTTAATATATCTTGTATTTATTTAATATCTATCTATCTATCTATCTATCTATCTATCTATCTATCTATCTATCTATCTATTTACTTAACGCACTCGCTATTTCTTATTCTCTCTATATCTACCAACATTTTTTTACCCAAACATTATCTTCCCCCAATATTTCACCATGAAATTTCAATTTTTCTTACCATTCTCTCTCACCCACGCATGCATATTATTCTCCGCCTCTGACTGTCTGTCTTCTATAAGAGTCATCTTTACCTCCCCGCCTAATACAGACTTTTATGCACTCAATGGCATACTAATTAACCTCTCTAATTAAATGCGGGAGTCGAGTCATCCGATTAATAGAGATCTGCTGCTGTCGTTAGTTTGTGAAAAAAAAAAATGTCGCAGGACATTACTTCCTGCTTTTGAATCAGATGTAAAATTATTTCTGAATTTTTACAATAACTTATTTCCCACCATTGACTGCCGGTAAAAATATTATTTGAAAACGGTGTTGCTCTGTTCATTTTCGTTGAGGTTTCCATACAATATTCGCCACAGACATCGCTCGCGCACACACATGGATTTTTCTCTCTCTTCCTATCCATCTATCTCTATACCTCTCACGCACACACACATACAAACTTGCGCGTCTACGCACTCATAAATCTACTTACATTAGCAGTAAGCAGGTACGGATTAAAGCACTCATGTACGTTAAAAAGTACGCGCACACACACACAACACAAACACACGCACTTGCGCGTTCACGCACTCACAAATCTAAGCACATACAGACGGACAGATTCACACTGACACGTACACACATGTAAGTGGATACACACTTACGCACACACGTACGTAAAAAAAGCACACACACACATGCATATATATATATATATATATATATATATATATATATATATATAATTGTTTTGTTTAAAAATTATAACATAATTTTAAAATTAATAATTATATCTGCTCTACTCTGTATTGAGCACTCTTTTAAGAACAGTAATTGTTGGTTATTGGAATTTATTCCGTATACACAATCCTATACTTATATATATATATATATATATATATATATATATATATATATATAAATATATATACAAATTAACAAGAAGTTTTGAGAATTACTCAGGAGATAAATTTCAATTTATTTTAGAACAACAATAAAAAACGATAATTTTCTGTTATGATGTTGATTTGGGGTTGATAAAGACAAACGACAAATAACACGTAACAATAAAAAGGGGTTTATTCGGTTGGTAAGTAGGTACAGAAATCACCTGAGTAGTCTATAACTAGCTCAGCCAAGAACTTCTCCGACTCTGTCTGTCTTTTGACATGCCACTATTTAACGTCTTTGTTTGTAGACAAGTTCACCTTCAAGAGAGGTGGTAGGTTTCCTACACAACATTTTCAAAGTTGTTGTGGCCTGTTAGGGGCCAGAAAGAAAGACACGGAAAGAAAAAGGTAGGTTGAACAAGTGTATTGAAATAACATATATATATATATATACAACGTAAGAGTGTTATGATTCAGCAGATAGCAGTGTCCGTCTGAACTGTCAGGTTACAGTGCGTCCCGACTGCCCTCTTAGGAAGTATCGCAAGTTAGTATTTATGGAGAAGGAAGAGTTCATTCTAATGTAGATAGGTCACCATAACAAAAATAGGTTCCTTCTAGCGATCCAGTCATTTATTGAAGGCCCACTCGCATTCCTCGAAACAAAAGGTATCCAGGTACCTTGTATCACCCCTTTCATCTCCTTCAAAATGTTTCTCATTCAGCTTATGGAAGATCCAGTAATCGTTTAGTGCCAGTTCCAGACCGTAGAGAGAGTGAGAGACAGTCTTGATGTACATCTCGGTTAAGTAGCTGGTCATCAGGTTGGATAAGTGGCAGAGTACCCTGCCCTGATGCATATGTCTCTGGCCAGATGTGAAGAGTTCTGGCATTTTGCAACGAGATGTCTTTCCAAAGGACCTCAGAACCTCCACATATTATAATTTGTTGACCGTCTGGCCGTGTGAACTCAGAATCTGTTTAGTATGATAACTGCTGTTAATTCCACAAATGCCACAGTTTATAGGCACATTCTAAAAAATCAAAGCCTGCCAGTTGTGTCCTCCTTTTTGAGCTAGCTCTAACACCTCAACTGGGATGTGACTGCTAAGTTTCAGTATCTTCAAAACCAAACTAGTAACGTTTCATCATCACCGAAAGGACACTGAATTTTATCCTGTCACAATCAACAGTTCTGTTCTGAATGATGTTCTTTGCTTTGAACGTTTTTTTGGGAATCAACTTCCCCCACCCAGACCACAGGTGGAACACGTATATACCATCCATTGCTGCAGAATGTATCTGACATCTCCTAGAATGCTTTATCGTTACAAGAGTCATATTAAAGAAAAATGGAACACTGAAGCCATATCTGGGGCTGGGGCTATCCAATCCTCATTTTTCAGATTTCAGTATCGTTTACGTGACCCCGTTGGTGATTAATTAATTTCCACCCCATTTCACACAGACAAAAGGTCAAAACCCACTCGATAAAATATGGCTTTTCCATAGAAAATGTTCTGAGCTACATTCTTTAGTTTTATCTGTTCAAACCTTCACAGCTAAGAATCTCCTTGCCACGTACACAGGTTCGATTCATCAGCATTCCCTCGGTATTCTATTGATAAAAAGAAGTTTCCATTCTGACAACTTTACAAAAACCACTACATTGTGGAGCGAAATCCCGAAAGAATGCCTATTTGATCATTATGCAATATTAACCTTTCCAAGTTTGGGATCAGCTGTTATATAACCTCATTGAATAACATAATTTGAGTGGCTCTTGGGCCTTGTATCTGGAGAAAAACCGTAAAAGAATCAAAACCTGTTACCTTTATCTTAGCTGTTTTTATACTATTGACATTTCGACTGCTGTGCTCTTCAGGATTCGTCAGGTGCTTCAGGATTTGTACGCTGTTTTTGCCTATTCTGCTCGATTAAATACGAGGTGGGGTAGCGAGAGAGAGAAAGAGAGAGAGAAGGGAGGAAATAAGTATATCGGAGAAAGTGTGTCCTCTTTATTAATTTTCATAATGAATTATGTGGACGATCATAAATCTTCACATCTTCAAGTTCCTTATAGCTGTAAAGCAACTTTTGATACTTTACCATCTCTCTTTGTCGTTGTTCTGTCATCCATACTCACAAAGTCATTAGATAAACTACTCGCTGTTTCTCGTACTGTACATTCACTACAGACCAATAGCTAGAGTTCATATTCTGCAGCTATTTAACGTGGAGCTTGTCTTTTTCACAGATGTGAAATTGTTTCTGCTTTTCTCCTCCATAATTATACAGTATGTATTAGATTATCCGGACACTTTATGAGACGATTTGTAAAAAACATGTTTGGTTAAATTGAAATTACGGATAAATGAATCGAAATTATCGAAAAAAAAAAAATGAAGGAATAAGTCATATTTGTAAAAGAAATTTAGTTTATATCATCAAATAATATTTTTAGACAATTTGTTCAAGCATTTTTCCAATTAAATTTTTATTGATTTAATTTTATCAAATTTCCGGATAATTGAATACCTAAATTATGGAAAAAAGAGAAATGTCATATTGCTAAAGGACATTTTATTTTTATCATCAAATCAAGTTTTCCTACGATTTGTTCAAGCATTTGTCGAATCAATCTTTTTGCCTGATTTAATTTTATCAAATTTCCGAATAATTGAATATCTAAATTATCAAAAGAAAATGAAGAAATAAGTCAAATTTCTAAAAGAAATTTAATTTATATCATCAAATTACATTTTCAAAGATTTTGTTCAAGCTTTTGTCTCGTTCTTTTTTTTTAATAAAAAATGCCTAAATTTTTGCCTTTTTTCGGCAAACCTCGCGTTTTTCTTTCTCGTCATCCAGAAAATAATTCTGTCGTCATATATTGTGTAATTTGAAAATTACGTGTAAAAGGTGCAATGTGGCCAAAGTTCATTCCTACCGACAGGAGTTAAATGATTTTGCTACGTGCTAGGCAATCAAAAAGACATTCGATTTCCCGTTGAAGCATGATTCATCAGTGTGACGCGTATCTGAGAGTTGCGTAAGCCATGATCTATGGTGTGACCAAGATGTTATAATACAAATGGATGATTTTCATATAAAGGCAACAAATAAATTAACAAGAATTAACTGAATTGATTTTATCAGAGTTTTTTATCAAATATTCAGCATGCTTCTTTTTTTTTTTATTCTCAAAACATTTTTTTTCTGAGATTACATATTAAAATATGGTTATTTCTGATAATTGAAGTTCGGAAAATCGGTCTTAGGAAAAACGAAGTAAGGAATACTAGCAGTTAACACATGTAAAATTTTAGCAAACAGCCTGAAATATAGGCGCTTGTGTAACCATGCCCAGTGACAGATGACATTTCTGAAGAGATCAGGCTGATATAAACAAAGTATACATTAAACATAGTCTAAGGTAAGCCTGTAGGCAAATCGGCGTCTAGGTTTAATCACATGACTGTTGAAAATGCTAAATATAAGCGTAAGTTCTATATCAACAGTTTCTTCTCAAGTAATCTCCCTTGCGGAATTCAGTTCTGACTGCATTGCTTTACTATGATCTACAAAATTCAAACATATAAATGCAAAAAAAAAACGCTTGTCCTTTTCTGTTTCCATGAAATTCTGGTCATTTAATATTTATCTCCCACCTGAATAACGTTTTCACATTTTAATTGTACTCTCAGTAATTCCTTGCGTGTTCATGGCTTTTATCCCTTTGCTTAGGGTGAAATAATATATATATATATATATATATATATATGTGTGTGTGTGTGTGTGTGTGCTTGTGTATAAAACTATGCAGATATTAGGAAAGGACTCGTTAGGTAAATAATCCAAATGTCTTTAGTATTTTTGTTATTATTTTTAAAAAATAGTGCTCGATAAAAAAGTAGAGCATAAATATAATTATTTATTTAAAAATATGATTCCAACGCTTTACATAAGTTCTCATGTTTCAAAACAAGAGCCGAATATCAATATAAATAATTATATTGAAGTTTTCAGCTCTTGTTTTGAAACATGAGAACTCTATATGCGTTAAATCATATTTTAAATAAATAATTATATATATATATATATATATATATATATGATAAAAATAAGGTTTTATGATATGATACATTTATGGGCAAAATATATATATTCCTATGAAGTTATATTTATATCTCATAAGATATTTAAAGCCCCTCGATAAGTTTTCAACTGAATATTTAGAAGCGAATGTAAAATGCAAGACATGTTGAAATTTTATAAAACGTTTATTTTATAGGCATGAGTAATCCAGCATTTTTCCGAAACAATTAAATCTATAAGCTCATATGCGAAATAATTGTCCTTCTCGAAGATGAAGAAGAGACTTGAAGAACAGAAATGCAATTCTACAGAGAGCTGCTGAGGATAACATGGACCGTGTATATGACGGACGAAGAAAAATGGGAACTAAAAGGAAACTTATACTTAACATCAGAAAGAGACAGCTGAAATTCCTAGGGCACATAATGAGGAAAGAGGGCAGGAAAAATCTGATACTCACAGGATAGATTGAAAGCAAGTGGGACAGAGCAAAACAACGAATGACATACTTAGTGAACCCGAGTAAATGGTGGAACAAGGTTTATGAGAAATAATGAAAAGAAACAAATATTAGGAGCTCCGAAGTACAGGAAATTGCGGAGAGCCATAATCGCCTACGTGCAGAAGAGACACGACAGATAAAGAAGAAAACAGAAAATATCCTTAACAAGCTGTTCACTTCTCTCAGGTTATTATTTAACCCATAGCCGGTGCCGATGAGAAGAAACGGGATCATCCCTTTCCCAAGGATATTAATGAGAAAGTGAACGCAACAGGAGTTTTTTTTTTCTTTAATATCAATCTATAGGGTGATCTGAAAGTCTTGTCACCCTTATATAATATAACTTTATATTTCAACGCTCCGTGGGTTGTTATCAAGGAGAGGGTTTCACATAAATGATACCAGAATACCCATTAATTGAAGGACGCCGTTCGGAGAGCCTTTGCAACAATTAGCAAAGCATAGTCTCGTAAAATATCATACAAGCCATGGCGCTGCATCATTTTGTGTCACCAAGATGATGATGTTCCTTCTCGATGTGTTGACAGCGTCAATGAAAGTGAATAAATCCAGGACATGTTCTTTGTATTACTGTATTAATTGTTCTTCTATTGTTCTCATTAAGACTTTCAGACCAGCCTGTATATTTGCCTCTGTGGTTTACAAATAATTTACGATCTTCTGCATACCTGAAAATGTTCAGCATCTTTATTATTTCTTTGACACGCTTTATATCCTTTCTTTTTTTTCTGTTTTCTTTCAGAAACGTTTCCCTCTTCCCCACCTATTTGCATTTACCCCCAACGACCATTCTTCTCAGTCTATCATTCATCTTGAAATTCCTACGTCATCTTAGCGTCACGATTCCCATAATGTTTTGAGCTCCTTTATTTGCACTGTTAACTGCCATTTCTGTTGTTTTATCGATTAAACTTTACTTTTAGCGGGTTGGTGCCACAAAACTAAAGACGACAAAGAAGAAATATGAAAAAAGGTGGTTGCTTGGGAACTGGGGATTAAAATTAAAAATCGGAAAGAAGAAATCAAAATGCTCCAAATGCAAAATGAAGAACTGGAAATATTGTAAAAAAAAAAAAAGAAAAAGAAAGAAAAATAGGATCGAAACCATTAAAATGTGATTACATCATTGCCACCCTGGGGACTAGACGTTCACTGACGCCATAGATAGAGTTCTATTTGTAGCCACAGAATCAAACTTACAATCGCTATTTATGTAGTTATACATCAACTCAATCTTTTCAATGTTTTCTTGGTTATGATGCAAATGTTTTTTCTTACATCAGGGCTTTATTCATGAATTTTATATTTTCCTGAAAAACATTATTTTCAGAGGTTTATTTGCAATTCAGCACCCACTTTTATTCATTTAATCAGTTATTATTCTTTTACTTACCATAAACTGCAGCGTAAGAGTCGCGTTTTCAAGCCTAAAAATATTAGATCGGGTATAAAAATGCAAACCTTTACTATTGCGTTGTAAATAAATCGGTCAGCACTCCTAACATTTGGGCCACTTGTATGTTTGGGGGTCGACCTATATGGTAGGTTTAGTCTTAACTCTAAATTACCGTACTTCTAGCAGGTTATCGCAAATACATCCCACAAAACTTCCGTTTGTGGGACATATTTGGTATATTAACGCATAAATTCATATAACATAACTAACAGCATGGCCCGGCGTTGCCCGTGCTTGATTCAAAAATCGTACGACTCATACAGCAATCGCTATCACTTGACTTAAAATATTTTTGCCCTTCCTTGGCTTTAAATGAGTGCCCTTTGCCGTGCTGATGTTGCTACATGCCTTACTCCATGCCTATCTCACACTGCGAATTTTTTCTAAGCTCTACACTAAACATTAAATCTGTTACGAAAAAAGAACTATACAAAATGAACACAAAACGATCAGCTTTAAAAAAGAACTCGTAACTGGAAAAACCGAATGAAAAAAGAATATTAATAACAAATACATTTTCACACCCAACCCAGTTCTGCGGAATCAGAATCAACGTTGAGTTTAAGCAAGCGAATGAGCCAATTGGAGTAAAGTGCCATGCAGACTTAAATTTTTCCCACATGCAGCTATCGATGTTTTTGCATGCTAGCATGTTAGTTAACATTCGTGTCAGTCAACTGTTGGCTCTCACGCTGGCCAATATAATCTTCCTGCCTATTCGTGGCAGCCAGCTATAGGCTCTCACACTGGCCAGTAGAAAATGGCCGGAAACTACAGGAAAACTGCAGTAGAAGCATGAAAAAATCGATTATTTCCATTATTGATGGAAGTTGGGAAATGCAAAGTCGGTCTTGGCCTTCCCGCTAACTTGGAGCATGTGCATGTAAATTTTGGTGCAAATCCGTCGAAAATTGCGGCCGTGTATTCGTCACACACACACACACACACACACACACACACACACACACACACACACACACACACACACACACACCACACACACACACACACACACACCATACACAACACACACACATATCCTGCCTTTTATAGATAGAGATAAAATAGTAAAACCAATCCAGTATTCTATTAACGCTACAGCACACATGAAAACACTGACTGAATCGCCATTTTATTCAGGCGGCCATTCAGACAACCGTATCGAGAAAATTATTCGAAAATAATTACCCGAAAACATTTATTCGAAAACAATTTTTCGAAAAACATTAATTTGAATTGTAAATTCTTTGAATGAAAAATTATAGTAAATTATAATTATTCGAAATACATATTTTTGAAATACGTATGTGGTCTTGCTTTGTAAGTGTCAATGCTGATTTATCTAGAACTAATAAAACATTGATGGATCACATTTATAGCAGGTGTCATCCCATCATCACACAATATGGTAATTCTTAGACGCTCTTCAAGTAAGAGCATGTTGTCAAAGTATCAAGAGCGTTATGAAAAACCGCGACATGAATAGAAAACTTTTTAAAAAAGTGGCATCTTTTAAAGCGTACTCTTAATTTACATGCAGTATCATATAACTTAGGGTTTAAGACTTATTTCTTACTAAGTTGTTTTATTAACGATATTTTATTTCGAATAATTATCATTTACGTATTTCACCTTAATTTTTACATTTTTATTGTAATAAAGAATTTTGCATTCAGTATATTTGTCTTTTCGATTAATTTCCATTCAAACAATTTGCAATTCGAATAAACGTTTTTCGAATTGTCGTTTTCGAATAAATGTTGTCGAAAAAATATTTTCGAACAATGTTCACATATTGTCAGGCAACTAGGTATTGTATGCATATCGATAGTGTAACGGGCCCACAGTTTTACAATTCGCTGCATGAGGTTGGTGTCACCATTGGTTGTTTGTTTACATCACTGATGCAAATGGGGTATGAGTAATAATGTGATTTACAATAACATACGATACATAGCAGTACTATCAAAAATACCTGATACGATGTGTAAGCTACGGTATTAATATTCCATAGAAGTTGATGTTGAAGTTAATGTGTTTACCAGTAGATCTGAGGAATTTTAAATCTTATACCGATAAATTATACAGTACCAACCGGTGTTTGTTGTAGGTTGCTTGCTCTATATCGTATATATAAAGATATTACTGTTACTGTCTCAGTATACAGGTAAGTCGTGTGACGTTATGTCGTTTTGTCACAGGTTATCGTAAACTATAGCCCAACTTCAGTTACTTGTAGGCCTAACACTCGACCTATACGGTAGGTTTAAGCCTAACTCTGAATTTTGACTTAAAATTCTTCAGGCCGACTTGCATGGCGCAATTTTCTATTGATAAGAACACATTTCCATTCTGACAGCTTTGCAAGAACCTCTACTTTGTGGAATGGACTCCGTTGAGAATGCTTACTCGATCATTTACAGTATTAACCTTTTCATGATTGGGATGAACCGTTATATAACCTCATTCAATAATATTATAATTTGAGTTGATGTTGAGCCTTGGATCTGGTGAACAACTGCAAAAGAATCATGCAGGTTGTTGCATTTATCTTGTTTTTATATTATTGACATTTCGACTCCTTTGCTCTGTGAGATTCTTCAGGCTTTGTATGCTGTTTGTACCGATTCCATCCGATTAAATACGAGGGCGGGGGTACAGACACACACACACACACACACACACACACACACACACACACACACACACAGAGAGAGAGAGAGAGAGAGAGAGAGAGAGAGAGAGAGAGAGAGAGAGAGAGAGAAAGTGTGTTCTCTGTTTATTAATTTTTAAAATGAATTATGTGGACGATCATAAATCTTCCCATCTTCAAATTCCTTATAGCTGTAAAGCAACTTTTGATACTCTACCATCTCTCTTTGTCTTTTCTCTGTCATCTGTACTCACAAACTCATTAGGTAAACTGCTCGCTGTTTCCCGCGAGCTCCATTCAGTAGCTCTTATTACCTACTGTACATTCACTACAGGCCAATAGTTAGACTTCATATTCTGCAGCTATTTAACGCGGAGCTTGTCTTTTTCATAGATGTGAAATTGTTTCTGATTCTGCCCTCTATAATTATACAGTATATATTAGATTATACGGATGCTTTATGAAACGATTTGCAAAAATATGTTTGGTTAATTTGAAATTACGGATAATTGAATAAGTAACTTACCGAAAAAAAAAGAAAGAAAGAAGTCATATTTCTAAAAGAAATTTTAGTTTATATCATCAAATCATATTTTTAAACAATTTGTTCAGGAATTTAATGTGTTTACCAGTATACCCAAGGAATTTTAAATGTTAATATTCGGTACCTACCGGTGTTTGTTGTCGGTTGCTTGCTAGAAAAATCGCATATATAAAGATATTACTGTTAGTGTCTCAATTAAGAATGTCTCGTGAGGTTATGTTGTTCTGACTATAGTCTAATTTCATTTACTGGTAGGCCTAAGATGACTTGCAGCCAACTGTATGTTTGGGGGTCGACCTATACGGTAAGTTTAGGCGTAACTCTCAATTTTGCGCTAAAAGTCTTCAGGCCAAATTGTACGCCGCAGTTTATGGTATTTATTTTGATGTGACATAACCAAACATTTTAGTCCGTCGCTTTCAATGTCACTCCAGTTCATCATAGGAGCTCATCACAGTCTCATCCATGATGTCCTTGGTTGGTTCATATGGAGGTCTCTCTGGCACTATCCATAGTGCATAGTACAAACATTAAAGCATTCTTGAAATATTTACACTGGACAGAGGAGAGCGCTTTAAGAAGAACCGTTGTATTTCTCTGTTTTGGCTGTTTGTCTTCCGACAAACTTCTGCAAATTAATTGAAACAAACGCTTTAGTTTCGTTTCTTTTACCATACATACAGTTTTAGACTCAATTGTGTGACAGGGTGTAATCGATTTCTATTTTCTCATCAGATTAGTTAATTTGAAGTGGTGTGCAGTAATATGAATCTATTTCAGGGTATAGGATGAAATTTGTTTGGCGTTGAAAATATTGCGTCGTCCGATTTTTATCACGTCCAGACACTATTGTCTCGAGTGTCGATTAGTTGTCCTACGACCTTTTCCTGTGAAAGGAACCGTACGAAAATTGTAACGCTGCACGAACACACTGGCAAGCATTACCTGTGAGCAAATCGAAGTACTATAGACTGGCCCGGAAATTCCCCTGATTTAGATCCAAGATTTGAAAATCTGTGGTCAATCTGCAAGGAATGACTTCATGGAATGGACACATGAAACAATAACATGTACACTGGGCTATATTTCATTGGAAAAATCGAAAAGTAAATAATAACGGAATCATTCGTTTAGTTTCAATTAATTTGCACAAGGGTGTACTTGGTCCGCTAGATTTTCCGTTATACACTTGTATTCAAATATATTAACCCATTAACGCCAATTGTAAAACGCGGTATTTAATAGAAAAAATAATAAAAGTAGAGAATTAAGTAAAAGTTTCGAAAAAAATCCTGCATTAATTATAGGCTTATAAATAGCCCAGCCAAAATTATAGATTTAAAAAATTGTAAAACAGATAAGACATAAGGCAGACATTATGGTTGTGAGCAAAATGAAGAAGCTAACTTTTAAATTGCAAATGGGGGATGCCAAAATCATAAAATACCAGAATTTAAATATCAAGGAAGTGTTTAGAAAGGAGACTTGGAAAATTCGACACTCGCGGGATATATGAAGGCAAGAGGGACATAAATTGTATAAATGGATAACAGAATAGGGTTGGGGAAACAAAAAGATAAAATTTATTGAGAACTACAAAAAACAAAAAAATGTGGAGAGTCATGATCGCCAACGCCCCGAATAGAAGAACACTATTTTAGTAATACCACATAATGTCAGTTCATCCTAACACGTATTGCGCTTAAATTCATAAAGTTGAGGTACTATAGAGGAAAGATCATCAGGACAGTTACCATGAAAATATTTACAGAAAAGGCAGAGGGAAGCCATATTACGGCAGTGTGAATATTACTGAAACCGAGATGTCAGACCAGTAAAATTGCAGATTCTTGTGGGGATTGTATCAAGAATCTCTAAATACATAACAGGAGCACCAGATCAGATTTGGTAGCAATATTCAAAGCAAAGATAGATGGCAGACATATCAAATATGTAAGCTAGATTCTGGCAAGAAAATATTTTAGAAGAACATAGTGAATAAACTTCCTTAGCTGCAGAACTAAAAATTGATTCAATATACCCTTTGTAGTTCATGCCAGCGGAAAACATAAGTCCGAGAAATAACAATGTGTCATTTTGGCAATCTTGAACAGCATATGACGGTCAAGGGCTCATGTATGAAGGATGTAGCAGCGATATTCAAAGCAATCTGAATAATAAAACCGGGCACTCCCGCCAAAAGCAAGTTGTCAATATTATTAATAAGAATAAATGGTGAAAATCACATGATATGCTATTCATATAAATATGTAAACAAAGTCTGAAAACATTGACAACTTTGGTTGATTAAAAGCAATTCCAATGTGAAAACATTGACAATATAATAATAGTTGATATAATGTGGAGACAGGAGAAAGTATAAAAAAGAAAATACAACTCACTCGCCATGACTAATTACAGCATACATAAAAAAAAAACAGATTCTTTAAAATAATTAAGCTACTTGTTTTAAAAATTCCAAAATGAATTCCTTGGTTGTTTAAAGAACATTTCGCGATAAAACAATAAATCTTGATATCCGTATTTGATTTATTTTTGGTAGCTGGCTCATTTTAGCGAATTCTATTCAATTACTTGCCACTTTAATTCCTACTCTTGAAATATGAGTGGGTGTATATGACAGAGAAAGAGAGAAAGAGAGGGAGAGAGAGAGAGAGAGAGAGAGAGAAGCATAATAATAGAGAAAAAAAGAGATAGAGAGAAATGTGTTAAGAGAAATAGAAAAATCATTAGTTATTTTTTTTTATATCGGAATTCATTTCACATCAGCAACTAATAGGGCTTACGGTTACACAACGTTGAAAGACCGGTTCCGTACGATCACTGAAGTTGAACAACGTCGAGCTTGGTCAGAACGTAGATGGGTAACCACTTGTGAATACGCACAGTGTAATGGTTAACGTTTCGGAATTATTAATCGGAGAGCCGAATTCCAATTCCCGTTCGGTTCATTATATTCTCTTACGCGCATTGAGAAACGTATGAATTCACCTCTTCTCCTCCCACCTATGGATTAATTAGTAAAACTTTTATCACTAAATCATTATTATCTCCACCAAAAATTCTTACAAGCTAAAAATATTTTCTGGCTTAAATAAACTGCAAACCGTAGAAAAACAATGTATTAATCAAGTAAATAATAATCTTAGCACTCAACAACTTCTTTTTGTAACACTCCATTTTGGGTGGCTCTTGGGCCTTGTGCAGAATAAACATTAGTAAAAAAAGTAAAGTAATAGGTGTAGATAAATTTCCCTATCGCCCGGTTCCTACTCCTTTCCCGTCTATTGAACAGGAGTAGAAGTTTATCCCTTCTTTATTGTTTAGGATTAGACTTGCGCTTCTTTTAAAATCTTCTCATTCTCAGTCACCCCAGTAACCCCTTGCGTCTTAGTGGCATTATCGCCTTGCTTGGGAGTGAAATGATAAAAATAACTACGTTTATTCTGGTTTTTGCTTTTGCATTATTCGAACCTATCAGGATGATAACATTCCACCTAAGAAATATGAAGGAGGAAACTATTCTAGAAAAGTATTTGAAACTTTCAGAAGTTAAATAGATTGATAAAAGATATACGCTTTCTTTAAAATGTCTTGTCCCTTCCGGGTGTAGACGATAATGGCCATCCCTAACACCATTCACCTTAGCAAGATTACTCTTTATACTATACACCCCAGTTCATGTTATGCCATCCATTTACGCATACTCGTTATGTAAATTACTCCTTATTAGGCCCTGTGAGTATCACATTCTTGAAGCTCTCTCTCCTCGTTATGTGCTAAATTCTTGAAGCCCTCTTTTTCTCGTTTTTGTCCAGATATTTCAACTTGCAAGCTCATAATATTCTTAGTATCAACCTACAGAAGCACAGCATTAGATCCATTATATTATATACTAGCAAACCAACTCGGCGTTGTTTAAAAATATATCTATAACAACAATATAACTTTAAATTTATTTATTCAAACACAAAAATATCTTTAAAGAATTTTTACATTACGATAGTTTTTGTTACACAATATTCTTTGTCTTTCCTTGAAGGAAACGAAGATAAAATCATTCATGTTGGCTGCGATGTACAGTGTACACTCCCCACCAGGCTCTCATCAAACTTAATGCCAGACTGTTCCGGTACATTTTGATCTATCAGTCTAGGCACCCATTACTTTTGCCTTTCCAGACGTAATAAGATGACACTTGGGATTACAAAAGTAAGCGTGTAAAAAACTATCATTTTGGCACAGCTTGAAGAAAGCTGTGAGTGTAGTATCATTGGGTGTGTGAACTACCTGAATAGCATTTGTTTCATTGAAGTAGACACGTTGACCGTTTTCCAAATAAATGTAATGGGAAGCCAAACATGCGTCAAAATTACTTATTACTGAAGTATCTGCCCATTTCATACTGGGTTACCTCATTTTCCCGCTCAAGCCAAACATGACCGCATCTGATCCCTTGTTCACGCACTTGCAAATATACTTGATGGATTTCACCGAGTTGCATGTGGGCATTAAATGTCTTTGACAGCAAGGCTAACCTCATATTATCCAACCTTTGCTGAATACTTGTCATCATCTCGGCTTCTACACCTCTCAAAATAGTATCCGTTATTACAAGTTTGTGTTTCCGTAAGAAATTTCAAGGGAATTTTTTTTGAGTATACATTGTTCTTCAGACATGGTGAGTTGAGGTTAAAACCCCTCCCACATGAGCCATGTACCATGTTCGTTTTAACAATTTTATGGAGCTCCTCGTCAGTCGATAGATTTGAAAACTCCGCGGTGATTATCCTGTTATAACAGCACTCGTAGCCCGGCGATTGCATCTCGCATGAATTTTTGTTGACATCCAAAGCAGAATGTGAGCGTGTGGTAGCCATGGTTTTACCACTCAGTTATTTACGAACCCAAATGTTTTCACCTTTTTAATCCAATCTATGAGCTTCTCCAACTTCCGGCGAAAGACTGGCAAAGATGTCAGGTGTTTCTTTGGTCTTTTGGTACAGAAAAAGTTCGTCTTCAATTACCTTCCATTTTGGGTTGCTTGAAATGCTTACAAAGTGATCTGGCCTACCATAGTTGCGTACATGGGTCATGTCATCCTGCGTCCTTTCATGCATACCTCAAGGCCCTTCTTAAAGCCTGACGATAGAATGAAGAGCTGCCAAATGTTGCTAAGTGCTACATTATTGTTTTCTCCGATCGCAGTTGCCTTTGATTGTTTCTAATGAAACACAGCCTCCATTTTAACAGCAGTATCAACTGAATACGGATGAAAGAGATCTCGAGAGGGATGAAGATGATTAAATGAGTTGAAACGCGTCATAAAACGGTACGCACAAAATTCCGATACGATATTTCTTTGTTTAACATATTCTCCGGATTGCTTTGATTACGATGTTTAATACCAAAATGGTAAACATCTTCACCATTAACAAATAGGAGAATATACTGAAGAGCATCAGAAGATCTATGTGTCTCATTAATTCGTTGAAGCGTGTTGTCTCGTGGCTTTAGAACAATGTCTCTCTTGTTATGTTAGTCACCAAGCAGAACCCCTGCTATTTCATTGCAGGAGAAGTGACTCCTGAGAAGCTGACCCGGAAGGTGTACAATAGGTTTCTTGTCTGCATCTATGATCGCATTAAAGTTGTGAGTAGGAGCACTTTCCAGAGCACATTTAAAGTTTTGACATAGCTATTTCTACAATGCATCATCTTTGCTGTCTCAGTGTAAGCGCGAACTTGGTGTCAGACAAAATAAAATTACGCCTGTCCGCTTGTTCTTAGGAGTTGCCAACAAAATATAACTGAAGAAATTGTGGCTCTCCATTTGTTAGTACTCGTGGGGACCCAACCCTGACCATGCACTTTAAAAGTGGGCACCAAACCACCTTCCCTAATATTGTTAGCCTCGAATGAAGTCATTTGAAAAGGGCAATTTTACTTCATAATATTTTCCAAAAAAATGTTTTGACGCTTGAGTGATGCCTGAAAGAAGAAGCTTCAAAGGCTCTGTCGGATCTTCCAGTAATGGAATCCTGACTTTTCCACTTAAACAGAACTTTTCAGACGGCTTCAAATTTATCACAGACTTAAGACATAGAGTCTATTTTCACTTTCTTTTCAGAAGTTAAGTCATATATGGCTGATATATAAAGGTGGCATGGTGTCACTTCTCCAAAGTAAGAGCAGCTTTTCTATCCCTAGTTCTGACAATCTTTTGTATTTCTTGCCTTTGTTCAGTGAGCAGTCCTATGGGTTCTATTGGCTTGTAGTCATTTGCTTAGAAGTCGCTTCTACCCTATTAGCAGCAGACCAAGCTCTATCAACTGTCAGTCTTTCCTGACATTGCCGAGGAAACTCAGTTGCCCTGACCGAACTCTAATAGCCTGCAGCCTTTCATGTCTTTGGTCATGAGTCTCAATTGCACTTCTGGCAGCTTTCTTAGCTCCTGAAGTCTTTCCTGTCTTTGCACAAGAGTCACATCTGCTCTGCGAGCAGCGGACCTAGCGCTGGCTACCTGAAGTCTTTCTTGTTTTTGCTCAGTAGTTTAAGCTGGTCGGCAAGCAGCAGACAAATTTGGTTTCCCGAAGCCTTCTCTGGTGTTCTGTACCCCTCCTGGTTCATTCGGTTTGCAGTCTTTCTTCCCTTTGTTCTGATGTTTCAACTGCCCGATGTAAAGAATTTCATGCATTTTATATTTCTCTCAGTGTTCGGGTATCTTCCATAACTCTTCTTGGAGAACACCTTGAATTTGATTTCTCTTGAGTTGCTAAAAGTCTTGATTGATGTTGTATAGTGGCGTGGTACTTCAGGGATAAAAATTAATAGTTGGTTTACTCGTACCAAGATAATTAATGATGGATAGTAATGACGAGTAATACTTAGCTTTCTTGCATGAAGTTCTTTGAAATGCCAAGAGCTTCGTTAAGGCAGATAATATAACCGGCGAGTAATTTGACAATGGCGAAAGTCTGAACGCTGTGCGCGTGAACAGAAATGAAAATTTTCACATGGCTTCGGACGCTCTTCTCTTGTTGATTTAATTTCACGCATAGGATCATTATTTTTATTCTTTCTTTTTCTAGACTCGACGACTAATTCCTATGAAAAACAACGTTTTCATTGGTCCAAAGAAAATTTCAAATAGACCGGCGAATTTGTTTTGTCTTTTTCTTCAGCTCGCCGGTCAATATTTTTGAACTGAAAGTTTTCATTGGTCAAAAAAAAAAAAAAAAAAAAAATTCCCATAGGCACGTGAATTTCTTTCCATCTTTTTCCTCAGATCGCCCGAATTTGAAAGACGTGGAAGTTAGTAATATTTCGCACTCACATTTAGCTTTCCTCAATAAGTGAAATTATATTGCAGACTTTCTAATCTTACGGCCACATCATGTTGAAACATCACCAGAATTAAGCAACGTCGAGCCTGGTCAGTACTTTGATGGGCGACTGCTTAGGAATACCAGGTGCTGTAAGCTTGGATGTACGCGTAGTGTAATGGATCATGGGTCGAAATTGTTAATCGGAGTGCCGAGTTCCAATTCCAGCTGGGTTCGTCTTTTTTTTTTCATTTACTCTTATGGAAAATATAAATCTACCTCATCTCGCTCCCAGCTATGGGTTAATTAGTAAAATTTGTATCACTAAATCCCTATTATCTAAAAAAAAATTACAATATAAAAATATTTTCTGGCTTTAAACAATCTGAGATGGTTGACAAGCCATAGAAAATTAATCAACCAATCAGTCATTCTAAAGTCGTTCTATTATCCACTGATTGAGTTACTTGAATTCTTGAGTTGAAACTGACGCCTGCCACACCCTTTAAAGCTAAACTATAACTTTATATTATAATTGCTGTAAGTGAAACGCCTCACTGATATATGTTTGAACATTCTTAAGTTTTCGTCTAAAGCCAATAAAATACGTTCTTTATGAAAAATGGCTACAAATTATAGCAATTTTCCAAGCGTAGTTTAGATGCGGTACAAAGCGGAAAGTATGGAGCACCCAGTGAGGATCGAACTCACTACTTAGTTGTAATTGTCTTAGCGAGACAAGCTTGCCAACCATTACACCACCTCGGGGTGTCCCTGGATACGATATATAAAAGTTTAAACTGACAGCAGAAGGATATACATGTCGAAATAATGTCTAACTAAAAAACATCTCGACGATTTTTTTTTTGCTAAATTCGGAAATTATTGTAAGTTGCTATTTTATCGGGCACACTGTAAATATAGCCTGGAGTCAAAATAGCTTTTGTTGCAAAATCCTATGGACACTGATACATGTAGCGTGCTAGTATTAAATGTCATAGTTGCTGACTGCTTTAAAAATGCAGACTTGTGCCAAAGTCCAATAAATAGCATTTTTACACATGATTAAACAAGGGAGTGTGAAAGAATATGAGAAAAAGGAAAACATTATTCAGGAGAAAGAATAATAAAAGAAGAAAATTAAGAAGCCAAAAATTAACAATTGGGACTGCATTTGAAATTTTTGAAGATCAGTGTTGACTGGAAAGCAAGAGGCCAAAGTGCGATATAAAAAAAAAAAACTTAGCGGAGAACTTACGGTTACGTCTAGTAAATTCAAATGTAAAATGACGCGATGTTGCTGCGAATCTAGTAGTTTGCTCAAATTCCTAAATTCCAGCTACCAAAGAGGAAAGGTCATCGGAACAAGTACCATGAAAATATTTATAGAGAAGGCACAGTGAAATTAGTAGCTAAATTAAATAGAAATCGATTTTTTGAAGATCATTTAATGTGCAAGGCGTCATCAAACTTGTAACAACCAAGAATTCAATCAAAGATTATTAATGTCAAACGCCATCTTCTGTCGCCTTTAACTCCCTTTATCTTTCCTCAATAACCCTGTACCCAGTCTTTTCTCTCACTTTCACTCTCTGTAATCCCCTGCCTGCTAGTGGCTTTCCCGCCTTGCTTGGGGTGAATTGATTACGTAAAAAAAAAAAAAACATGACTCTAATCAAATTATATTCAATTGAAATCAATGATTTTTTTAAAATCATGGCAGAATTTGAATTAATTAGCTTTTCAATGTTTGTATTATATAAAAACCATATTAAGATCTATTTTCAGTGTGGCTTACAACCATAGCATGTTGAAACACCGGTTCTTGTTCGATTACCGAAGTTAAGCAACGTTTAACCTTGTCTGTACCGAGATGGCTGATCACTAGGGAATACCAGGTGCTATGCGGTTGGTGTAATAAATAAAGGCTCGGAATGAGAAATCAGGGAGCCAAGTTTTAATTTCAGTCAGATTCATTACATTTACTTACGCGCAAATACCCTTCGGAAAGATATGAATAACCCTATTCCCCCCAGCTATGGGTTAAATAGTAAAAACTGAATCTGGAAATCATTATCTATAAAATATTCTTATAATCCAAAAATATGTTTCGGCTTAAAATAATATCAGAAAGGTTGATACGGCGTAAAAAACAAATCAATCATATTTTCAGTGTATAATTTTCATTGTAAAATTCTAAATGAAATCGAGTTCGTTCTGGAATAAGTGAACTATATAGATCGTAATCGAATTTACATCGTATGAGAATGAATATTAATTAGGTTCGAATATCTAATTAAAATTTATTAATTAATTCGCGTTGTTATCAAAGTTGTAATGGAAGGTACTTTTCTGTTGGTAGAAGGAAAAATAGAAAGAAAATATGTGTTGTAACATTTTATTCACACACGAGATTTAAATAATGTCAGATAAATATGGAGGTAGACGAAAGAAATAACAAACTTCTTGAACCCAATAAGACAATGACTTATGGACGGTGACGGTCTTTATATTCAATGTCTTCAGTCATGTCAAACGGATAATGCATCCCAGTTATTGAAAAAAAAATCAATAACGGTGAACATTGTAATGAAGCGCTGACGGAGATATGATAAAACCTTTCTTTATTCTTATATATATATATATATATATATATATATATATATATATATATATATATATATATATATATGTGTGTGTGTGTGTGTGTGTGTGTGTGTGTGTAAATATAAAATGAACATTCAATTCAATATCCAGCGGCGACAGACTGTTTCATGTTTAAACGCAATCTTCAAGCCCAAGATTTTGTTTAAGCATGAAACAGATTGTCCAATTGTCCATATATATATATATATATATATATATATATATATATATATATATATATATATATATATATATTGCGTTTAAGCATGAAACAGACTGTCACCGCTGGATATTGCATTCAATGTTCATTTTTATATTATTTACATACGCTCTATTCCAGATATTGATCACCAATACATATAGCATAACTTAAAACTATATATATATATATATTATTTGGTTGGATAGATGTGAGTTTGTGACCCTGAGTTTCACGCTATGTCACACAATGCAGAAATAAGGAGCGACTAGTTTTGACTGAACTCCCTATTCAGTCGTAATTGATTAGGTATATATATATATATATATATATATATATATATATATATATATATATATATATACATTATATATATATATAAAATATATATATATATATATATATATATATGCTTGATAAAAATGATAAATGATAAAAGCAACACAACAAAATAAAAGATACATATAAATGTATATTAGAGTTATAAAATGTTTAAATTTTTAAAATGCCGGATGTGTGACATTTGTGCAGCTGAGCCAACATTACTTCAATCTTTCTTCCTTTTTTAGACGCCCGCCTCCATTCTCCCAGGACAGATTTGTTGTGATGAAACTTGTTATTTTCGCTGTCGGTTCATCTTTTCTGCCACTTCTGCTCAATGAAACTATCTATATCACTTTCCAGGCCCGCATATCGGATCCTAAAACTGTTATCATTTCGGGCAGACATTGCTGCCGAATCTACCTGCTCATTCCTTTTAATTCCCATGTGGCTTGGGATCCTGAATATTACGCCTATTCTTTATAATAAGAGTATAATTAAACAAATCCTTTAAGGCAACTTATCGTTGCGTAATGATCAACAAACTAGACTTCTGGGTTATTAGTATTGGGCTTCATCTTCAGTAGATGAACGTAGCTGTGACTTTCGGCGTCATGTAATGGTTAGCGAGTACGTCTCTTTAATCATCACAGATGTTTTGAGTTCGATCCTCACTGAGAGCTCTGAACTTGCATTATTACATGTGATCAACAATCAAGTCATATTAAGTTTTTAGGGAGACGTCTGTAAAATGATTCGAATATAACAGGCCAAATGGAAAGCAATGATGCTTATAACAGGTTTAATGGAAATGATACTTTTAAAACGTATCATTTACTTGGCCTTCTACTTCTATGTGCCGTGTCCCTTCACGATGTGGGCGATCACGGCTCTCTACAATTTTCTTGTCCCTTGTAGCTTTTAGTAAATATTATATTTTTGCTATCTCTCCTAAATCCTGTTCTGCCATCCATTTACATAAGCTCATTAAGTTGAGTATGCGCGGTTTCTTCTGTTCTGCTTGAGTTCATTATGTCCTGTGAGTGTTTTCTAAGCTATCTTTACTTGTTATATGCTCGTGAAATGCCAACAGAATCTTCCAAATGTTCAGTATAAGTGTCCTATTTGCTTATATTTTCCCTAAAACTTCGTTGTTGCTCACAGGTCCAGTCCATTCGCTTCATTCTCCTATAGAATCATATTTCGGTTTTTTCTTTATTTGTGAGGAGATTGCTCAACATTCACTAGCATTTAGGAGGACTGATATTACATAACAGTTCAATAAGCTTTTTTTATTCTATTGCTTCAAGTCTCTTCTTCATCTGTAAGGAAACTGTCCAGCATTCACTACCATATAGGAGGACTGATATTACATAACAGTTCAGTAATCTGTTTTTTTTTTGTTTCTGTTGCTTCAAGTCTCTTCTTCATCTGTGAGGAGATTATACAGCATTAACTTCCATATAGGCGGACAGATGTTATGTAATATTTCGGTACTCTTTTCTCCGTTTCTAACGAATTTTTTTTGTTTCGTAATATTTTGATCAGCTTTGGAAAACATGTATCCAAATATGCCTTCGGATATAAGTATGGCACTTTCTGTTAATTGATTACCCAGATATTCAAATTGTTGTGCAGGATTCATTTCTGTATCTCCAATTTTTAATTTGTATTCTGGGCATTTCCTTTGGGCTGACAACCACGCATTCTGTCTTCTTGCAGTTGATTTTTAGTTCTTTTTTTTCTCTCGCTTTTCCACCGTTCCCTTCTGTTGGAGTTCTTGTAGTTTCCTTTCTGTGTCTGCTATCAATACTATGTCATCATCATATCTTATGTTATCAAAAAAGCAACCGCCAATAACGAATCATGATAAGACTTCAAATTACTTTAAAAACTCTCTACTTTCCAAACGGTTGTTTACAATCTATAGAATTAGTGACGTTCGGGATGTTTTTCACTTGAAACGATTCTTTCTTTCTTTCTTTTTCGTTTGCCCAATGCAAGACACAAAAGACAGTCAAGTTTAGTGATACTTTGCCATAAGGCTACTTCAAAAATAATTTATTCTTTGACGATTGAAATTTCCCTCCAATTAACCGTTAGACTAATTCTTCATCTAGAATGTTGTAATCAATAAATAATAAACTATATCATTTGAGGCGCTTTATCATAAAACCTTAGTCAGCAGACTGGACTTGCAAAATATTAGTAGTGAGTTCGATCTTTTTCGGGGTGTCCTATTCTTTTAGTCATCTATCAAAACTAAACCACTCTTAATAAATAACGACAAAAGTATAGGTTTCAGACAGTTGAAATTCCATGGACGTATAATGAGAATGGAGGGATTGGAGAATATGGCACAGACTGGCCATAACGAAGGCCACCATTCTGGTGAGCATGTGTAAATTGATGGGTGAACTGAGAGCAGAACTTTTAGTAAAGTTAGAAACGTTGCCTAGGACTATGAGTGGGAGAAAGAGTTGATGAGGTCGGCACGTAGAAACAGTGAAGATCCAGATATTTAAAGATTTCCTTTAAAAATTAACCAGTTAGAGGAAAATAGTATATTTCTGCTTTTCTAACAAATGTAGTTCATTTAAAAAATCATCTATCTATCTATCTATCTATCTATCTATCTATTTTCTATTCTTTCTTTCTTTCTATCTATCTATCTCTCTTTCTTCTTCTTTCTTTCTTTCTTTATCTATTTCTTTCTATCTTCTTTATCTTTCTTTCTTTTTTTCCTTCTTTCTTTATTTATCTATCTATCTATCTATCTATCTATCTATCTATCTATCTATCTATCCCATTTCCTTTCTTTCTTTCATTTCTTTCTATCTTTATCTATCTATCTATCTATCTATCTATTATCTATCTATCTATCTATCTATCTTTTCCCATCTTTCTTATCTTTCTTTCTTCTATCTATCTATCTATCTATCTATCTATCTATCTATCTATCTATCTTTTCTTTCTTTCTTTCTTTTTTTCTTTCTATCTTTCTCTATCTATCTATCTATCTATCTATCTATCTATCTATCTCTTTTCCTTCTTTCTTTATCTATCTATCTATCTATCTATCTATCTATCTATCTATCTATCTATCTATCTATTTCTTTTCCTTCTTTCTTTCTTTCTTTCTTTCTTTCTTTCTTTCTCTATCTATCTATCTATCTATCTATCTATCTATCTATCTATTCCAGTCTCTTTAAATCTAAGTGTCACTCTGTCCACATCAGTTTACATCAATATGGCCTTTCTTTCTTTCTTTCTTTCTTTCTTTCTTTCTTTCTTTCTTTCTTTCTTTTCATAAGCACACAGAAACCAACATTTGATCATATACCTATATAATTTCGTTTGTGTGAGATCTTTTTATCAATTCATCCCAGAGAAGGCAATAATGCCACTAAGACACAATGAACTCTTGGGACTAAATGAACCTGGAAACTAAATAAAAAGACTTTAGAATTAACTGGAAACGCAATTCGAAGTAGGAAAGAAGCAATAAACCTTTAATCCTATTCAAAAGATCGGGGAGGAGTGTAACTGGATTATAGCCGAATCTATCTATTCACATTAAGAAAAAAAATTTTAAAAATAGTAAATAATATTTCAGCGTATAGGAGGAGATGTTAGAAGTATACAGTTGACGTATACTTCAGAAGGGACCCGAAACTCAATCTTAAACAGGAAACAAGTCAGTTATATACATAATATACGGATGCTTTTCAAAAAGTATCGGGACTGGTGCCATAAAAATAAAACTACGGCACATATGAATTCGGCATTTAATCTCCTTCGAAGTAGTCCCCTTCTGAAGCCACCCACTTTATCCATCGTCGTTTCCATTGATGGAAGCAATGCTGGAACTCATTTTTTGGGAGATAGCGAACAGCTGCATCATCTCATTCACTTGGATTACCTTGAAATCTAGAAATCTTGAGCTTTTCAAGTGGGATTTAATATTTGAAGAGGAAAAATTCGCAAGAGGCGAAATCTGGGGAATATGGCGGTTGTCGAAACTGGGGAATGTCGTACTTGGCAAAAATCTGCTGCACAAACGATCGATCCTCTGTGGTGTGGTGAGACGGCCATACTCTACACACTTTCCTCCCATGTACTGCTATAAACAATGGAAGGGATCGAAAACGTTAAAACTTTGTGTGTATGCGTGAAAGAGTTCAAATCCAATCTGTGCCAAATGACTTCATTCGGCGTACATTAGCTCTGGTACCATAGCGACAGTTCTGAAGATTTTTTTTATCAGACCTGATATACGTATAATACAATAAAATAATAAAAGAATAATAGAATAAATCAATTGTTAAAAAGTTCGCATTCTGAAAATGAGTCCCGAGTTCGAATCTCACCATGGTCGATTTGTCAGGATTTGTAGATCCCAGCGTTGGAAAGTGCCTGAAAACTATAGCACGGGTTGATCCAAGCCTTATGAGTGAAAGTGGGTAGAAGGAATACTTGGAGGCCGTCGATAGCTATTCTAGCACGAAGTTACAAGTCATCGTGACCGAGAGTTTGAGTGTGCTGGCCTTGTTCAGATTGTTGATCACGCTAGATAACACGCTCTTTCCCAGAAACTGTAACTAAGGTCTGCTCAGCGTAGTGGCAGTATAAACCACAGGTGGGCTCTGTGGATGTTGAATAAACACAAATGTGCCTGAGCAAGCGTTTGCAGTAGGGATTGGTTAGTAGACAGGTATCCTCGAATACTAGCCGCCAGCTATTTACAAAACAATACAAGACAAACGACAAAGATGAATGTGTAAAAAATTTTGATATACGAAAAATAATTTATATTGTTCGATTATTTTTGACTCCTACTATTTTTAGTTGCGTTTCATAATTCTTTTCTTTCCAATGATATAAATATTTTATAATATAATTATATTCTTATATAATTGTCTGTCTTTCTTTCCTTCTTGCATAACAATTTCTCTTTATGTTATCATCTTTCCTATCCGTTTTGCTTCATGTTAATTTCTTTTTCTTCTCTCTTCGTTCCATTTTATATCGTTTTTTCTTTTTCATTTAAAGGCGATCGTGCTGTCATTGTAGCTTTTATTTTATTGTCTTCAGTAAAATATCGGAGATATGTCACTGAAATACCGTCGATATTCTGACAGAAGTCTTCTGGGACTGAACACTGATATTGTTGCCAGTATCATTAATACTTAGACAAACAATTAAAAAAGATTTGTTAAATCTCTAACAACAAAACGATAAAAAAAAGTTGATCTGTTTTGTTTTTATTATGACGTTCAATTTTAAAAGTGATTTTTTTCACGCGTAAATCATTTTAATTTACGTTAGAAGTGATTTCTAATTTAACAAAGGTGCAAAAAGATGGGCGCGGTATTGTGCACAAGAAAGGCAAGCATTTATGCTTGATTAGAAAAGCAACGTCTAAATAAATGCATTTACAAAGCCACGCATGAGCGCACAAAAAACTAAAATCAAATCCAGATGAGACAAATGACACCTTCTCACATATTCACCAACGCCGTTCCTTTCGTGTGAAAGGGCCGTCTAGAACATGGCCGATCACACTCATCGGTAACAACACTCATGAAACAACTAAAATCAGTAGCACATGTAATTAGAATGAAAGATAATGATGTAATCAAACGTCAAATCTCCACACTGCTTACAAAACATTTTAGGGAAGAAACTCTTTTCATTACTTGAAAGTGTGTGTGTGTGTGTGTATGGGGAGAGAGAAAGAAAGAGAATGAGTTCTAATCAAATATATATTACATTGTCAGTATAGCTCTTGTAAAAAAATAACCTTTTCTGTTTCAAGGAAGAAAAGAAAACAAGTATTAGCACATGAAAGAGACTGTCGCCATTGTGTGTTGACTTCAACGACCATTTTTATATTTACATACGCTGTATCCCTGATATCGAGCAATTTAACTCATAAATATGGCATACATTAAAACTATATATATATATATATATATATATATATATATATATATATATATATATATATTCGATAGTATAAAATAAATATGTTATAAAATCACTACAAAAATAACCATTTTGTTTCTGTATTGAGGACTCTTTTTAGAATAGTATTTTTTGGTTATTGGAATTTATTCCGCATACAGCAATCCTATATATATATATATATATATATATATATATATATATATATATATATTATAATAAAAAGAAAGAACTGTAAGGTGTATAATCCGGTGTTCTCATTGATATCTTTATTTTTACGAAACAGTGCTCAATGTAAATTTACAGAGAATAAATATTATAAATTAACTGATTTAAAATATGGTTTCTTCGCTACACAGGAATTACCATGTTTCAAAAACCGAAGCTAAAAACTTCAAATTTAATTATATAATTAAATTAAAAGCATTAGTCCTGTTTCATCTTCAAGCGAATTTTGGAATAACTTCTTTTTAAATTTACTGAATTTTAAACGCACATACAATTCATAATTTTTTGTTTCCAAGGATACAGAGAAATCCAATAATTTGGACAGGGGTGGTAGCGTGTTCATTTTTATTAACTATTATTGTATCAATTATGAGTTACATTCGAAAAATAGGTTAAGTCTAGGGGTGGTTGGGGTGCATTTTTCAACGAATTTTGACATCCGTTCAACGCATGTCATCTGTTTTTTTTTTTTTTTTTTTTTTTTATCAACGACAAAAGGTTTTTCGGCATTTTTTTCCCGTTAAATTCGGACTTGTATGCGTAAAGATTCTTTTTAAAAGGGGTGCTTGGGTTAGAATACGTTATATTGAACTACAACTATAAAATATTATTTTACTCTTAATTACTAATAGACTATATTTCTATTTAAATCAAATAAATGTAATAGAATTACTTAAATTATTTAAAAATTATTATTACATATCAAATATAAGTATAGTATGTATATTACCAGCCTTTTTTTTTCTTTTTTTAATATTATTTAAGGAAAATTTTTGACAATGTCGGCAAAGAATAGTTATTTCATTTCTTTGATTCAGTAAATTTTTATTTTTTATAAACTTAATAATATATAGTTTCTCATGTATGCACAAAGAATTATGGGTCATTTAATGACCTACATACTGTAGCTTTTTTTATTGATTTCCATTTTACTGTATGTGTTTTATTGTTTTTTTTTTTAATGCCAGAAATATTTCGATAGGGACGTCTGATTTCGGTATTTATTTATCCTAAATGAAGTTTGATGTTGATTGAATCTCTTTTTGAACTCATGGCTTGTGCAACCTATATAGATCTTTTCGGGATTCTCAATAGATGAAATGTTGCATTGGTATACTAATGATTCCGTGCGACATTTATTTTGTAGAGGACAGTTATGAGGTTTTCTACGCTTACATAATTTTTGTTTATCTTCATATCTTTTTATTTTTATATTGTCGAAATTTCTTTGGTTTTGGTCTAAGTGTTTCTTTAAGATATTAGCATTATGTTTCTTAATAATTTTCTCTAAGATTGGAGTACAGCTGTAACTTACTTTTAGTATATTGTTATTGAAAATAGTATTTAGTATACTATCTTTAGGAAAATGCTTAACGATTACTTCAAGGAATTATTGTCCTAATTTGTTCTTTATCATTTTTTTGTATGGGGCTATATATCAAATTATTTTTCTACTTCTATTTTTTCTATGCTTTCCATTTTTCTTTTCTATAAAAGTTAGTTTTGGGCTTTTGTAGCCACTATCTTTTAGAGCGTTATTAGAGAAATTAATATGTTCATAGAAAATCTCATTTGCTGAATTGGTAGAACAAATCATTAATCATTAAGCATTTTCCTAAAGAAAAAATAGTAAACTATTAATGATTCTTTTCTACCAATTCAGCAAATGAGAAGATTTTCTATGAACATAATGATTTCTCTAAATCTAACTTATATAGTAAAGAGAAATAGAATTAAAGTATCAAGCTCTGTTTCATCTTCAAACTTGATACTTTAATTCAATTTAATTCTAATAATTATATTGAAGTTTTCAGCTCTTGTTTTTTGAAACATGAGAACTCTTATGTAGCGAAAGAAACCATATTTTTAAAAAATAATTATAATATATATATATATATATATATATATATATATATATATATATATATAAACAATTACTAGGGGCAGATAAACTGAATATTTAATTTTATTTTTATCGTAATTGTAATATTAAGTATTTCCTTATAACGAATTATTCGGCATTCATTTATTAAGAAGTCATATTATACGTCGGTTGAATTATTTTAAATCTTTCTCTAAAAGGGTTTTTTTTCCTGGAAAATAGGTTTCTCAAGTTCAGTAACTCTTTCAATTATTGACGGGTCTTCATCCTTAACGGTTATTTTTAAATTGTGTGAATAGCCAACCTGTGATGCTGTTATTTTCTTTTCCAGTTTCGTGTTCTATCCATTTTAATTGTTGCTGAAATCCTCAAGTGATGTAATTTATGTTATTTAGAGAGAGAGAGAGAGAGAGAGAGAGAGGGAGAGGGAGGTGGGGGAGTTACTCCCAAATAAAATTAAATGTACCGGTATATATTTATTTATTATTGTCATTATTTCTTCTTCTTCTTCTTCTTCTTCTTCTTCTTCTTCTTCTTCTTCTTATTATTATTATTATTATTATTATTATTATTATTTTCCTTTGGCTTCTGTTATATACTCATTCCTTTCCGGGTCCCGACCAGAGACCTAAAGATAGAAATGCCATCATGACATTTTTCACTGAAAAGGTTGATAAAAAAATCACATATTTTACAATATATAAAGCCCTTCGTAAGGTGTGGGCTGTATTTGTGAGTAAATTTTTTTTTGTATTTCTTTAAGGCATGGACTACCAGGTATTCCTTCACTGAGTCTATTGAAATCTTTTCCAATCAAACCGAGGGCTCCAACTACAATTGGAATTGTTAATGTCCTCATGCGCCACATTTTTGAGATTTCGATTTCAAGATCCTTGTATTTTAATAGTTTTTTTGAAGATTTTCAAAGATACATTGCGGTCTGGAGGGGCTGCCATGTAAATAAAGAGGCACATTTTGTCTTTGCGGGTCTCTAATCACGATATCAGGGCAATTAGCTTTGATTGTTCTGTCTGCGTGTATTGTAAATTCCCATAAAATTGTTCCAGGTCCTATTTCTGTAACCGGATCTGGGTGGCATTCCTACCAAGTTTCTTGCAGTTTCCTTTCCGTAAGTGTTACAAATACCGTGGAACCTGATATAAGATTGTCAGTTATTTCTGTATATTTATCACACAGAATCTGCATTTTGAACTAAGAAAATGTCTTAGTATGTGTGCTCTGTAATTTCCAGTTAGCAAGCATTGGTCCTGTGCAGCAAGAATAAATCCTTCGGTTTCAGCTTTTAACCCTGCTCTACGTAGCCACTTATGGGCATTGGGTTTATCTACATCAGCTTGTTTCATACGGGAAGAGTATTGACCGTGAAGCGGTTTATCTTACCATCGCTTCTATATCTGGTTGGGTGCATTTGCTTTTGCTTTTTTAAGTATTTTGCATCTTCAGTTGGTTTATTATGCTTTACTTGTATTTCTTCACCCATTTGATACCCCGTTTTGAACTTGTTGGCTTCCTTTATTATTGAATAAAGTCGTTTATTACTTTTATGTTCTTTGACACAGATCAACACACAGTCTTCTGTAGTTTCTAGGTATCTTTGAAGGCCAATTTTTGTACTTTTTTAGTGGCACACTATCAAAGGCTTTACGGTAATCTATCCATGCTGTGCTAAGATTCTTCATCGTCTCCTGCAATTTTCCTGGATCATTTTGTTTGTGACGTCCCTCAACACAAGCCTTCGCTCGCTCCTCGCTGCTTCGTTCGGGTGTCGCCGCTCCAAACGTGACGTCCGCCTGTTTGCGTCAGTCGTGTTGTCCCGTCCTGTGACGACCAATTGGCTTGGTATCAGTCGAGGCACCCAAATGTGACGTTCTAACCTTTTGGTGATTCGGATGGGAATCTGGTTAGATTCGATATCAGCCTCGTCGTTCCCAACTCGCTTCCAACGTCTGGTTACCAAAGTAACTGCGTTGATCTCCAGTCCGCCTACCCACGTTGTGAATTGATCTTAGGCAGACGAAATCAATCAGTCGTTGGGGCCGTAATGCAAATTGAGTTCAAACGAGGGTAATATCACACAAATATGCATAAAAGAAAATAAAATAATAACTCAAAATTTCAAGGTATCAAAAAAAGGATAACAATACTTTATATCTGGTTGCTGGATACATAGGACTGCGTCTATCTCCCGACCCGCTATATGGATTGTGACACGTTGTTTTTGTTAGGCGAGTTTTAACATCTTAAGTTGTCTGTTCTTTAAGAAATTGGTTCTTGGTGTGTCTTCAGGCGATAGTCGTAAAACTTATTTTGGTGGTATGGATCTAAGTCGCTCTTCAAAATAAATTGTTCTTGGATTGAAGATGAGTTCGGAAGTTGCGCGAATCTTCGTCAGCTGCGAGGCCTGCTTCAACTGAACACTCTGGATTGAACTCATCTGAACTGAACTCAACTCAACTGAACTGATTCTCGCTCGCTGCGACTTTGCTTATATGGACGCCGACCAAAACCGGGGTGGGTTTGTTGGGGTTGGAGGTTCCTTGATAATTCTAAATCCATATCCACTTCTTTTATTTTTGATTAGGAATTTTCCACTCCTTTCCATTTTTGGAAGTCTTCTCTTACTCCCACCTTTTCTTATTCTCACCATACTTCAGAGGGGCGTCAACGGTTCTCCCCACTTCTTCGTAGCAACTTTTCATACCTATCCTCTAAATGGGCGGCGGCGGCTTCCCTCCTTGCGTCACGTGATCACCTCCGCCTGGCCCTCGTTATCATTCGGCCAATGGTGTCCAGTCGGGTGTGTGTGATCCAGCTGGCTTTGTTTTAAGAAGAAAAAAAATACATCTTGCTCAAAAAAAAAAAAAAATTTTTTCTTTTCCTTTTCTTTCCTTAATCGCAGCTCTCATCTTCTCTGGCCGCCAACAGAACAATGCGACCAGTAGTGTGATAACCTCAATTCTCATCTGGACTTCGTCAGTCAGATTTTCGCCAATTATCAGAATGGGTGGACGTCCAGCAATTACGGCCAACCCTTCCGATAATATTGTTTCGCCCTTATCGCTACATTTTAACAAAACCCAGACCTTGTCTAACGATATCTTTCCCTCGACGAAGACTTAACCTATTTCCTTTTGTTTTCCTTAGTTCGTGGATGGTCAGCAGTCCGTGACACAGTTAAATGTTTATATATTCTCCCGGAGTTTAGCTAGCCGATCTGGAATTTGTCAATTAGATGTTCGCCAGCATTAAGTGGCTGTTATCTATCCCCGATAACACAAGTTCGCCACCAGAACATAGTCGATTTTGTTATTCATTTAGAATTTTCCTGCAATGGTAATGAAACCTTTCGCCATTTGCTACTTATCAAAATAACATTGTCAATGTCTCCGGTCGTGGGTGGCTTCTTTTATCATCTAAGCTTAAGTCTCGCCTCTCTTTTTCTTTCTTTCTTTTCTCTTTTTCCTTTCTTTTCTTTTTGTCCTGGTAAATGGTGCCACAGTTTATCATTAGTTGACTTTGCAAGCCTATGAACCTCTCCGGCATCCCTTCTGTTCCAGTGGATGAATATTGTTTGTTTTGAGAAAAGTGTAATTACGGTTCGTCAGGAGAGATATGATCAATTTATATGTAGTTGATAGACATATTATTGACCTATAATTTATTGGTCGTCTGTTTTTGGCATGAGATATGTAATACCGCAAGTGATCCCTTCCGGGATTTCATTGAGATTATTAATGAGCGTTGATAGAGTTATTGGAAGGGTTTTATGGATTGATGAGAGATGATAGAGCCAGAAATTGGACACCTTGTTATTTCGGGGTTATATTCCTTTGGGCTGCTTTAAATATTCTCTCCAAATTCCTGCACTTTGTCTACATGTGGTAGCTTTTTGACGCGTATAAATACTTTTCTAATTTCCCTGTAAAATTTCTTAAGATCCGTTTGGAATATTTTATTTTGGCGATAGAAGCTACAACCTTTTTAGTATCGTCTTGTTCGCTAAGCCTTTAACTGCAGTTTCTGTTTTAGCATTTCCTTGACTGATGGAATTTCGTTTAGTGATTTTATTTTTATATTTCCGCTAGATCTTCCTGCATTTGCGTGTTGAGACATCTGCGTTTCTAGTATTTCCAGTATAAAAATCTCTCCTCAAACTTTATTTCTCTTACCAATTTTGCCTTCCAAGCTGGTTCTCTGTGTCTGTTGTTTAATCTTTTCATTGTCTTGACTCCAAGCTTCCCAGTAGCTGGTAAAGCTGTTGCGTATATGATATTGTTAACTTCTGTGATGTTTACCAGTGTTTAACATTTTTCCAGTGCAGCGTCGTATTGTATTATTATTAAGCACATTATGTTTATTGGATTTTGTCGTATGAATTGTTGGGAGGCGCTCTCTTTCTGATATTTGTGTCCGAGTTACTCTACTGATTACTCGGACGATGTGGTTTTCGCTTCAATGATTTCACTTCTATGGTTTTCAAAGAATTCTACCCTAATTTAATTGGACACATCTTCAGTGACATATAACTGGATGACTGCAGGTTATGTCACAGGAAGTTTCTCCGGTTTTATTTCCTGGAAGATTATTATTTACTTTAGTTTTTACCTCATCCTTTGTCATATTATTCATATCGACGCACACGTCTTTACTGGGTTATTGTATTCTATTTTATATCTAGTTTTATCTTATCTATTTCTGCATTTGAGAGTCTTTTGTTTGGCAGAATGTCCGCGAGGACATTGGCAAGCATATCTGGGTTGGTTATTTTCTGTCATACTTCTCCATATTTGGTATATCTGATTCGTGGTGTTCTCTCGTGGATTTTCGAGTGCAGTGAAAAAGGATGTCATGACGAGTTAATACTCTTCGCGTGACAATTTCGTACGCTTTCTTTATATTAATTGATTTGGCATCGAGTCACTTGGTCCAAGGTTGGAAATAGTCCGGGTTTGGAAACTAAGTGTCTCTTCGTTGCGAGAAGAGTTTGTTCCAGTGAAAATCTTTCGGCCACAGACTGGTTCCTCTCTGAGGTACGCAGCCATAGTTGACCCAAGCGACGGCCGATCCGGTATGAAGATTTGATAGTAATCATTGAGATATGTAATTTTTTGCGTTTTATCCTTGAATGCCAAGGGGTAATTTTGTTCAAGTTACCAGTATTTGGACGACCGTCGACCAAGACTAAACAGCTCATCCTGACCATAAGATGGGTGGAGTTATATTTAGATTATAGGTGGATTAGAGGGAATGAATTATTATTATTATTATTATTATTATTATTATTATTATTATTATTTCTGTTGTATATACATTTCCTTTCAAGTTCCAAGAAGGGAGCTAAGGTAAAAATGTCTTTAAGATATTCCCCACTGATTATTTTTGAAAAAAATCCAAGAAAAACAAAGATCACACATAAAGCTCTTCGTAATGTGTGAGATGTACTTGTGAGTACATTTTCTTTTTAATTTCTTTAAGACATGGGCTACAAGGAAGCACTTCGATTAGTGTATCGGAACCTTTTCCAATCAATCCGTGGTATCCAACTGCAATTATTGATGTCCTCACGTGCTACATTTTTTCGATTTCTACTTCAAGATACTTGTATTTTGATAGTTTTTTGAAGATCTTCAAAGATGCATTACACTCTGCAGGGACTGCCATCTTAATAAGAAAGTACATAATGTTTTTTGTGATTTTCGTATCACGATATCTGGGCGATTACCTTTGATTGTTCTGTCTATGTAAATTGTGAACCCCATGAAATTGTAACAGTTTTTTTTTTAATCTCAGAAACCGGGTATGGATGATGTTCTAATCCGTTTCTTTCGATTTCCTTCCCGTAAAAGTTGCAGATTTTTCAGTACAGATATTAGCCCACTTTGTCATGCCCGGTGGGTACCAATACTACGCAACCTGACACAAGATGGTCAATTGTTTCTGGATATTTATCACAGAATCTGCATTTCGGGTTAACACCATTTTTCAGTATGCGTATTTGGTACTTTCTAGTTAGTAAGCCTTGGTACTCTGTAGTAAGCATAAAACTCTCGTTTTCAGCTTTTACCTTGCACTAATGGGTACAGGTTTTGTCTACATCAGCTTGTTGGTACGGGCAGAGTATTAAAAATAAAGAAGCTTATCTTGCCATCGTTTATGCATTTGGTACATTGCTTTTCTTTTCTTTTGTAGGTTCTTTGTCGCTGCAGTAGGTGCATTATGCTGTATTTGTACTTCACCAACATGAAATTCGCTTTTGAATTTGTTGACTTCCTTTATTCCTGAATAAAGTTTCGTATTTCTTTCATGTTCTTTGACACAGATCATCATCATTCAGTCTACTGTAGTTTCCAGGTATCTTTGAAGACAGATCGTTGCGCTTTTGTAAGACAGTTCTTCTAATTTTCTTTTTCTTATCATTATTATTATTAGTAGTAGTACTATTAGTACAGGGTGTTGCGGCAAAATCCGACACTTGACAAAAAGAAAACGGCGTCTTGGCCTTGTGTGCTGGAGCGGAGTCCTGCTGGAAGACGTAGGAGCGTCTGGCGGCGATCTTGTCCATCCAGGGCTTTACAACGCTCTTCAGCAGCTCCTGGTAGATCTTAGCGATGACTCTGAGGCCCTTTTGAAAGAATGGAGGCATGACGTCCCCCTCGCTGTACACAAGGCCAAGACAAACCAGGCGTGGCTGCACAACAATGTTCCTCACCACTGGTCGACGGAGTTGTGACCGCCCTCCTCACCTGACGGCAACCCCCTTGACTATTTCTTTTGGGGCGTGATCGAGACCAAGACCAACAAGCACGCCTACAACACGGTCTACTCTCTGAAGGCTGCCATCGTGGAGGCGTTCGCTGCTATCGACAAGGACATGGTCACCAAAGCGTGTGACTCATTTCGCGCCCGCCTTGGGATGGTCGTCGCACCCAGCGGCGGTTACATTGAAAAATAATGTAGTATGTAACTCTAACTGTTGTTAAATAAACTGTCGGCTATCTGCATATACAACTTTTGTTTTTATTGCCTATTTCGTTTTCTTTTTGTCATGTGTCGGATTTTGCTGCAACACACTGTAGTAGTAATATATACTAGTAGTAGTATTAGTTTCATTCAGTTTCCTTTTGCCTTTGCTTGCTTTTGATTTTATCACATTTATTATTAAGTATCCGGCATTGGAATATATTTCAAAATTAAAGAATTCACCAGTCCGGTGTGTTCAACGAATAGAGATATATGACTGTAATGACAAAAGTACCTAGGTGTAGGATTTAAGAAAGCTTTATTCAACTGAGAATACAATGTTCGCGTATAGTGTCCTTTTATAGTCCCAGTAAACTGAAATAGCTCTCTCAAAGAAGAGAGTAACTAAACAAGGGGAGATCACTTTTTATTATTCATAACAACGACTCTACCAACCAACTCTATCATAAATATAAGTGAAAAGCTTAACACAAAATTTGTTACTGCTACCTCCAAAAGAATAAGAGACTGAATACAAACAAAATAAAAAGCTGAAACTTGAAGAAGAAATAAGTAAAAGAGAAAGCAATTTACGAAGACACAAGTGTTTAGAAAATGCGTTGCTCGCTAGACCATCCACAGCAAATTTGTCTCTAGATTCTTATAACATATCACATTTCTTGGCAGATAATAAAAGTAGTAAAACCAAAGCAGAAAGAAACTGAATGAAATCCACTTGGCTGTAGGCTCAGACACGCTCCACCCGACAAACAAATCAAAATTCCAGCATTCCAACATCTTTCGCGTTTCCTATCGGTCCAGGTATTATAAACAACGCTTGCATTTTTATATCTCCCCCTCTCTTATCTAAATATATACAATTCCGTCAGAAAAAAAAAATACTATATTCCGATGAAATTCTTCCAGAGAATGAACCGCGTCACACAATATTTTTCTACTTTATCATTCATTTGCCTCACATATATGCGTGCGTCAGTGCGTCATATAGAGGGTGCGATGGGTAAATTGTCGCAATCTTATATTTTTAATTTCGCGCATGCGCGTTGATTGTTTTTGATATTGTTGACTGCAAAGCAAAGTAGGGTCAGTTGGGCACCGTCTACGAGAAGAAGAGCACTATGATGCTATATAACCCTGCCAGATATTTGGAAACGGCTTACTGTTCTCCTTGGCATTTGTGCCGGAAGCTCCGATACGAACATTTCAGAGTTTTGGGGTCTCAATACGAGGAAAGTGCAAAGGATTCAGAAAAAGTTGGATGAGTCTAATGGTGATTACGAAGGTACTGCAGCTCGGAAAACTCACTCTGATCGTTCTGATAAGAAAATATCTCCTGAATTTGTGGACGAGGGACTCAGACTCAACACAGAGTACGTAGAGGAAATAGTGCTGCCCCAGGTCAAGAGGATGGCTGTTGGAAGACACACTGTTTGGTAACAGGACTCTGCACCATGTCACACAAACAAGAGAACCTAGACATGGTTGTCAGACAATTTCTCCAACCACATCATCCCTTATATCTGGCCACCTAACTCCCCAGACGGCAATCTTCTTGGTTATTATTATGTGAGGCGGAGTTGAGTGAGAGAACAACAAAATTTCTTGTAACACTAAAAGATGAACTGAATTCAAGGATTATGGCAGCATACACCAACTGAAACAAGAAGACCGTTCAAAAAGAGTTGCAGGAAGTTCCGAAGATGTCGGGAGGCTGTGGTTAAAGCCAATGGCGATTTTATTGAATTAATTTACTCTTTACTATTTACAGATATGTTTGTAGAATTTTGGTAAATATATCTGTTAAAATGCTATTTGGGCAACTCGCCATGGTGTAATGGTTAGAAAGCTCGTCTTGCTAGATCAGTTACGACTGGTTGCCCCACACACTCGGACTTGTGCCACATCTAATCAGTGGTTAGAAAATCGTTATTTGTTAAAATGCCATTTCCCCCTGTGTGTGTGTCGAGAGAAAGTATTCTGCTTTATGTGCCGTGGCCTTTCAGGACATAGGCGATCATGTCTCTCCACAATTTCTAGTCCTTTGTAGCTCATAATAAATATTTTCCTTTTGTTATTTCTCCTCAAAACCGTTGCGCCATCCATTTACACAGGTTCACTATATAGGTTATGGGTTGTTTTGCTCTGTACCTCTTGCCTTCAATAAGTTCAGTGAGTATCAGATTTTTCAATCCCTCTTATGTGCTCTAGAATTTTTAACTGTTTCTTCTTGATGTTAGGTGTAAATTTCCTTTTTGTTTCCATTTTCAATAAAACCTCGTCATTGCCCTCATGTTCCTCAGCAACATCAAATAGAACCACAATCCTGGTGCCTCTAATCTCCTTTTTGTTTATAAGTAGATTTCCCTGTATTCATTGCCATTATCTATCACTTCTGTACTCTTTTATTCGTTTCTAACGCAATTTGTCTGTTTCTTAATAATTTGCTTAGCTTTTCGAATATATCCTTGTCTATCCCAATGCGACTTCAGATTTCACTGTTGCATTTTTTGTCCTCTGGTAAAAAAGTTCCCAGATATTTAAATGCTTGCACTTGTTTGATTTTGGTATCTCCAATTTGTCATTTTCACGTTGGGTTGTTCCTTTCTCTAAGAACCGTCTTCTTCCAGTTGATGTTTAATCCTTTCTTCTTGCTTTCCTTCAATACTTTCTATAGGAGTTATTGTTGTTTTCTTTCCGTATCTACTATCAACATTATGCCCTCGGCATATCTTATGTTGTTAAGACTGTGGCAGCCTATAATGAACTCTGTTAGGACTTATAATTCTCTCAGAATCGCCTCACTGTATAATAGGGATAAGTCTAGTGAGAAAACACATTCTTGTCTTACCCCACTTTCTTTTTTTGTATATCTACTGAGTTTATTTTCTATTTGCTGCCAATACGATTCCTTGATAATTCTAATATCCTTCTCAAATGTGTCAATGTTACCAAGCAGTTCCAACAGTTCATTGTGATGTATTCTATCAGACGCTTTTGCATACGCTATAAATCACACGTACTAAAGTAAATGTAATTTCACAAATAGCAGTATTTCCTTACCTGACTGGATTCCACTAGATGTTTAACCTCGCAGTATCAATTTACTTTACGTCAAATTCATTCTTTTAAACACATACATGCTGTTGTAAAATGTTTCTTGAAAATATCTGCAGTTTTGCTTGGCATTATTTTTCATAAATACGTTTGTCGTTCATGTGTAGACTTTTCTAATTCACCAATACCTCCTGATTGACAGTCTTTCTGAAAAATTAAATAATTAGACTTTAAAAGTCCAACTATTTAATTTTTCCTCTCTTTTTAGCATTAACTTTGCTTTTTGTAAAAAAATCCAACCACATACAGGCACAAATCTGTGTTTGCTATGGTATATAACAGACTTTTAACACACACGCACTCTTATTCTTCAACACACATCCGTACGCGTTAACACATACAAATATCTTGTTTTGAAGATCTGGGATTTAAATTATAATTTCCATGCTTTATTTAGAATCTCTGACTCCGGAAAACATTTTATCGATCATTCTCCGTCCATTTGTTATATTACTATCTCATGATTTTCTAATGATCTCTCTTGCATTCGAAGAATTATTGACCTTGTGCGGCTTATGTGTTTAATGAGAAGCTTCCAACATGATCAAAATCCGTGAAAAAAGCAATGTTAATTTAGAAGTTGAGGCGCGGAAAAGGTTTGAAAAAAAGTAATTTATCATCATGGCAAAAAGTTCGCCACAGTATGTATACATTGTATATGTATACATTTTAATACACTGAACAACAAAATAAGTCTTTGAATTTTAAGGAATTTACTTGTTATCTAATCTTAATTTTTAATCATTTATTCTTTCAGAAAAAACAAAACAAAACAAAAAAACATGCCAATGACCGATAGATATTGATTTATGTGAAGCTCTGACCATTAGATTAAAAGTAAACCTCAATATCGCATTTTTGCTACTATTATCATTCAACAACGTCAACAGCAAAAATATAGTAGGAAAATAAAATAAAGATATAATAAAGGTGTTGTCATCCAACACAAACAAAAACGTCCATGATGTCATCAGTTGTCAACCTGGTATATATACTAATGACACAACTATCTACTGCCTTAATAATAAATCTGATCGGTTCGATACGGTTTGTTGTTAAAGGTCAAGGAGTGGCTTTTTAATTTTAATGCCTCAAAAACGAAACTGCTCTCTTATCGGAGATAACCATTTTTTTCATTCTATCATTATGTGCCTTTTAGGTTAATCTTTTCAGGTGAGATGAAAGAGAAATAGTGTATTGAATCAATTGCTAAGTCTGCAGATAGAAAACTATGTTCAGAATATCGTGATAGACAATTTTTCTCGTCAGATTCTTACATATTTATAAGTTTATCATTAATCCTTGCTTTGAATATTGCCGCTAGTCCGATGCTATATATTTAGATATTGCCGCTTGTTCGATGCTATATATTTAGATATTGCCGCTTGTTCGATGCTATATATTTAGATATTCTAGATAAAATCCAAAGAAGAATCTGCAAGATTGTTGGTCCTGACTTGGTATCTCGGCTTCAGTCTCTTTTCCCACCATCGTAACATCGTTTCTCTGTGTCTTTTCTATAAATATTTTAAAGGTAATAGTTTTGATGAACTTTCCTCCTTTGTAACTAGACTTTATGAATTTAAGCGCAGTACTAGATTGGCGGCGAGGTCTCATCATTTTACAGTTGAAATAACTAGATGTAAACGCAAGTTCTATGCTAACAGTTCCTTCTATGGAACTCTCTTTCGGAATCTAGCATTCCAGTCAACTTTGATCTTCAAAAATTTATATGCCATGTCAATCTTCTATCTTTTTAATACTAACTATTAAAAGTATTTTTCTCATATTCTCTAACAAACCGCTTGCATCTTAGTAGATTTATTGTCTTGATTGGGGTGAAATGATAAAAAAAAACAACAAAAATGTTTAGAAGGAAACTCCAATCAAACAAAAAAGAACAATAACTATTGACTATATAAGCCTATTATACTGAAATATAAATTCAACCGATAGTAACTCTAACGGTTTGGTCAACGAATAACGAATGTTTCTTATATGGTAAAGGTTAACTTAACCATCATCATTACAATTCGTTGAAAAAATACTCTAAATTTTTATATCTATTTAGCCTGACCTCTTCCGGCGTTTACATCCAGAGACGTTCATAGACGAGCTGAAACAAATGATTAAACACCGCCAAGTTTGACAGTGGTGCGAACATTTTTTTTACTGCTACAATATGAGCAGATGTAGTCACTTCACTAAGGGCACATTCACTCAATTTATTTTCGTTAATGATGAAGATATAAAATTTAGGTTGAAATCTACCCCGAAGGGAAATAGTATGCAGTAATTAAATAATTAGACTTTAAAAGTCCAATTATTTAATTTTTCCTCTCTTTTTAGCATTAACTTTGATTTTTTGTAAAAAATTCAACCACATACAGGCACAGATCTGTGTTTGCTATGGTATATAACAGATTTTTAACACGCCCGTACTCTTATTCTTCAACACGCGTTAACACATACAAATATCACAGACACTCGGCATCCTTAATCTGAGTAGAGTTTTCGAATAGCAGTGGCATTAATAAAAAAAGAAGAATTTTCACAAAATAATAGGAAAATCTTCCAGGATTATTCTTTAAAAACACATAGATAAAACTTATTTACTCAATTTAGTTTAACTTCACTTCAAGCCACAGTCGTAAAATATACCGATCAATTATACAGGGTGCGACTGATAAATTATCGCTATTTTATATTTATAATTTCGAGCATGTACGTTGTTTGTTTTTGATTTTGGCGACTGCACTGTCTGTGAGAAAAAAAAAAGTGCACCGTAACGCAATGCACTCCGCCAGAAATTTAGAAATATGCTGTACTGATTGGCATCCGTGCTGAAAGCACCAATACAAACATTTCAGTCTGTTCGGGTGTCAATCTGAGGAGAGTGCAGAGAATAGTGCACGCGCGAAATTAAAAAAAAATTAAATAAAATGGCGACAATTTACCCATCGCACCCTGTATATATTAAGCATTGCCAACCGTGAATAAAATAGATCAGCAGCTACATTTACACTCTGTGGTACAATATACATCTAATATAAGTAAGGTGTTGAAGACTTAATCTGAGTTTTCTGCATAAAATACAATTTTTTGTACATTTACTACATAATGGTCACAAGCATTCTACCCTGAGTAATTACTGCCTAATATCTATCTATCTATCTATCTATCTATCTATCTATCTATCTATCTATCTATGTGTGTGTGTGTGATCGCGTGTGCATATATATATATATATATATATATAGAGATAGAGAGAGAGAGAGAGAGAGAGAGAGAGAGAGAGAGGGGGGATTTATAAATATGACGATTATTTATTTGCTCGCCCGCATACGCTTCCTTATATCTGTCTGATTCATTTATCTAACCTACAACTATATGTATATATCGGATTATGTGTCTATAAACGAATAATTTAAATAATCTTCAAACACGAATATAAAAATTTTAATAACTATTTTAATGCATGAAACAGACTGTTATCACTCGCTGTTGAAGTTAGTGTCCACTTTTTTCTTTATATACGCTCTATCTAACATTCTGCACTTTTGGCAATTAATATAGCCTACTATAAAACTATATTTGGATTATATATATATATATTGGTTAGAATCTCCGCCTGATACCAAGTCAGTCGGGTTTCGATCCTAGCTAGAGGTAACCGGATGTCTACCGCACTGATGAGCTTTGAAACAGCGAAACAGTCTGTCTGTGGATGACATATATATATATATATATATATATATATATATATATATATATATAAAAGTGTGTGTGTGTGTGTGTGTGTAGTAAGCATACATGCCCTCCAGAGACGATGGAATCAACTCTGCTCAGGCACATTTTTTGTTTCTTTTTACACCCACGTACGCTGCTCTCGTTTCCCCTACGTGTTATTTTCAGTCACCATGGCGCGTCAATTACTGCGTTCATATTATAACTATAAACAAGTTATCACCAATATTGAGCGTTTTTCCCATATAAATGAAGCATTTATATATATATATATATATATATATATATATATATATATATATATATTTAAATGATAGACAATGATGAATTTGAAACGTGAATGTATCCGCTGATAATGGGAACATGTCTATCGGATATAGAGTGCATTTGAGGCGGATTAAGATCTCGTGATACGTTGTTTTTATCGTCTGTTATTTCAACTACTTTCGTCTTACAATTAGAAGATAAAATTACAAATTTTTGACATGTATTATAATCGATGCGTTTGTCGCAGATAAATGCAATACAGTTATTACCTCAATTTAACAACAGTCTCTCATTTCAATTGTCAATTCAGTATATAGTCTAACGTGGAAGAGACCCTACCGAAACACTACTATTCCGACAGGCTGTCCTGAAGCAATAAATCAGCAAAGCGCGCAACAAATGAAAACATTAAGTAAATGCCACTGATCATCTTGAAATTATAAGCGACCATTCATTAACGACTTACGTCACTTCCTGCTCAGCCAAGACGATACAAAAAAAGAATAGACAGCATGCTCGTCTTTTTTTTCCATCTTAGGTCCCCCACGCGGAAAGACCCACATTGTCAACGAACAGCTTGACATAACAGGTAAGGAATGGCAACGAAAGTTTCCTTTCATATGAAGTCTTGCTTTAACAAATAAATAAATAAAAAATATCGAACACATTCGTTGGTCGTAGGAATTATGATCAGAAACGTTTCTTGCTTTCTTTTCCCACCACCACCATCACCATTTCTTCTTTCCATTCCTTTCCTTTTAAACTCCTCCTCTCTTCCCTTCAGAATAGGAAGACAAAAAAAAAACAAAAAAACAAACAAAAAAAAAAAAAAAAAAAAACAGCCAGGAATATCAAGACGGCGTTGTTGAAAAAGGTGAAGAAAAAAAAGACTCTCCCCAACAAACAGCGATTTATATATATATATATATATATATATATATATATATATATATATATATGTTTTTGAATAAAAGACAGACCACGTTAAGATTCCATGTAATAAGCTATTTCACCATAACCCTTTAACAGGGTTCTGGATCATCAGACTTTACTTCCAAAAGCTAAAATGAAAAAAACTCACGTTTTTTTTACGGACCTCATGAAGTATACGTAAAATTAACGAAGTGAGGGAGTGAGGTGGGAGAGAGGATATGAGTATGTCATATGTATCATTTCAGTTTCCTATATATATATATATATATATATATATATATATATATATATATATATATATATATATATATATATATATATATATTTGTTATTATATGAATATATATGAATAGTGATTTGATTATTATATTATATCCCATAAAATAATTTCATCGTTATCCCTATAAATTCCTGTTAATATGGTAAATTGTGTTTATAATGCATTTCTTTGAACTTGTCGAGGATCAAGTAAGCTATGTCACGGTAACCTTAAATGCAAACGAACCAATTAATGAATAAGCAGGCAACAGTACTGCATATATCGATCTCTGATGGGAAAAAAGAACATTTGACAGAACCCCCTTCGAGATGTAATAAATTATAATATGATTTTGGAAGGAACTGATGCGGCTAATTCTTTGGTTCATATAAAGAGGGCGGTCTTATTGAATCGGTCAGGTAATAAAATATATTGCCCCCACGAAGAGACATTTTAGTACTGGTTAGAAACTCATAGCTTCTGACTACGGCCCAATTATTAACGTTCACTTGAGCTGACTGAATCTAATATTTACCTTTCTTTATAGGCATCACTAGGTACTTATTCTGTCTCGCCACTAACACGAGTTGTGACACAAGGTCAGTTTTTAAGGTGGGTTCCCAAGCGTGTACATCCGGGCTAGAGACAGCACCTATCACTCTCTCTGGTGAAATGAGAGGGCGCATTTGTTCCCCAGGGTTGATAAGCGTAGCACAGATGTGGCACAAAGCCGAAAGTATGGGGCACCTAGTGAGGATCGAAATTAATTTTCAGTCGTAACTGATCTAGCGAGACAAGCTTGCTATCCATTACACCACAGCGGGGTACCCATCACACACACACTAACAGACTCAGAATCATATGTTCGAACACACACAAACATATATCTTATGGAAATCTATTACAAAATCGAAACCATGTTAAGGCGGTGGAGAATTTGGAAAGGGGAATTAATTAGAGATAATTGATAACTGACATCCATTACACATGGCACGTGGAACTAGAACAGTCTACACCAGCGAGCGGAATAAAGGGTTCAGTTCGACATTCCAACCACCTGAAGAAGACCGGAGTGTACAAAGGCGGAAACGTTGTGATAAATATGGTAACAAAGATGAGGACGATAATCCAAATAATGTAAATAGTGTACATAATACCTCATCTCAGAAATATAGTCAGATTCATTCTCGCATAAAAAAATAGCGAGTGAAATAATTCGACATTCCAATCACCCGAAGAAGACCGGCGAGTACAACGTCCGAAACGTTGTGATAAATATGGCAACAATTGAGAACAATGTCTATATTTCTGAGATGAGATACACTATTATATATATATATATATATATATATATAATTAAAGAGAGTGTATTTGAGTGACACTTTTCATTTATACAAATTTTATTAAAGAATTTTATTTATGCAAATTTTATTAATGAAAATTCATTGTTAAGGATTATTTTTTTGACTTAAGTTTGAGGTTGTATAAATATTGTCCAAATTATTTGCTTTGTTAAAAATGCCTTAGAGTTTTAAATTTAATCTATGCTTTATGTTACATGGTAGTTTCAAATATCATACTATCATGTGTTTGTGGCATGTTTTTATCAATAATTTCACTCACACACACACAAATATAAAAGTAGACACTGAGGTTAACACTGAGCTGTGATAGTCTGTGTCACTCTTGAGCAAAATCATCAGGCCATGAGTTGTGTGTTGGTTCAACTATTTAGAAATGTTGGTCAATAGTCCATTATGGGTAGCAAGGCCTATTATATTATTCTAATGATTATTGGGTAGGTGGTAATGGTTATATTATTCTAGAGGTTATTGAGTAGAAATAATTATGGATCAAAATGTGGTTATTTTTATCTATTGTACAGTGTTTAACTTTTTACTCATTATTTATTATTGATTAATTATTTCTTGTTGATTATTATTATTATTAAATTTACTTGTCTTTATGTGTGCTTTTCTATTTTGTTAATTTGTTTATTATTTACTTAATTTGTTGATTAATTTGGATTTCTAAAATTCATTTTATTTATTTTGTTTCCTTTGTTTTCGGGCATCGGATATCTTATTAGTTTTGTTTAAGGCATTGGCTTTGTATAAAGAATGTTATATTACCTTCGTTGTATATAGTGCAATATATTCTAGGTTTGACTAGTGCATTTGATAAATAATTTTGTATAAGATTACTTTTGTGTTCAAAGCTCCGTTTATCCGACATTTATGCATTTTTCTTGTATGGTGCAGTGTATTTTACATATAACTGCTTCAGAATTATTATTGCTATGCGTATTTTGGGTTCTGACTATATCTATTATAATTTTGGATGGTGTTGTAATTATGTTTGTCTTGTAAAGACTGGATAATTTTTTTAGGAATAGTAGATGCTATGGAGTTAGTAGGTAATATTATATGTCTGTTTTATCTAGTTTATTTTTATTGTTATTGTTGTTATTAATATTATCTTTTTTCTAGTATATCTTGTATGTCTTTTTATAAGAGTTGTGGAGGAGAAATTAAGGACATTGGAGGGTTTCAAACGTGTTTTCTATGTATATTTCTTCTTCAGACAATTATTGTGGGCTCAGATTATTAGTGCTAAGAATCTTATAAATATTCGATATTTTATTCTGTTGCAGTGGTGAGAATAGGAATTAATAATCTCATTGTTGTTCCTAGATTTTCTATAAACCTCCAGCTGAATGTTATTATTAGTTCTATGTAACATGATATCTTGGAAATGGTAAAATGATCTTAGTCTCAGGTTCAAATGTAAAATCTATTGTGGTTTTGACATTATTAATTTTCTTGACAAGAACGGGTAAAACTATGTCGTATGCATATATTGTTAGGGAATCATCTATATATCTAAAATACGAAGACCAATTTCCAGAAATTCTAATGTGTAGAAAGAGGTCATTTTAATTTTTTTTTTAAGATAAGTTTTTAGTAAATTCAGACATTTATCATTTATTTTTTTATATATAAAAGATTTTATATTTAAATTTTACATACATAATATATATATATATATATATATATATATATATATAAGTTGACATTGAAGTCAACGCCTACCTCTAGGTCGTCATTTATTTACGCGAAACCCATAAATTCTATATAAACTATATTTTATCATATATTATATATATATATATATATATTATATATTATGTCGATTCATTCAGTTTTATTTTTGTGTCGTGTGTGAGACTTTAGTGCCGCCAGTGACATGCATACAAGTTTACATATTGTACAACAGTGAAGATCTTGCGATATAGCCACATGAATATTTGCTGACGCTTTTCGCCGTTGTCTTTCAACTCTTAGTCGGTCATTGCGTCTGATTTTGAAACTTCTGATACCACTCTAGCACAAATATCTCCAGTTATTTCTGTCAAGAGCAGCTCACAAGATAAATAGGGGGACGCGAAAAACGATGATAATAATAATAATGCTTCATGTAAGAAATTCATAAAAATTAAAATTTTTCAATCTTTTAAGTCTACGACTGGATAAGATATAAACATATACAATGAAAAAAAAAAGATATTTGGTTTAACTTCCTAGAATAAACAAACAATAAAAATACTATGAAAGAGAAAAGATGCTTAATTTAATTCCTAATTTGTTTTATTTTCTTTGCTATTTATTTCCTTCCATTAAAATTGATGACTTTTCTCTTCATCTTTACAAACGGTTTCCCGTGCGCTTCTTTTTGTCCGGTCCTTCTCGGCTCCGTTCGAGGCCTTCGAAAAATTCTTTATCCCTCTGCATCCACAAAAAGAACTAAAAAATAGAAAAGAAAAATGGATCTTTTATGGCCTCTCCTTTTCATTTAAACGTTTTTCTTTCTTTATTTCCATTCGTGGCTTTTTCTGTTATCGCTAAACTTACCGAGTGAAAAATTAAACAAATCATTAAGGAAAATAAAATCAAAGAAAAATCCTGTTTTACTTGCTTTTGATAAAATCCGAAGAGAAAATATTTGCAAAATATCGTCTTAAACTTGTCTATTGATTTACGTTTACTTATTTATGTAAATATTTAATTTTTTTTTTCCATTCGTTTTATTCAGCTTTTTGGGCTTTTGTCTTAATTTGATGGTTGTCACGTTTTTCGAACTGCCTGAATGAACACTAAATTTATACTTTGCATTTACCAACAAAATCTATTATTTTTCTATCGCCGCCCAGCAAACATGTACACAAATCGTCCAAGCGTTTTCATTCAGCTCAGCTAATTCTTTGTATATTGAAAAAACATTCTTCTTCACCAACACGCAAGTTTAACACAAGAAAATTCCTAAAATATTTAGCACCATCAACGCTATTTTGCATTGCGTAAATTAATATAATTCCCGTTTTTTATTTTGCTAAACTATCAAATCAGTATTCTAAGAAGAATGAAATTAGGGGAAGAAATCTTTTTGATAAAAGTGAATGCATAAGCCCTTCATTTTTTTTTTTTTTTGTTCTTAAATTAGCAGCAAGAAAACCTTTTCGTTTTTCAGTCGTTTGCAATAAAGAAGACTAAAAATACGTATAAGTGAAGGGTAATTATCATTTCTAGTTTTACATACGAGGGACAGTCGAAAAATATCCTCACTCTTGTTATTTCAATTTATTTACACAAAATCAGAAGTTAAACAAGCATGTTGTTTTTCTACATAGTTTCCTTCCTTTTTGATGCACTTAGCACAGCGGTCCGCAAGCTTGCGTGATCCCGTGAAGAAGGTTTTCGGATGGTCACCCAAATATTTATGCACTGTTTTCTGCACTTCCTTATCCGTAGGAAATCAACGACTCCGTAAAGCATATTTGAGCGTTCTAAAGAGACGATAGTTGGATGGCGCAAGATCTCGACTGTAGGCAGAGAGTTCCAACATCCCAAAACCAAATTGGTTAATGTTTTCAAGGTCTTTCTCTCGACTATAGGCTTCGGTGTTCAATGTGTATTGGTGGCTTTAGATTGTTTACCAGCAATGCACCGTATCTTGTAATGCTGCTCGTACACCCCTTTTCCAGGTAGTCTTCTGTTCATGCCTGCTGGTACCATTGTGGCCACATGATCGAAGTCTGAGATTGGTCACGTTAGTTCTGTTGCTGCTGTTAGTAGCAGCGTGTACCAAAGAGAAATAAAAAGCAGTGGTCCGATTTTCTGATTGAAAGGTGTTTCAGGGACTAAAATTAATCGGGGACCTTTTAAAACAATACGACGTGGAGTGCACTACCGCGCCAAAGTGTATATGACTGTATCGAGGTGTTTAAAAGTGGCTGGACAAGCGTGACGCACGAAAAAAGAACAGAATGTCTGTTAATTGACGAGAAGATTCACCAAGCTCGAGAGACGAAAGTGGCGAACCGGCGTGTTATCATCAATGAGGTAGCATGTTCCCTGTAGATTAGTCATGGTTCTCTCAATCAAATCATAACATATCTTTGTGGTTTGGTTTGTTTTGTTTCGTTTTACGGCATATTAACCTCAATGGGTTATTTAATGCCGGCAATTTTTATTGCTGGTAATATTTTTTTCCACAAATATGTATTGTTGGTAATAATTTTTCCTCAAAAAATTATTGTTGATAATTTTTACAAAGTATTTCTGGTATTAAAATCTATTTTTACACTTTCATGGTGTTTTGACCACAGTTTGGGGTTTAACTATTTGCCCGTAGCTAGGGACCTAACAGGTGCTACCACCACGGGTCAGGGGGTACCTGGGAACACCAGCAATTCCAAACTCCTCAAATCCTCCTGATCAGAGGCCTTGCTGCTGGCCGTAGTTTATCGTCATACCTAGGACGGCATATATTTATGAGAAACATATAGATATGTCATGGCAAAACTGCGGATAAAAAACTTATTTATACTTAGAATTGTGGCATTGTCTTTGAAGTGAGTTTTGTACTTTTCTGAGTTTGTTTTTGAAGTTTTTTTGTCAGTCTATTTGTTTCGCATTATTATATATTCTTTATGTTCTTAAAAAAAGAATATTGGCAATACGCTTTACATTGTGTTTCTGTTTTTATTAAACGCTTTACAACATGTTCTTCATGTCCCGGTAAAATTTTACCAGACATTCAGATGTTCATTATCACCAGTAAATAAAACCGAAGCAATTAAAGAGAGGATGAAACAAATCCATTTATCTACGTCATTTCACATCTATCTATCTATCTATCTATCTATCTATCTATCTATCTGTAATGGTTTCACAGTGGAGGCTTGTATTTGTACTAAGTCGGTCCTAAAATAGGTTCGACGTACAAAACGTTAGGAACTTGATATAATAGGTAATGACGCAGAGTAATTTAGTTGTGGACGCTGATACTTTTGTATTCGACTAACGGTTGTCCGGCATCGACTGACTGACAGACCCCTGAGCGACTCGCACTACTCCTACTTATTATTGGTGAGAGAATCTATTAACAATAGAATAAGTGTGTTCCACTATAACACTATCTATCTATCTATCTATCTATCTATCTATCTATCTATCTATCTACGTCTGTTAATATCTGTCTGTCTATCTACGCACTCGTATGAATATATATTGTTGGAAACATGAAACCAAACGCTCTTGCACGCGTGGCGAGCGCACACACACGCATACACACACATATAATACACACACACACACACACACACACACACATATATATATGTGTGTGTGTGTGTGTTTGTATGGAAAAACGATGTATATATGTTTTTATTTCAAGTACAATTGTCAATTTAATCAAATGAATGCCTAAAGGATGAAACGATACACACGAAAACTTTTCCACCTTGTCTTAGTTTATCCTTATATATATATATATATATATATATATATATATATATATATATATATATATATACATATAAATATAGATAACTAGACTCGTTTCGAAAAACCCTCGAATTTTTGATTTGCTAATCAAATCAATCTCGAGGGAAAAAAAGGTTTTAAAAAAAGAAAGAGCTACAAACATGAACTTCTGCCGACAAAAAAATCGCACAGATGCAGGTCTGAAGCCCAAAGAAAAAAACCCGATACGAGTAACAACTAACTAACAAAAGAGCTCAATACAACCGTAGAGCAGACCTAGATACTCTAGGTATATATATATATATATATATATATATATATATATATATATATATAATCCTTCCTGCAGAGGATATTGTCAGTAAGACAAAAGGCTTATTCAGAGTGATAGATGAGAAGGCGCTAGTGTACTAAAGTGGGAATAAAAAACCAAGAATCATTAAGACAAAAGATGGAGATTGATGTTCATTGGAACATTTGAAGATCGGAGGTGACGGGAAAGCAAGAAGCCGGAATAGAGTTCGACAAGCGAGAATAGAACGTATTGTTACCTCAAGCTTTTTCAACATTAAAAACGACGTGACCTAATTGTAACTATAGCTCTAAGTTCATGAGGTTAATCTACCAGTATATAATTGGTAATTATCAATTCAGTTTCCTGTCTTTTTCAATCGCCTGACGATTTTTGTGAAGCAACCCGCGTCAAAAAAAAAAAAAAAAAAAAAAGAGAAAAAGAAACCGCGCGTTAACTTGATATATCAAATCGTGCGAAAACAGCTAACTATAAGTATGTATTGTATTTTGTTTATTCTTCATAATGTATTTTATATATATATATATATATATATATATATATATATATATATATATATATATATATATATATATATATATATTGAGCAATGTATATATAAGAATTGACATTTTACTTGATAATGACAATAACCTAAAACTAACTGTCCATCGCAAATCATCTAATAGAAATGATCTCACAAAATTCTATTTTCGTCATGAAAACAAAATAAAATCCGGAATAATGATCGGATCTATTTACGAACAGTCAGAATATCTTATAATTTCATATTCCACGAAGCAAACAAGTCTCGTAAATTATTTAAAAATAGACGATTGAACCAACGAGTTAAAATATATTGTTATACTTACCAAGTCTATCACAATTAAAATTGAAAATAATTTACATAAACTTTGCATAAAAGAAATTGCAAGTACTTCTAAACAAATAAAAGAATCCATAACAAAATAACAATTGGCTAAAACTTGAAAGATGAAGTTATTCTATCACCTGTAATAATTGCCACAAGGAATACACAGGAGAAACCTCAAGGAATGTAAATAAAATATATGAACGAAAAAGGGATCTTTTACAAAAGAACACACTCAATACATTAGTTTTTTTAATCATTTCACCCCAAGGAAGACAAGAAGTTGATATGAAATAATATGAGAAAAATGGATAAAATATTAAGGAAAGAAAAAAAGAAAAAAACGGGAATTAAGACAGAAGATAACGATTAACATTGCATTTAAGTTTTTGAAGATCAATGTTGACTTAAATGCAAGTAACCGGTAGAGAGTTCCACAAGCGAGAAGTGCGAGAGAAGAAACTGTTAGCATAGAACTTACGGCTACATCTAGCCATTTTAATTGTAACATGATGAGATCTTGCAGTTACCCAAGTAGTACACTTAAATTCATGAAGTCTAAGTATCAAAGCGCATCAGAACAATTACCATGAAGATAGCTATAGAAAAAGTCATAGGGAAGCTACGTTATGCTGGTGGGAAACTGACTAAAGCCGAGATGCCAAGTCAAGATCGATAACATTGCAGATTCCTCATGGTTTACTATTAAAAATCTCGAAATGCATGGCACTAGACCAGATGTGTGTGAAATATTCGATGCATAGATGATTTAAAAATAGGTCAGATAGATTGCGGGGAGTGTTGCACGCTCTAATGATACTGATCTTATCTTTAATGATGTTACTTTAAATAAAAGAGAAAGAAATTTACTGAGAAGAAAAATGTAGGGAAATTACATTAATCACAAGATCATACGCAGTAAATTTACGACCAAGGCTCATACAACATTTCACCTTTTTTTGACAGATCTTCTATTATCACAATGTGGGATCTTTAATAACAAATGCTATAAAAACATAAAAAAAAGAAACTAAGTATACTCGGAATATGTATTTAAAACAGAAATCAAATTTAAATATAAAATTTCCGCGTCTCCTTTCTTTCATGCACGTGTGTAAACATCAACATAAACAATATATTAGTCCGATAAAGTCCTATAGGACAGATTGCAATCACAAGAAAATAATTGACACTGACGTCATAGACTTGCCTATCTATCTATCTATCTATCTATCTATCTATCTATCTATCTATCTATATATATGTGCCGCCTGGTCAGTACCTAGATGAATAACCACTTGGGAATACCAGATGCGGTAAAACTTGGATGTGTGGATGGTGTAACTGATACTAGCTTGGAATTGCTAATCGGAGAGCAGAGTTCCAATTGGAATTGGGTTCATTAAATTCACTTACGCGCAGATAACCCTGGGAAAGGTAGGAATCCACTTCTTCTCCTTCCAGCTATGAGTCAATGGGTAAGGGTTATATCACTAAATCTTTCTTCAAAATAAAATAGAATTGAAACACAAATATTTATACTTTGTCATACACATAGAGATTGATTTGATGCTAAATAAAAATACCTAGCCAACCAACTTACCAACCAAATTGTGTTGTTGGTTGTGCATAAGTCTTCACAACTATAAACAAATATGCGCAAGTAGTCTAGCGGTCCAGTTTTAGGTACTGAGTTGCTATACCATCATACGTCGAAAACAACGGAAAATCTACTAGTATATATATATATATATATATATATATATATATATATATATATATATATAAGCATAAAACTGAATGGCTAAAAGCAGGTGTCCACTACCGGAGTAGATGCATTTATTGAATGATTTGCCTGTCCTTACTTGAGGTATTTGTATTGGTTCTAAGAGAAATTCCAAATACTCTCTAATGTACTAAATGCACAAAAACACTTAAGAGAAAAAACAAAAAACAAAAAATAACACTTATAGAGTAATTATACCAGCGTTCGCATATATGTGTTTCGTTGATAGACAGAAACGTTTGTCTTGCAGCGTAATGCATATCATATCTAATTGGATCACACGTGTTATCACCTCTAGTCGGGAGCATGTAAAATAAAATAAAAACGCAATTGAACTATATCCAAAAGCTTCACACGATCAAGCTAAAATAATCATGGCGGACATTTTTCTTATTTGATCACACTGTCCTTATAAAAAGTGAGTAGTTATATCAATTAAACATTCGCCTCCTCTGACAGTTTTAATTTAAACTTCTCTTTACAAGTTTTGTAAGCCGGAATGTCCATGTATTTACATAAATGCACAAGCAGGAAAAGAATTATATTATTAAGATTTATTTTTATCTGGTCATACTATTAAGATTTACTGTTATATGGATATATTATTAAGATTTACTTTTATATGGTCATAATAATCAGGTTTACTTTTATATGGTCAAACTATTAACCTTTATTTTTATATGGTCATACTATTAAGATTTACTTTTATATGGTCATAATAGTAAGATTTATTTTTATATGGTCAGACTAAAGGTACATTAAAACACATGCTATTTTAAGTTCAGTGAAATTTAAACGGAAGGATGAAATTCGAAACATTCCCCAATTCCAATTTGCATGAAAAGAACAGAAACAAGAAGCATTATGGAAATATTTCTACTTGCCATTTTACAAGTGTATCAAAGAAATAATGCAAATTTCGACGGGTGAACGCTAGAATAATTACGATGAGATTTAAAAAATAAAAGGAAAAAAAGGGAACATACTTGAGCACACTGAAAGCAGTCCCTGTCCCAGCAAAGTAGCTTCAAATTAATATTGGCTAATATTAATTAATTAGGCGGGATATCCCATCTGGCCCTACCTCTTTCTCGTTTGGAGATTATTAAAGACTACGGTGAAAGCAAAGAGTGGCCATTTTGAATTGTAAATATATGCAAACTATTGGCGATAAATATAGGTGTAAACTTTCATTAACAAAAACTTATCAATTTTTATTTTCTGATAAAGTTAATAATGATAAAAATGTATATGCCTCAGAACACGGTATGTATATATATATATATATATATATATATATATATATATATATATATATATATATATAGGTTTGCAATCATAATATATATGCATGTATAATAATAATATACAATATAAATGAATTCACAAAAAACGTTTGCAGTTATATATATATATATATATATATATATATATATATATATATATATGTGTGTGTGTTTGTGTGTGTGTGTGTGTTTTTCTTACACTATAGAGTATTTATATGTATTTCTATACGATCATTCGCTATTACACCTACGTATATTTACCCATTCGGTTATATATATATATATATATATATATATATATATATATATATATATATATATATATATATATATATATATATATATAATGGGTATCCCTAATTTTTCTACCTACGACATTTAAAAACGCGAAAGCGTTGCGTATATAATTGAACTTTTCCCACTCTGTTATTAGCGCATGCGCAATGACTTTGAATATTATTATTCACCTGTTGTTAGTATTCCGTAATTTCCCTCAGTGAAATCGAATAATAAATAAGTTTCGATTATCATATTATCTAACATTAGATTAGTTCATTTCTTCATTTTTGCACTGTTCAATATCTTGGAGAAAATCGTAAAGAAAACGTGAGTCTTATTTTGTGCAATTGGCAGGATTAATAAAAGAAAAGTGGGAGGCGGATCTAATTCTGTATTAGATACGCCTCACAATTTTGATTATAGAAAAAATCACTAATTCTCACCAAGTTAAAATTGAAGCGATTTCTGATTTCGTGAGAAGAATTAAGAGGTTCTTTGAAGATCCAACTTTAAATGCTGATTACCTATTATCATCTAATTATTGCTCATTTTGTTGTCCATAACTGAAACCTAAAATTGGTCGAAGTCACTTCATGGTGATTGGTCGAAATCCGGCGTCTTTTTGTTGATGGAATATTTAGATCCCATCCTAGTCTGTTGACTTCAGTTTCTCACTGATGGACTTGACAAAGAAATAATTCTATTTCTTCTGCAGCTAATTGTAACAGGGTAGATCGAGCTGTGTATTCCTGACTACTAGCTAGTCTAGGAGAGAAAAAAAAAAAAAAGACTTATTTGAAACTACGCCACTCTCTTTCACAAGACGTCATGACAAAGCAGTTTGTGGAGAGTCATGAACTCCTACGTTCAGATGAGACACAGTTTTTTTTAAGTAAAACTCTGTTTTTCCGGTTTAAAGATATTCGAAGACTGTACGAAACAAATTTGACCCTACAAACTTACAAAGACAGAGTCCATCATTTCTAGACTGGCACACACATTATGTGTGTTGTCGTGGAGCAATATTATAAATGGTTTGGGTATTTAAATATGTTTTCTATTAATGAATATCACAGTTGAGAAAAAAAATTGTTTGGAAATGATTCCTTTTTACTTTTGTTTTCATGTTTCATAAATTCCGGCGTAAAATTCGAGTTTTTAAGCTTAGAATATATTTCCCAAATTATTGTTTGGCATATATGGCGAGTCTAAAATGCAAACCTATAACATGAACAGCTAACCATTATTGCACACGGCTTACCATACTTCCAGCAGGCTGCCACAAATGAGTGAGTCAGTTATGTGCCAGGCGAGATACACGCTTTCGATATATGACTGACGAGGCAGATTTTTTGCCGCAGTAGGTTGCCATTTATTTTTGCCATCCAAGGCTATAGAACCTGATCTGTCCTGCTATTTACCCATAGCTGCGGGGTTAGGGGGTGGGGAGGGTATTAGCACATAAGTGAATGTAATGGATTCGAGCATGTAAAGGAATTTATGAGCACGTAAGTGAATGCAATGGTTTCGACTGGAATTCGAACTCAGCTCTCCAAATCCACCTATGCATTACCCCACCGTGCCACAAATATATCCTACTAAAACCTGTGTTTGGTAAACATATTTGGCATATTAACACAGAAAATTATATAAAATAATGAAGTCGGAACGCAGGTTCGGTATTCTATTAGTTCATCAGCACAAATGGCGTCCAAAAGCTGATACACTTAACATTGACAGAAAGCTGCCATTCAGAAAACTCAGGCTGCCATTCAGAAAACTCAGGCTGCCAGTCAGAAAACTCAGGCTGCCACTCAGAAAACTCAGGCTGCCATTCAGAAAACTACATACGATACGTAACAAAACTATTAAAAAACTACCTGGCATGAAGTGTAATTTACGATATTAAAATTTTACAGGAGTTTATGTTGACTTTAATATGATTATCAGTTGACCTGATGAATTTTAAATGTTCTCTAAGCTATAACGATACAATATAGGGTACCTACCGGTGGCAGTGGTATGTTGTTTGCTATGCAACACATATAGAAAGATATTACAGTTAGTGTTTCAATATACGGGTAAGTGGTTGTGACCTTATGGAGTTTTAGCACTGATAATCCTATACTGTTGTTTAAATTTCATTTACCGGTAGGCCTAAACTTTAGGCTACCGGTAAATATGTTTAGGCTTCGACCTATACGGTATGTATAGGCCTAATTCAAAATTTTGAGATAAAAATCTTGAGGTAGAGTTGTACGCGAGGTCGAATTATACGGCGCAATTTACGGTATTTGATTAGTAGTTCATTATTTTATATAGACCTCATCTTCATTCAAATAATTATCGACAGGAATAGATTCGTTTCTAAAATTATTATCTAAGTGCATATCAGTAAATATATGTACACACACACACACACACACACACACACACACACACACACATATATATATATATATATATATATATATATATATATATATATATATATGTATATATATCGGGGCGAGACCGAGTAGTTACAACGTCCGCTTTCTTGATATTATCAGTTTTGGGAGGCAATTCCGGCGTTTGTTACCGTTGAAAAGTGCTACCTCAAAATTATATAACGGCCTCTTCGCCGAGGGCTTAAGCGTAATGGCCATGTTGAACTATTGATCATGGAAGATGATGCTGTATCTCCAAGAAAATGTAATTAAGGTCCACTCAGCATAGCTCAAGTATAAATCACAACTTGGTTCTCTGAGCATTGAACAAATACAAATGCGTCTAAACAGACATCTGCAACCGAGATTGGTTAGCTGCCCTGACTGGCTGGTGTCGTTGGAAATGAGAGGTCGGCCATTATGTACATATAAATACAGATAAATAAAAATATCTGTTCTTATTCTTATCAGTATTTTCTGAAATTAATGAAATGAAAAATATTAAAACATTACAAAATGTATAATAAATTGATATTGCTTTCTAGTCGAGGGTATGACGATAAACTACAGCCGGCAGCAGGATCTCTGATCGTTAAATTGGTGATTTTGAGGAGTATGAAATCACCTCTTAATTGCTGCTGTTTCCATGGCCACCCTGAACTGGGGAGGCACACCTTTTAAGGTCCTAGCTAATAGTGAGACTCAAACAAAAACAAAACCTTATAAAAGTATAAAAATACATTTTTTTTATATAAAAAATTACTAACAATATCTGGTTATAACAAAATTACCAACACTACATCAATAAATATGAAAGAACACTTTCCTGACAATCCATATAATGTCTTACATTTTCTTTTAAAATTGAACTGTATTCCAAAGTTCAAGTACAAAATAATTACTACATAAAACAGACATATCACTGCCTCTGGTAATTATGTTCACACAAACATGTATATGCACAAAATATGTGCATCATCTACCATGTACTCAATTTTGAAAGCAGAATAACAGATATCATATCTTTATTATTTCAAATCTACCAGGAAAATTAAATTTCGGTATTAAATGAACAATTATATATCAGAATTTTCTTTGGTATTTATCATTGAAGCTCACTGATATTAGAAGAATCATGTATAGCTTTAAAAATTTCGACCGTAGACATGTTTTTGTTCGTTTACCTGTTGTCCTTAAAGAATTCTATTTTTGATTATGTCCTTCAACTGTGTACTATATTTTTTCGATATAATATTCTCATTGAAGATATTGTGAAAGTGGCTGGGCTCGGAAGATCGGAACAGAATGGGTCAAATTCAGAGTGGCCAAATCTGTTTCATTTAATCGGATAAGGTTAGTTACCAAACCACTGACAATATGGAGAAGATGAAAATACACTGAGCTGAAGGCAATAATCAAATTGGCGTTGACATGCAACCTTTCCAGGTGTGCCATTTTAATCGGAAGATCAATCTTATTCTTCGATTACAGAGCACATATTTTCCATTTCTATCTATCTATCTATCTATCTATCTATCTATCTATCTCTATTTATTACCATTGTTCTTATCCATGCCTTTTCATATCTATGACTTGTCATACTATTTCTTTTCATATTCAGCTGTCTATATGTATGTCCAAACTTTCGTATCTATCTATCTATCTATCTATCTATCTATCTATCTATCTATCTATCTGTTGTGGCCTTCTTAGGGTCAGAAATAAAGACGCAAGTGAGGAATTGAGTTAAAGAAATATATTAACAGAAACATTACAACAAAAATATATAAACCAGAGTATTACAGCAAGGATATTTGGTCCAACTATCAGAGCTGACTGCTGGAAACTTCCCCCTCTAAAAGGCAGTACCTGCTCTTATTTATAGCTGGGAGACTCCATGCTTGCATGGGTAAATTACCATAACACTATCTAAAACAGGAATTATAGTTGATCTAAGAACTTTTTTCCACTGTGGACACTAATCAAGCCTAAAATAAATCTAGTATTTCTAATATCAATTTTCAAGAAATTCAGGGGCTCAATCTCTTCTTCCAAGATTTGATGGCAATTATTTTTCTGCTCCCACTGTTGTAAATTCTTGATTGCTTCCAAAATTGCATCACTTACATAGAATGAGTATCTCCGTAAGATTATTCCTTTCTCTTTATCGTTCCTGTTCGCCTCTGCGACGATGTGTCCAGCATGATGATCTCACCAACCACTGACAATAATTTCGATGGTTGTTTGTTTGTCCGACTGGCTTCAGTTTATTATGTATATGTAATTTTGTTCTGATTACACAATTCTTCGATTTACTTATCGTTATTTCTGTCCGGAGAAAAGTGGGTTAATTGTCGAAGTGATTCCTCTTATTTAATAAATAACCATAAAAATGGTGATAAAATAGTTGGCTCCTACAAATTCCTAGCATTCATTATTCAGTCATCCTTACTTGTACATATTTCGTGTGGGTTATTGACATCTCTCTCTCTCTCTTTATATATATATATATATATATATATATATATATATATATATATATATATATATATATATGTGTGTGTGTGTGTGTGTGTGTGTGTGTTGCACTTCAAGGTGGTGTAATGGTTAGGAAACATGTTTCGCTAGAGACATTAGAGCTTTATAGTGCGTTCGGTTCTAAATGGGTGCTCCACACTTTTGGCCTTGTGCCACATCTAAGCTACGCTTAGAAAATCATTGGGAACCTCGACGGGGTGTAATGGCTAGCAAGCTTGTCTCGTTAGGGCAATTACGACGTAATAGTGAGTTCGAGCGTCACTGGGTGTCCCCTGCTTTCGGGCTTGTGCCACATCTAAGCTACGCTTGGAAATTCATTATATATGTTTTTATGGTACAAAATTTAACGATAGCTAGGAACAAGCAAAATTTATATGGCATTTTAAAATAGCTAAAAAAGAACAACCGGTTTCGTCCCAGCCTTATGAAGTTCATTTCTGGGATATAAAAAATAAATGTGTAAATTTAATTAATATTAATGATAACGAATGGAGGAAAAAATGAATTTCAAGAAAGCTAGAGTCCAGACTCAGTAAGCATTCCCTCTGTTTACAGGGGAAAGACCCACGGGATCTGATATACAAGGACTCCAGAACCTTGAGGTGATATGAGGAGTGGGACCTAGATAAAATGGAGAAGCGGTCCGCACTTAAATCAAAAACACATTTCCTGCTATTTATTACATGATCTGCAATAGAAGAGACAGAAGAATTGATTAGTTGGCTTTTCCTGGCATCCGGATTCATCCGGATGTTGTTTTCTTCTCAGATCCAAACGTCGGGACGTCCTCCCTATGTAGTCGAGTCCGCAACTACACTTATATTTATAAATCACTGAACGTGACGTGATATATATATATATATATATATATATATATATATATATATATATATATATATATATGTGTGTGTGTGTGTGTGTGTGTGTGTGTGTGTGTGTGTGTGTCTGGTCTTCTGCATTCGTAGACGACTTTGACATCGAATCACTGTGGAGCTGGGTGGGTTCGAGGATCGAGGATGACTAATGATTCTTATCTAGACCCTGAAAAATCTGTTGCAATTGTGATATGGGATGTTGGGGGCTGAGCCAGGTTGGGAGGTGAAACCCTCTCGATCTTACCTTTTTCTGACGTCTTTGTTCTCTATCTCTGATTCTGTACTCTTCAAAATCAGACATTCCGGACTTTATAAGAGAAGGGAAAGTCAGAGGACACGGCCATCTATAATTGATTAATATTTAACTTTATTTAAACGCATCTTGTCTAAACTAATTTCACGGTCGAGTAATGGAGAGCGGCTCGGGTTGATGAATCAGTGTACCGAGTTCGAATTACAGTCGATGTCATTTACATTCACTTACGTGCTAATACTCTTGAGAAAGGCATGAAACCATATCTTCTTATTCTGAGTAAAATATCAGGACAGATTGTTTCCTATAGCCTCGGGTGGCAACAATTCTAAGAGAAGGTAAAACTTTGAATTCAAACCAGCATGGAGAGGGTCGTGTTCGATCTGGTTAGTTTGCCCAGGAAACACCACTGCTGCAACGGCTGGAGTATGCGATTCCTTACACACATCCATACATATACATACACACACTCATCTAAACAAATATACAATCTATCTATCTATCTATCTATCTATCTATCTATCTATCTACACACACACACATATATATATATATATATATATATATATATATATAGAGAGAGAGAGAGAGAGAGACTAGCAACATGGCCCGGCGTTGCCCGTGCTTGATTAAAAAATCGTACGACTTATACAGCAATCGTTATCACTTGGCTTAAAATATTTTTGACCTTCCTTGCATTTAAAGGAGTCCCCTTTGCTGTGCTGATGTTGCTACATGCCTTACTTCTTGCCTGCGAATTTTTCTAAGCACTATACTAAACATTAAATCTGTTACGAAAAAAAGAACTAAACAAAATGAACACCAAACGATCAGCTTTTAAAAAAGGACTAGTAATTGGAAAAACCGAATGAAAAAAGTATGTTAACAACAAATACTTTTTCACACCAGTCCTGCGGAATCAGAATCAACGTTGAATTTAAGCAAGCAAATGAGCCAATTGGAGTAAAGTGCCATGCAAATTTAAATTTTTCCCACTGGTGACGAATGCAGCTATCGATTTTTTTGCATGCTAGCTTGCTAGTTAACATTCGTGTCAGTCAGCTGTTGGCTCTCACGCTAGCCAATAGAATCTTCCTGCCTATTCGTGGCAGCCAGTTATTGGCTCTCACTCTGGCCAGTAGAAAATAGTCGCAAACTACATGAAAACTGCCGCAGAAGCATGAAAAAATCGATTATTTCCACTATCGATGGGAGTTGGGAAATGCAAAGTCGGTCTTGGGCTTCCCGCTAACTTGGAGCATGTGCATGTAAATTTTGGTGCAAATCCGTGGAAAACTGCGGCCGTGCATTCGTTACACATACACACACATCATGCCTTATATATATATATATATATATATATATATATATATATATATATATACACACACACACACACACACACACACACATATATATATATATATATATATATATATATATATATATATATAAATTAAAAAGTAAAAGGTAAAAAACACACATTCATCCATACATACATTTAACATATAAAAATAGATGGGTAGAATTAAACTAATCGTACTTAAAAAAAACTACTGAGGAAGAAAACGTTAATAATATTAAAAACCCACTGAGTGATTAACGCGTATATATTTCTTAAGTCTCCATATATACATAGGGATATAAAAATATAAAAAAACTATCAATTTTTGTATATCAGTTATTTACGAAAACATTTTACCTACATACTCACATACACATATACCAACACATGAATAAAGTTTGCTAACACAAATTAAATGATCAAAAAAATATAAAGAGCACCACATAAACACAGACAATGATATATATAGATAATCATAAGTTTCATTTCATTTAAATGTCATGTCCGATGTTTGTGATCCAAGATAGAACTGTTATATGTAATAACACTTTATAAAATCGTGTTTATGTTTTAAAGCGTTAATCGTGTTTATGTTTTAAAGCGTTTTTTATGTCTACATTTGGAAACTACGAAGATTCAGCAACCAATCTTGATTTTTATCTTTAACACCGATTGCGAAAGTTATTAGGGGTTCTCGCTCTTGATAAGAATCTCCATTCAAAATGCGAGGTTAGTCCCTTATCCACCAGATCCCAGTAGTGTTTGGATAAGGAAGTTTGATTTTTAAGGTACTGATATTTAAAAGAGCGTCTATGGTTGTATAGACGCTGTTTCCATTTACCAGCGGATATACCTACGTATCTTTTCTGATTGATATTTTCTCCGGGGAAGATTGTTGCTTCATATATTACATGCTCATACATACATTTCCCCCGACTGGACAATTAGCTCTACTCCTACAATTGCAGGTAGGGCCGCTAGCTCGAGATTCACTACTATGGTAGTTCTTAAGTATTTTACAATTGTGGGAAGATATAATTTTCTCTATATTACTTACACAAGTGTCTTCCTAAAAATTTTATATAGTGAATGTTTTAGATAAAATTTTGTCTATTAACGTTTATATATTTGTTTATGGATGGATGTGTATTTTTTTTACCTATATATATGTGTATGTATATATATATATATATATATATATATATATATATATATATATATATATGTGTGTGTGTGTGTGTGTGTATAGATGGATGGATAGATATATGTTCTATATTTGTTTAGATAGGTGTGTCTATATATATATATATGGATGTGCGTATTTCATATATATATATATATATGTGTATATGTGTGAATGTGTGTGTATATATATATTCAGAGCTTTCACATTTCCCTCTCACACTTGTTTCCCAATCTCATATACACCCTCACTAAAATTTTGTTTTTATACCCGGAATTATATTTTCCGATTTCTTTTTGAATTTGTAGGTCTGATGAATTGGATCGTGATTACGATTCGAATGTAATAAATTATAACCGTAGAATATTAGTGTTTGAACTTTTTTTATTATATTATTACTCTGTCCTGGACATTGAGTTCTACCTGGATTCTATCCTCTTGGAACTTATATATATATATATATATATATATATATATATATATATATATATATATATATATATTGACCACTAATATTATCTATCTATCTATATATATATATATATATATATATATATAGTGATTTTCCAAGCGTAGCTTAGATATGTCACAGTGCCGAAAGTATGGGGCACTCCGTGGTAATCTAACTCACTACTCAGTGGTAACTGTTTTTAGGGAGACTAGCTCATGACCACTAAACCTCTTTGAGGTGCATATATATATATATATATATATATATATATATATATATATATATATATATATATATATATATATATATGTGTGTATGTGTGTGTGTGTGTGTGCGTGTGTGTGTATGTGTGTGTATGTTTGTTTGTGTGTGTATGTGTATTCCTTCGATTTTCACATGGAAATAATATTTTGCTTTTAGTAAATCTGATTAATTTTTTTTTTCTCATTCGTGAAATTTTAATATTGTTTTTTCTTGAAGGATATTGATTTCCTTTATGTGAAACATTAGCAAACTCCATTTGTTAATCAGTGAAATAAGTTGCTGTAAGTGTTACCGGAAAAAAAAAACGAACTCTAAAGACGAACCATTAAATTATGTCTGTTTCACTGTTCCGTTATATCCGATAAGTATATGAAAGGATTTTTCATTTGAGCTTCTGAAAGATGGTGGCAAGTTTTCAGTAAATCACAGGAAAATATAGTTATAGAAAATACATAGAGAGACGGAAAGAGATGTTAACCATTTTAATGAATCGTGCGCAAATCGAGGTCACTGACTGAATGAAGGGAAGAATCGAGACAAAGAGGGAAGAAGAAAAGGAGTAGGAACAGAAGAATGTAGAGGAATGGAGAAAGAGATAAAGGGAGAAAGAAATAGGGTTAGAGAAAGAAGGGTTAGAGAGAGTATTATGGGACCTTACCCATAATAACATAATGGACTATTCCATACGTGATAAATACTACGCCTCAAGAGGAAGCAGGGAGTTCAGTCCGAAGTCGGGTGACCGGCTGATCGGCTGATCGGTTGAACTCTCTGCCTTCGGGCGGGGAGGAACCCGAACGAGGCTACGCCGAAGGGCGGAGTCTCTTTCGGGGAGGTAAACCGACCCTGAACCAGTTTATACGAGTTCAAAGGGCATATTTTTGGCCGAGCCCACGGGCTCGAAGATCCCACGGGCTCGGAGATCCCACGTTAAACCGACCCTGTGTCACATGATGCCCTCGTGGTGGGGGGTGACTAAATACTGTTCAGTCTGAAGCCTGGAGTGAAGTCCGTCAGGAGTCTGTCAGTCAGTCAGAGCGAGCGAGTCAGTCAGTCGAGTCAGAGGCAGTCCGAAACAGAGTCGCGTTCAGACAATTACTACTAAACCTGATTGTTCGTACTAACACTTTCTACTTCTCTGTATATATTCTTGATTGTAATACATCTGTGTTATTCCATATCCGTGTTCGAGTTCTACTTTATTGGTTCTACCTTGGACTATCACCGTGGTACAAGGAACCGGACCATAACAGAGAGAAACAAAGAAGGACATAGAGACAAAATGAAGCGTATCCTAGCCGGCGCGTTTCGCCCTCGTCGGATAAGAGAGGTTTCCTTTGGTCATTATTCATATTGTCCTTTTACAGGTATATTCAACATTAAATTTTATATGCATATATACTGGATGTAACTGCAAAAACGTCCAATCGTGTAACAGCAAAATTGTCCGTTTGTTAGAATCAGATTTGAATCCTTGTGTGTTACAAACGATTAATTACATTTTACTGGAACTCTCCGGTTTTTTTTAAATATCCCTGTTGGATTTTAGGTTGAGCAATATGAATGCATACTCTCCAAGCTTAACAGAATAACCATGATGAAATCTATCGTAAATGAAAATTACATATTCACAATTAAGTAATCATCGGTAAGCATTTGAAGCTCATGAAAGATTGAAATTAAGTTCATATATATATATATATATATATATATATATATATATATATATATATATATATATATCGTGTATATTTAGGCAGAAACTTTTCATTAATTCATGTTTAATTAAATAATATGGACAAGTTTAATATAGACAAATTCGTCTTGCTTATAGTTAGTATGTATTCGGCCTTTATATAAAATGCTAATGTTATTGTTTTTATGTGTATATTCAGTATTACAATTAGTTACTTTAGAAAGAAATAGTCTAATCAGGTGATCGATGTGGTAGGTCGGAAGGCCATTGTTAACTAACACCTGTTTCACATTATTGTTTAAGGAAAACGGATTGAGATGATGAATTCCCGTATGCTCTCTTGAGGAAAATTTTTATAACGGTTTTTCACTCATGAAATCAAGGTGGCAAGAGTTTCTGCTAGTACCTGTTTGTATAACGTAGTGATGAATTTGTTACTACTGAATTCTACGAAAAGGTCTAAGAATGGGTGTTTATTTTTCTTTAAGTTCACAGGTAAAGTTAAGGACAAATTCTTTTCAGATTTGGTTTTAAGATCATCAATTTCTTTTTTGTTTTCAGCAAAAATAAAATACCATCTACATAGCCGACATATATTTGGGATTTAGTAACTTATTATAAATAACGTGTTTGCTAAGTGGGTACGTAGTAGTTGAAGAAGCACGGACTGAGTGGATTTCCCATAATGACACTAATAGTTTCAGTGTAGATATTGTTATTATTGCCGTAGAAGGGACATTAGTTGTGCAGACATGAAATAATTTTGTGACAATATTAAGTTTAATGGGTGGAGGTTAACAAAGAGTTCCCCTTTATGTTATTCGTGACATAAGTGATTATGGCCCTCCAAAGATTCTGTTTCTTTATTGTCTGTGAATTGCCAAGACTGCTTGATGTCATTGCATAAGTGGTTTCCCATAGCTTATATCGATTTAGTAAGTGTTGTTTGGACGTGGCACAAGACCAAATATATGTGGTACTCAGTGAAGACCGAATTCACAACTCTGTGGTAATTAATCTCGCCAGACAAGCTTGTAAACTATTACACTACTTCGAAGTGCCCAGTGATTTAGCAAGCGTAGCTTACAAGACCGAGATTATGGAGAACCCAGTGAGGATCCCATTGCTTATACTAGGAACTGTAAAACAATTCTGATGTCATTCTTTTAAAGAAAATGCTAACTGGGTATGTTTTCGTCCTCATCAAAAGCACAAAAAAGGAGCCAAATTGAACCAACATTTATATATATCTTTTTTAAAAAGTAAAATTTAAAATCTACGGTCATTACAATGTCAGATCGATCTCAACAATAACAGACGTATTCTTGTTAGCACAAAACCCAGTTCACACACCTCCCCGATCTGTTGAACTGGAAGTAGAAACTTATCTCTTGTTCCCTATTTAGGACTAGGTTTTCAGTTCCTTCTAATGTATACTTCCACTCTATACTTCTAACGTCTCGGCATGAACACTGAAATTTTATTCCCTAATTAAATCTTGACATCTTCTCGTCCAGAGTTATCCATTATCCTTCCTGAATAAACCCCAAGGACTTCACTTATTGCCATTTAATACATTCATACGGTACGAAAGAGCTACCCTCTATCTTGAGTGGCTATTGGGCCTTGCAGTGGATTAACATTAGTAAAATAACAAAGCAAAAAACCCTGTTTATCACAAGAAGTTGAATGGGTGTCAAGATAGTTTGTCGTACACATAATACTGATAAAAGGCGACAGCTATCGCCCATCAATATTTAATGAAGGATCCTGGAAAAGACGGTGATCGACAGAAATCATTATTGTCAATCGCGTCAATGATGAATTGCATAAATCCTCCCATAGCGCAAAGCTTTAATCAGCAAAACAAATCCTAGAATAAAATTGATTATGTTGAAATATCTTGTCGAAGTCTCTGAATAATTATCCTGAGATTATCATTTGTTTTTATCAGTAGAAAAATTTCTTAATATTAGGAGATTTAAGAAATAAATCCTCCTCCAGCGCAAAGCCTTAATCAGCAAGACAATCTATATATTTTATGTTGAGAGAGATATATAGGAAGAGAAAGAGAGAGAGAGAGAGAGAGAGAGTGGTGACGCAGCTGAAGATCGTGAAACTGACGGTCACCATGAAGTGCTGTTTCCTATAGTAAGTTATCTACTATGCGTGATACACGCTTAGGCTATTATGTATCTTTCGGTACATGACTGACGAGGCAGATTTTTTCCCGCATTAGGTTACCATTTCTTTCTGCGGTAGATCAGTTTCCATCCAAGGCTATAGAACACGACCTATCCTGCTATTTACCCATAGCTGGGGGGGGGAGAAGAAGAGGATTCATACCTTTCCCAGGGGTATTAGCACGTAAGTGAATGTAATGGATTTGACTGGAATTCGAACTCAGATCTCCGATTCCTCTATCCGAGTCGCTTACTCCACTTTGCACATATAGCTATAGTATTTATTTTTTATAGTGAGTACACTTCTCCTATACAAATTTTACAGCAGAGCAATTTCAGAACATACACACATACACACACATATGTATGTATGTATGTATGTATGTCTATACGAAAAAACGTTCTAACACATTCTCTTTTTTTCTTTCTTTTTTTTAACACGCACTGCTGCATAAATATATACATCGCTTAACACCCTTTCAAAATAGACAATTATTTCTCCCATTTACAGAACCACATTTTCGAATGTACCTTATTGTGAAGTTGACTGATCGATGATTTATATCTTTCCGATAATTTAATTAATTTACATATGTTGAAGAATGTCTCTTTCCAAAGCTTTCCAGCGAGAACTTGTAAAATATGAATGATGCAGTAAGAAAACGGAAAATATAATTAGAAAAAACCTATTTGAGTGTACGCTTATCTAAACATATACTCAACCTCAATCATTTAGAAGTCATCAATCAACAGTGACAACTTTTATAATAGGAATGATAATATTACCGTTTTCCCTATAAAGACATATTTAGCATTCATTGACCGCACTGCCAGTATTACGGTCGGCTGAAATTTATAAAATATATGTCTTAAAACAGTTTTTTTTCTGGAAAATATGTTTCTTAGTTGTTATCAGTCCAGTAGCTGTTATCGCTCATTCCAGTATTCATGGAGACTTCCGTCCTAACCTTTTGTTTTAAGTAGTGTGGAATGTCAACATCTTCATTATGTCATTATTTTTTTTCTTCGAGATGATGTTTTTGATGAAAATTCTCAAGTGATGTTTCTGTTATCTAGTACAGTTCCTTGTTTGTGATTCTGTTGTGCCACTTCACAATGTTTGAAAAAGGATGGTTTTCGCCAAAATCCACAGGCTCAAAGCCATTTTTAACAATTGATTTTAGAAATCAGTTATATACAGCTGACAGTATTTCTAAATGAGTTTAGCGCCATGCAAACTGTGCATAAGAAATCTTAATCTGACGACGCTGCAATATTCCGCATTGGCTTATGGTCTTTCAGAAATTTAATTTAGCTTACTGATCAAAGATTTTAATCTATTGTAGCTGTGTCTATGGGATGGAGAGAGAAAAGAATATGAGGATACAAAAATGAGGACAAAAATTTCGAGAGAAAGTAGTGAGTGAAGGAGAAAGAGAGTGAAAATAGAGAGAAATAGAGAGAGGGAAAAAGAATGGTAGAGAGAGAGCGAGAGAGAGGGGGAAATACGATATACTGCAGAGGGAGAAGGAAAAGAAGATAAAGGAAATAGAGAAAGTGAGGGAATTTAGAAAAATGAGAGAGAGAGAGTGAAAAGGTTCACAAGTGATAAAAAAGAGACCAAGTGTAAGAGCGAGTGAGTGATGAGTCATATAAGAAAATAGGTGAGAAATGAACGAGAGAGAATTATAAGTAAAGATTATTTATTACCTAGAAAAGAGTCGAAAGAGAGAGAGAGAGAGAGAGAGAGAGAGAGAGGGGGAAGAGACAGAGAGAAAGACGGAAAGAAAAGATTGATGAACAGTTGAAATTGTCAATTAGTTTTTTAAAAAGCCTCAACATTACAAGACAGTATCAAAAACTTCTAAGAATATATGTGTTAACATTGTCCCGCTCAACAAAAATGGCCGTGTAACTAATGCTAATTAGTTCCCATATACAGATTCAGTCTGAAAATAGCCTTCGTGTGATCGACTAGAATGAAATTATTACACGAGTTTTTGTAATGTTGTGCGCTAATAGCTCTACAATCATTTTTTTTGTCTAAAAAGTTCGAGAAAATTTTACTGATTCGTAGTAACTTGGGGTAATCGCCCCGGACACAAGTGTAAAGTGGTGCAAATTATCATCTGCCCTGGTTTTGAATGCCTGTTAACTTTATGTCCGCAGCTTTGCTCTTCCGCATCTCCATATTCTATGTCTATGCAAGCCGGTGTTAAGTGCAATTTTTGACGCCTTTATTAAGTACGACATAAAGTAGACTTCTGATATATTTGTCCCATAGATTTGTTACCAGCATATCATGTTAGACGTGAATCAGTCTACCAAATACACGTAAAATAGGAATCTCTCTCTCTTTCTCTGTCTCTCTCTCTCTCTCTCACACACACATACACAACGTGGGAAAAGTTATTGTCCTTTAAGATTCATCATCCATATAAATTTTCGTTCAGTTTCTTACAACGTTTCAGCTTTCTTGGCCGACCTTCTAATATCAAAACGTGGGATATTTATTAACAAAAGCGATGGAAAAATAAAGAAAAAGAAAAATTCTAAAATGAAATCGGCTAGATTATATTACAAATCTCCTTTAAAATACTTTGAATTTAAAATTCACAGCGACTTTCTTTTGTTATTGTGCCTGTGCAGGCGCATCAACATGAATGAAATGGACGAATCACATGACACAAAAACCTTTTTCACATTGTCATACTTCTTTCCCCTAAAATTATTTCTTGATATGTAAGAGAATGATACCATGTATAAAAGCAGGCGTAACAGAAAAATTGTCCAAATAGTGTAACCACATAATTATCCATTCCCCAAAATGTTTAATATCTATAAAAAGAAAAAAAAAGAAAATACTAATTGAGTTTCTTTATTCCAGTTTTTCAGATAAGACGTCTAGCCATCTTTGTACCATTTATCGTAAGACTCACTGAAAAAAAATCGTTTGACTTATTCAGCTAAAATGAGAGTACGTTAATTTTTTTTTGTCTGACCCACTGTCTTTTCAAATGGTGGGAGGAAAAAGATCATTCAGGCCTTCAGTAATGGTATCAGCATTTATAATCTGGCTTCCATCTTCATATTCTATTAAAAAGAACCATCAAGAGAACGCTGAATAATCTTAAAACAGAGGGAACAGTAGAGAGGAAAACTGGATCAGGAGCTCACAACAGGAAGAGGGATCATCATTTCAACTTATAGCTAAAGGGAGCAATTATAAAAGATCCAAATCAATTCGTAAGACATTTGGCACGTGAGAGAGGAGTTTCAGTTATGGCAGTCCAGAGAGCAGTGAAAAAAGACTTGAAAATGAAATCGTACATCAAGCCAGGACAGAAAGATAGAAGGTTAGAGAGAGCGAAGATCATCTTGAATAAGTTGGAAAAATATCTTCGAATAATATATATATACCTGTGTGTGTGTGTGTGGACATTATTTCCATCCATAATGAGCTTCCGATCCTTAGCTATGATTAATAAATGATGAGCACGTCATTTTCATTTATGATCAAATTCATCACTATCCTTCTGTTAAGCTTGGAGAGTAATTATACATCTTATGCTAACGTTAGCAACATGATGGGGGAGATCAAGATGCTTAGAGTTGACTTGTGACAGAATTATTAATTACATAAGTCGGGAAATAGTTACAGTACAATTTTAAACCGGTTAGCTATCCTAAGATCTACGGTACAGTTCGTTATAAAGAAGTTTAAACAGTTTAGCAGGAGATAGAATTTGTCTGGGCGTGGAAGAAAACCCAAATTGTCACCGAAAACTGCACAAAAACTGTTTCGCGAGTTTAATATAAATCCAAGAGTTGTTTTGAAATACATCGCCAAAAATTTATATACTATGGGTATCAGTGTAAGTACTCGCACAATACAACGGTATTTTAATAGAAATGGGTTTTATGGGAATCAACCACGACGAATCACTCTTCTCAAACCATGTCACATTGTTGTTCGGTTTGATTTTGACAAAACCTTTTTGAACAAAGAAAATTGCGCTTGGGAACAAAGTAAGATGGTGGGATGAAAACAATCGAGCTTTTTGGACATAATGATGTACAGAAGATTTGGTGCAAGAAAGATGTGGCTTTCCTTCCATAGAACAAAGTGGCAACATTGAAAAATGGAGGCAGCTTGATGATGTTTTGGGGTTGTTTGGGGTTGTATTAGCTTCAGGGGGTCCTGGACTATATTATAATTCTTGATGAAAATCTTCAACTATCAGCGCAAAATCTTCATCTATGTCGGTGATTTAATTTCCAAGAATATAATTATCCCAATCATACGTCTAAATCAGTGACTGTGTAGCTTCAGAAAAAGAAGATTACAGTTTTGCCATGACCTTCAATATGTTCTGACTTAAATTCTATTGAAAATCTACGGCAAGAATTGAAAGTTCGAATAAATCGTCGGTCACTAAAAAACCTTCAGTTATTACAACATGTAACATTTGAAGTATGGAAGAAAATCCCAGAAAAGACTTGTTCAAATCTCATGCAAAATTGCAGCAAGTTTTAAATCTGAGAGGCTTGACTCTTAATATTGCGAAAGTGTCATTTTTTTTCTATTTTTTATACGGTACGAATTATTCCGTCTTTTCCTATTTTGCCTCTTAAATTTCTTCTATTTGATGGTTATACGAATAATTTCGTCGTTGGCGATATATATTCATCATTTCACGTTAAGAAAGGTAATTAAGCCACTAGGATGCAAGAGGTTACTGAATGTTAGACAATATAAGAAAACTATTCTTCAGGAGAAAGGACAATAAATGAATAAGAATTGAAAAGATAGAAGATAACGAACGTCATTCCATTTAAATTTTTGAAGATCAAGGTTGACTGGGAAGCAAGAATCCGGAAGAGAGTTTCACAAGCGAGAAGTGCAATGGAAGAAACTGTGAGTATAGGACTTACGGTTACATCTAAAAATTTCAACTGTAAATTGATGAATTGGCTTATAATTATTTTACTTATGAGGTAATTTGATAGTAGATTTTAATTTAATAGAAATATATAAAAGTCTGAAATGCTTAAAATTTATTATATAAAAGTCATATAAATGTTTGAAGTTTAATTTGTATTCTAATTTATAATGTAAGGTTGGTATAGTTAAGTAGTTGTTTTGTTTGTATATGGTTTTTCTTAAAGTGTCTTTTATTTACGTACTATGTTTAATTTTGTTGGAATATATGATTTCATTCAAAATGTCATAAAGTTTGAATTGCGACATTGTATCTGTAATATGTTTCCTATCTTGTCGCGTTTTATATTTCCGTTCAATTTTGAATTTTCCATTTTAACGTCTTCATTGGCTAAATGTTTTCAAAAATGTTAAGAAGTTATTTTTCATAAATAGTATTTTTAAATAAAATAGTTTATTACCACCATTGTTAACTTCCTGCGCGACGTCTTTTGGACGTCGAAACAAATATGCATTTTTGTTATAGTAGTTTTCATGTTCCATTGTAACAGTTTATAATAAATATTTATTGCTCGACTTCATGAACTGAGCCCTTTTTTAAATTAATGTTATAAACGTTTGAATTTAGATTCTTCTCGTTCTTCTACATCTAAAATCGCCTACCAAACTAGACTTCAATATGGCATTGATGACACTGATTATTTGTTAAGAGTTCAAGGCTATATATACTTCCTCTTGTAAATAATCTATTATTCCTTGTTGCTCTTAGTAATGTGTGTGTCTTATCCAAGGCGCCTTCTACCGTTCCGCCATCCATTCACACAATGATCGGCTACTTTCCCTACCCTTATTAGCTTTCGACGTTCTTCTTCTTCTTCTTCTTTCCATATTGGAATGTGAGCGATCATGCTTCTACAAAATTCCTATACGTTTTAGCTCTTAAGTTGTATCATTTTTATATATCTCCGTTATAGCATACATACGGACGATAATGGATATGTCCCCATTCGCATAAATACAGTAGTAAATACTGTATGTTGGTCTGCAGTTGAAGATTCCTCTAAGCTGTGCTGGTCAAACTCTCTGTCTCCGGGCAGAGAGGATCCTCAGAGTAGGCTGTATCGAAAGCAGAGTCTAGTCTCGAGAAACAGCTACCCGACCCCGTTTTATGTCTGGTCCCCGGGAAATTTTTGGCCGAGCATAACAGGCTCGGTTACCCCACATCTAATTCGGCCTTGTGCCACATCTGACCGCGTGGGGAGATTTGTAGATATCTTGCAGTTGAAGATTTATTGTGGAATTCACTTGACTAACTTCTAGAAGTTGACTACTTCTTCATGACTGCTGGCGAATCTTATATGTGCTGTTCTTGTCCTAAGTATTATCGTCCATTACCTACCTTCATTTGATTATTCTATTCAGTAACCTTCCTTTGGCTGCAACAATCTTCTAATCCATTTTCTGAGAACCATTTAAACAAGCTCTTTAGGTAGTTTACTCGTTGTTTCAATCAACCCTTTTAAGCTATATCTGTCCACAACATCGTATCCTTTGTAGCTCTTAGCAATGTTTTCCTTTTTACTATCCCTACAACTCCATGTTATTCTATCTAATTACACATTTACATTTATTCGCTGATATCCATTGTGACTCTTCAATATATTCTATTTATCAAATTCTCCAAGCCCACTTTCCTCATTCTATATCATATAAATTCCAATTGGCTCTTTCTGATTCTAAGTATGAGTGTCCTTTTTATTTCCATTTTCTTTCTTCTTCGCCCCTCTCACATATTCGATCCATGGCATTCTCAGCAGCCTTCTGTAAAACTACATTTCTGTTGCCTCATGTCTCATCTTAATTTGGGATGAGATTGTACATCATTCTGTACCATATAGAACATAATTCAGTACACTTTTCTTTGTTTCTAATGAATTTTTTATGTTTCTTAATACTTTGCTTAGCTTTATTAAGGCTTTTTTCGCTATTCCAATGAGTCTTCAGATTTCGGTTTCGCACTTTCCGTCCTCTGTTAAAGTTCTTCCTCTGGGGAATTATCACTGACACATGTATTTGACAAACCAGGCCAGAGTTTGTGTGATTGAAGAGGTATGCCAGTTATCTTCTTAATTCTCTATGTTTTGAGGAACATGATGGCTTTATGAACGGTTTGTACTTGGTGATATTTCGCATTTCCTAGAAAAATTGTGCATGACTCGTACGAAAATATTGTTCACATATTTTTGAGAAAAAATATATATATATATATATATATATATATATATATATATATATATATATATATATATATATATATATATATGTGTGTGTGTGTTGAATGAATCAAAATAAGGCTAAAATATTTTTGTCGAGAAATATGGAAAACAAAATATTGTGGAAAAGAAACAGTGTAGGTATATTTTCCATCGAAGAATACCATAAAAAATGATGGCATGAAAATACTGTAAACATATGTATATGAAAAATAGAGAAAAAACTTATTTCACGTGCAGAAAAAAAGGCTACATTCATTTTAAACCGACACAAAAATATCTAAAAAAAATTCTCCATATATACAAGTTCGTTGTGAATGGCTGAGAGAATGTGGGAATGGAAGAAATAAGTGTCTGTTGCAGGGACGAGATTTTTCTGCAAGATTAAGGAATTCTTGCATATCCTGGAGTAGCAAGTGGGGGATGAATTTTCGTTTTTTCTTTTATTTCTGAGTTTGCATTTTCTCCTGAACATCTGTCTTTCTACAGTCCAAGTGCATCGAGATCAAACTCTTTAGATGTAATCATCAGCTATTTCGTACACTTATATAATAGAATTTTATCTTTTGTTCCATTCGTTGGACAGCGTCTTCAGGGCTAAAATTTATTCGAAGAAATCTTTTATTCAGTCGTACACTCAAACGCAAAAATGGATATTTAAAGGAACACACACACACACACATACACACATACACATATATATATATATATATAACCTACTGATATAGGTAAAAAATGATAATTTATTACATGTCAATGTGAAGAGCATTATTGTCAATAAAGGTTTCAATAACTATCTAGAGCAACAGTTAGGGTATGGAAAATATAGAAATCTTACGATCCTTATCGAAGATCGACTCAGAGTTTCAGAGTGCATTGGTCTCCAGCATCCAGATAATCATGTCGCTCTCAATAGGTTTGTCCTTTTGTTACATCTCCCAAATCCTGTTCCGTCAGCCGCTTGGTTAAGCTCGCTAGGTATGTCTCGCATTGCTTTCCCTTGTCTCCTTTTCTCTATATCCGCCCTATGAGTATCAGATTCTCCAAACCGTAATTTTTCATTACGTGTCTTAGAAATTTCAGCTGCCTCTTCTTGGTGCTAATTATAATTTTCCTTCCTTGTTAGCATCCTCTCCAAAGCCTCATCGTTGCTCAAATGTTCGGTCCATGCTATCCTTAGCATCCTTCTGTAGAAAAATACCTTCGTTACCTCGAGTCTCTTCTTCATCTTTGAGTTTGAGGAGATCGTCCAGCATTCGTTGCCGTAAAGGAGGACAGATATCACGTAGCATTTCAGTACTAGTTTCTTTGTTACCAACGAAATCCTCCTGTCTCGTAATACTCTGCCTAGCGTTTGGATTGCGTCTTTGAACATCCCAATACGTATCAAATAACAGAAACCCCCATCACTTGAGGACTTTCAACAGCAGCAACACCTAAAAGAAGGTTGTCTAGGAAAGTGAGAAGAAACGACAAGCAGAATGTATGATTGTTAGGAAAAGAAACAGTCCAAAAATGCGAATTACCAATTGATGATACCAAAATTAAACAAGTACAAGAATGTAAATATCTAAATATATGTTTTAATTTAATGGGAACTGCGACACTAAAATCCGAAGACAGATTGGAATAGCGAAAGATGCTATTCAAAAGTTAAGTATTAATAAACAGGAATTTTTCATTGGAAACAAGAAAAAAATACTGAATTATAATGTAATATTGATACTCCTATAAGGCAGTGAATACTGAACCATCTCATCACAGATGGAGAATTGATTTGAAGCAAAAGAAACGTGGTTCTATACAAAGATTCTGAGAATACCATGAACTGAAAATAGAGAAAAAAAGACACATATTTAACATCCGAAAGGGACATTTGAAATTTTTAGGACACACACCGAGGAAAGAGGGCTTGGGAACTTTGACATTTACAGGTCATATTTAAGGCTCTAGGGACAGAGTAATGCAGTGCATATGATTCGTAATAGGATTGGGCAAATGGATGATAGAACAGGGAATAGAAGATATAGCTAAAAGACAAAATTTACTAAGAGTTATATGCGGTATCCTTTCAGGATAAGAGCGATCAAGGCTCTCTACAACTTCCCATATTTTTTCGCTCTTAGGTTTGTATTTTCATTTCTCTAACAATCTTTGTTCAAACACGCATTTGCATAATATGGTAAATACGATGATTTTCTCTGTCCTTTTGCATTCCATATGTCATGTGTACATCAGTTTTTCCAAGTCATATTTCCTCATAATGTTTCCTCCTAGAAATTTCAACTGTCTCTTTCTGATTCTAAATATTAGCGTCCCTTTTGTTTTCTTTTTCCTTAGAACATTCTCGTTTCTCAAATATGGGATTCTCAGCATCCTTCTGTAGCACCACATTTCTGTGGCTACAGAGAGATTTTCCAACATGGACGGGCGTAGAGTAGAAATGAAATTGCATAACAATATAGTACTTTTTTCTTAGTATCTAATGATGCTAACATTTAGAAGACATCTTTCGCTATCCAAATGCTCACTCCTTTGGATTTCGGTATCGCATTTTCTGTTGTCTGTTATAAGTCTTCCCATATTTTCGTACTTGCTTGATTTAGACATCTTGAATTTTTAGTTCCTATCTTGGGATGTTCTTTTTTGCTGACAACCATACATTCTGTCTTCTTACAACTGATGGCTAGTTCTTCTTTCTCGTTTTCTTTTACTACCTTTTGTAGGAGATATTACAATTTCCTTTCTGTATCTGTTACCAACACTATGCCACTAACATATTGTTAAGATTATGTCCACTAATAATAAATCAGAGCTGGGCTTCCAGAACTCTCAGGATCCCCTCGATGCAAATGTTGAATAAGTTCGGTAAGAAAGCATATGCTTGTTTACATCTCTTTCTAGTTTTGTGCATTTAGGGAATTCATTTTCCAATTTAATGCGTTTTTCACCGCAAAAAGACATTAAAATTTGCTATGATAATTTATAGTCTGCCCGCTGATGAAAGAAAAACAACATTTTTAATCAAAATTTTGAACGTTCTAAAAAGAATTAAAAATATAATTAAAGGATCAAAACATTAATTTGGTCTTTCCCCTTCATAATAACATAATGATTTTGACGATAAAACTTTGTTAATATTTTGTTTAGGGCATTGTTTTATCATGGTATTCTTTGTTGTTAGAGAGTTAAAGTCGTTTTGTAGGCGAGTTATTTGTTAAGAAAAATTGCTGTTTTGTTTACTTTTTTAATAAAAATATTATTTTATATTCATTTTTATAAAAATGCGTGTTGATATTCGTAACCTCCGGAATTTAAAAATGTTATTGTTTAATTGTTACGTTTCCTTTTTCATAATAAATATTGTTTAAAACGCCTGATAATTATGCACTAAACCAATACTAACTTTTGTAGATATAATGTTCATACACGTCATTCTCAGAAGAGTAATAACTATAGGACAATCCAAAATATCTAAAATTCTATAAAGCATTAGATTTTAAGATTGAGTACTTTTAAATTATATAAAAAAGGCACTCACGTTATATTCCTCAGATATTTTCTGAAGATATATCCACCGTAGAAAAACATTAGATAAACTTCTGTCTGTTATTCAAGTTGTCAACATGTTAACACCTTAAATAAATAGCTACCGCAGTGTAAAAAAATGTATTTCAACGATATTTTAAATTTAAAATAAGTAATATTTGTTTCAAATCAGATAATATTCCTCAAATAAAATTTTTGAAAGTACATTTTACTTTTGGAAGATTTTCTAATAAAGTGATGAAAAGTGTTTAAAATGGTGCTAAAATTGACAATTTCAAAACGCAAACTTCTTCCCGTCAATTAAAATTAGTTTTGAAATTGAGCAAAGTATTTTGCTTATTGGAAATATGAAATTTAATTGTTTAGCTTGAAACTATCAGATTTTCTGATAGAAAACTACTTATTCAACCAAAGAAGTGAATTGACTGTAATTTGTAGGCATAGCCTAGCTTTTACCTTTATGTTTAAAATTTGAATTTGATAGTACCTTTTCTTTTAGTAGTAATCAGTAGATGAACTGTTGTGTACCTTATATGGCTTACTATTCTATTTGCATGATTCATTTTGATCTAATATTGCTCTGTACTGATGTTTGGTTAGTATTATTAACATCTTATATGGATGTGCAGGTGTTTAATTGGTATTATTAAGATCTTACATTGATTACTTGGTATTGTTATCATCTTATATGGTTGGTCTTTATTTAACGGCTGCATATTAATTTGCCAAATTAGTTCTGCATTTTTGATCCGTTTTTTTTTCTCGAAAGTTTTAGTTATTTATCAGTTTCTTAAAGGGTCCTTTTATTTATCAACTAGAAAATTTTATGTAAGATGCTGAACGGGCATATAAATAGTTAGCACTATGTTAAATTACCTGCCCCAACTCTTTCGATTTTACTTTTAGGAAAGTTGAACGTCAGACTTTGCTACGACCTACGGAATAATGTAGCAACCTGTAATTGTCTAGGTTTTATATGCAGACAACTTCGTGTCATGACCTATATTAAAAAATTCCGGCGAATTTAAATTTAGCGTAAGTCATATTCGATTGGTTAATCATGGCAAAGTCCACAAGCCTATTTTTAAAAAGTATTCTGATTTAGAAATTAAATTAATCTTTCACTCGTCAGTAGTTTAACATCACACGAGGAGACACATTTATGGCGTCGAAACATAATTTCTATAATGTAGCGATTTTTAACATGTTTTAATATCCTAAAATAAATAATATTTAGCTATATTATGTATTGAGCCCTCTTTTAAATTAAATGTTACGTACAGTGGAATTAAACTCCATTTGTTCTCATTTTACCTGGATCTATCTATCAATCTCTCTCTCTCTCTATATATATATATATATATATATATATATATATGTTTGTTTGTGTATGTGTGTGTGTAAACTGACACTTGACATCGCTCGTAAATACTTTCAAAATTGCAGTCTTAGCAAACTTGCTCGTACAACTGTTACTTTCACGGTAGCTAGGACTTTAGGCGCCGGATAGATATGTGTGAGAGAGATAGAAAGATAAATAGGAAGAGAGCATAAAAAGAAAGTCTTTATTTTACGCTTTCCATTTTCAGCGTAGCCATTTACTCTCACTTTTTTTTGAACAAGTCGGAAATGTTTCTGCTGTTTGAAAATGTGTCAATAGATGACGCCATTAGCCTTGACTAATGGAGGACAAAAATTAATTCTTTTCCAATGAACTCAGTTTTAGCGCCTTCTGTATCAGCTTTTACTTCCAGACTTTTCGTTATTGCTGTTTCTATAACCTGAATGCCTTTGAAGGCAACTTTGTTTTTCTTTTAACCTAATTCATCACTCTTTAATTTCTTTTTTATTTCTTGTTTGTTCTCTGTAATAAATTCTCTATTTTATTTAGACGATTTCTCACCGTCTTTTAAGATTTTTGATGCTTATGCATTCTTGTGTCTTGAACGTCAGACTTTGATTTTTGTGTTCATCTCGTTTTCCTATCCACCAACATTCGGCCTTCTTTCTTTCTTTCTTTCTTTCTTTCTTTCTTTCTTTCTTTCTTTCTCTCTTTCTTTCTTTTTTAACACACGTGCCCTCCTTTCTTTCTGACAAGCCAACGACTGCTTCTTCGTTATGAATCTGTCGATTTTTGTTCTCTCTTTCTCTCTCTTTCTCCTCTTTTCACTTCCCAGTCATGCACTTTTCATTTTCAGCTTAGTTTTCAGGCTGGCCTCTCCACTTACGCAGATATCATCATCAACAACAACAGCAATAGATAATAATAATAATAATAATAATAATAATAATAATAATAATGGAAAAAATCGTTATAAACAAGGAAAAAGTACTCAACTTTTACGTAATATCTGTCCTCCTATATGTCAGCGAATGCTGGATAATCACTCCAAAGACGAAGAAGAGTGTTGAAGCAACAGAAATCACCACCATCATCAACTACAACAACAACAGCAATAAAGATAATAATAATAGTAATAATAATAATAATAGTAATAATAGAAAAAATTCGTTATAAACAAAAAAAACAGTACTGAACTCTTACGTAATATCTGTCCTCCTATATGCCAGCGAATGCTGGATAATCTCTCCAAAGATGAAGAAGAGAATTGAAGCAACAGAAATTTGTTTCTATAGAAAGATGCTGAGGATAACATAAACTGATCATGTGAGCAACGACGAGGTTTTGGAGAACATGGAAACAAGAAGGAAGAGGCTGTTGAAATCTCTGGGGCACGTAATGTGGAAGGAGGGCTTGGAAAATCTGATACTCACAGGACAGACAGAGGAAAAGAGGGACAGAGGAAAGGAGCTCGTAATTTATTTGACGAGCTTAAGTAAATGGATAGCAGAACAGGGTTTGGGAGAAATAAAAAAAAAGACAAAATTTATTAAGAGCTACAAGGCACAGAAAGATGTAGAGCATTGCGATCGCCTACGTCCTAAATAGACAAGGCACAAGAAGAAGATATGTTAAGTATCACTTCATATCAGCATTTGTGCTAACAATGCATATATTCATTAAATTGTTTACCCCAGATCTCGGATAATGATTCGGTAAGGGATTGTATTAAACAGAAAGCAGAATGATGTAATGGAATAACCAATCACCCCCAGGAATGATTACACTATAGGTAGTAAGTACCTACAACGTCAACTGTCCACGAGAGGAAGAGTGAGATCGAGACGACGCAAGCATGTCCGACCTTCCAACTAGTGGTACTCACTACTAGATTGACCTGTGTGTATAACTGTACCGTATTTCATATTGTACTGGTTGTGTACAGTAAACCTTTCTTCTATTATCCACCTGGTGTTAAGTATTTATTCCCTTAGCACGGAATATAACACAGAAGAAGGTAATAATAATGTTAAGCAGATAAATCAACATAATGCGTCATGTTGAAAAATGGTATGAATATCATCCTGAACTATGGAAAGCCGTTAAGCCGTTCTTTAGCATTTTAATAGTCTTATTGGCGGAAGTATAAAAGCTAATGGACCAAAGGACATAAGGATTAAAAACTACAAATAAAAAGTGAATATGTTACAAAATAAGTAAATAATGTAGCACCTTAAAGCTGTTGTTATATCTACAATCATTAGAACCTTTGATACGATCAAGAAAGGTATAGGCAGGCACATTAATACGCTCGCTGGTAGCTGCTATTTGTAAGAGATTTTTAAAAAAGAGACTGGGTGAAATTGCTAATTTAGTAAGGAGATTACTAAGACGCAAGGGGTTACAGAAAATTTGGAGCAAGATCAGATAGGAGTGATAGAAGAAAGAATGGGGAGAAGGGTAGTGGATAGATCAAGGCAGCTGGAGATGTCGATTGACATTACATTTGAATAGCTGGAGATTATAGCTCTCAGGGAAACTGGAATAGGGAAGGGAGTTCCACAGGCGAGAGGTGCGAGACATGAAGCTATTGGAGTAGAAGAGACGGCTACATTTAATAGTTTCGACAGTAAAAAGGTGAGAGCGGGATGCCAGACTCGTAGGGTGCGTGAACTCATGAAGTCTGGGAACCAGCGAATGCAGCTCCTCGGAGCAATTGCCATGAAAGTATTTGTAAAACAGACAGAGAAAGGCGACGGCGCGTCTGTGAGAAAGTGACTGTAGACGAGATGCCAGATGTAAACACTGTACATGTTAAGTATCACTTAACATCAGAATTTGTGCAAAGAGAATGCATGTATTTACCAACTTCCCTTACACTATGCCTCCGTTAATTAGACCGTAAGAAAATACACTAAACAGGAGGCAAAAGAAGAAAATAATAATAAGTGTTATTCTCGATTTATCGTGCTTGCTTGATTGACAACCTGTCCTTGTTAATTATAAGCCAAGGGAAATATCCATAAGAAAATAAAATCAATAACTAAAAGAGCTCTAATGGAATTCCGTCAAAAACGTGCTGAAACATAACAGTTTAAAAACAATTTCAAAATCGAGATAGCTAAAATTTTCCGTCTAATGTGAAGGGAAACGTAGCGCCATTTAACAAAGATTCCAGTTCCGAGGTTATCTGAAGAGTTACTAAAAACTTCTCGTCTTAACTCACACTTCAAGAAATCCGACAAAATAAGCAAACATCAAATATTTTTAAATTTCTTTTTTCGCTCGATGATAACTTTTATGTATTCCGTCTTAACCAAATGTAAAGTGCACTCCCGCCTAACAACGACTTTTATTGACCTTAAATTCGCAAAGCAATATTTTTTATGAATTTTTGACTAACGAAACATTAGGCATTCATTGACCGAACAGATAGTACTAATGTCTGTCAAAATTTATAAAATCTTTCTCTGAAAACAATTTTTCAAAAAATATGTTTCTCAAGTCCTGCAGCTATTTCGTGTATTGATGGGAGCGTCCGTCCTAACATTTTATTTGAAGTAGTGTGGAATGACAACATCTTCGAATTACATGTGATATCCATTTTAGCTGTTGCTGCTTTTGAAAGCCTTCAAGTGATGTGGTTTCTTTTATTTGGGTAGAGTTCTTTGTGATTCTGTCGTGCCAGGTCACAAGGTTCGAAGAAGGATGGCCCATGCACTTCACTTGCTCAAGACCAATTTTAACCATTTATCAATATCTGTTTGCATACAGAAAGATGTTTAGATATTTCTGAAGAGGCCTTTGGTGGCATTTATGCCATCCGTATGAAAGTCTCGAGCTAACGAGTCTATTTAAGAACATGATTCGAGTTTTGACATTAATGTTTTGGTTTTGTGGCAATTTGTGGTTTTGGGCGGCACATCATTATTGACCGGAAGTCCTACGTGGCCAAACGGTTAGGCACGTCAGATCCAATGAAAGTCTCGACCTAACAAGTCTATTTAAGAACATGAATTATATTACATTTATTTTAAGACATTTTTCTATTTTAATACATTCTTTTTATAGATACAAATATTTAAGTAAATGCTCTGTTTATCATAAACAGTATTAAAAACATTTACCGGCCTGAATCGGTAAAGCACATCAGGCTATATGACGGTTTTGTATAGGATATAGGTTCAATTCCTGTCGGAGGACGCATATTTTCTATGAAAATTTCTCGGACATTCAGGCCGATAAATGTTGTTAATACTGTTTATTATAAACAGAGCATTTACTTAAATATATGTATCTATAAAAATAACGTATAAACATAAGAAATGTCTTAAAATAATTGTCGGACTTTTTCCATTTCATGTGTGACGTCATTTGTTTACATTTGGATACGCATCGAGCAGATATGAATGTATAAGAGAAAATCATGGAGAATTGTAGTTTAAAAACAGTAAAACCGACCTTGCTAACCGAAACGCTTCTCTGTAACTCAATCGGTAAAATCACGTCAGGCTATATGACCGTTTTGAATAGGATACAGGTTCGATACCTGTCGGAAGACGCATATTTTCTATGAATATTTCTCGGACATTCAGGCCAGTAAATAGTGTTAATACTGTTTATTATAAACAGAACATTTACTTAAATATTTGTATGTATAAAAATAACGTATAAACATAAAAATGTCTTAAAATAATTGTCGGATGTTGTCCATTTCATAATGCATTGCATTTATTAAACATTCTTTGTTCAATTTCCTTATTTCCTATACTAGATTTGTAAAAACTGATCGATACACCGAGATATTTGGCTTTTTTTTAGTATTCATTAATTCCACAACCTTAAATTTTATGAAGGTTCCAGGGTATACTTTCGTCTGTAGTTTCATTCCAAACTCAGATCATTCTGTTTTGGAAAGATTTATCTTGAGTCCTATTTCTCGGAACACTTCGTAGAGCATATTGATTTTCAGTTCAAGATCATATTTATTCTATTGATATATACCTGTGTCGTCGGCATAGCTCCGATCTTAATCAGTACATTGCTGGGTCACTGTTTTCTATTCGATTCGTTTGGGATGTGGTATGGAATATTTTAATGTTCAGGGCCCATATCTTTACATCTGTGCTCGTGAATGGGCACAGCATAGTCCAGGAAAAATTAAATACACCGGGGATATCATTTCCTCATTGTCGTACCTCTGGTGGTGTTTGAAACTGTTCCATATTCGGGTCCTCGCCAGACATGTAAGATTTTATGAGCCGATAATGTTCCTCCATGAGAACAATGCCTTTAGTGAATTTGGAACGTGGGAGGTTGTTTCTAATAGATGAGGAGGTTTTATGCTGTTGTGAGGTCGATATACTAGGTATACAATTAGAGAGTTATGCGATTTTCTTGAGTTGTTTGATGGCATATTAAATCCCTTACTAGAACGAAAACCAAATGAATGAAACATGAGAGCCTCTTGTATTAATTTCTAATCACTGACAATGTTTTTTTCTTTTTCTCGAATGCACAGCATTCAAATTCTGAGCCCAACCTTGCAAAAAACAAAATTTTTATTTAAGTAAAAATTATAAATTATTTTTCCTATTTCCCAAAAATGTATCATGCCATTACAGAAAACGACTAAAGCAAATATATGGACGCATAATGAAGAAAGCCTTGATAAGATTAAGAAAAAAAACATTTTCCTATGCACAACTGGTTCGAATCCAGACGGCGCTTAACAACAGCATTAATTATTATTTTATTTCCCTAACCCAACACTTTTCGTTACTCTCTAATACTTGTTTGCCTTATTACTGTCCGTTACAACCCAATAGTTGGTTTGACTGTATTATACTGATAACAAGCCATTTTTATTTGATGCAATTCAGAAGCAATGTAAGCAATTCAGAAATAAATAGACATGATGAAAAATTATTAAATTATGATTATAAAGGAAAATAATATATATATTTGTGCATTTAGGCAGCAAATTCTGAAATATCCACCCTAAGTTGAATCACCCCCAGCTATAATAAAACACTTACCTTCACCCATAGAGAAACGAAATAGTTTAAATTCTGCTATAAACATTGTAATTTTTATAATAACGATTTAACGAATACTAGATATAAATGCCCCAGCATTAAATATAAACATGATAATAAAAATAACCTGAGAAAAAATAGATTTAGAAAAAATCATTTGGTATACCCCACTATTTAACCAAATCGTTAGTAGTAAGTTAGGACGAAAATTTCTTGCTTTGATTGAAAAACCTTTTCCAAGAAATAATCCTTTTATCAAGGTTTTTAATAAAATATCTTAAAATTAGCTTATAATGCTACTGAAAATTTAGAAAAAGGATAAAAAAGAGAATAATAAAATTTTAAATAAATACTTAAACCGTAATCAAAAAATAGTGGTTTAGAAATGAGAATGAATAATAGTAATGAAAAATTATGTAACTGTAGGAATCCCATAAATTGTCCATTCAATAATAAATGTCTTATAGAATCTATAGTTTACCGGTGTACTATTTCATCTATTGAAAATCCAGATATTAAAAATTCTTATATTGGTAAATGATTTTACATGATGTTAAATTAAGAGGGTTATAGCAACTGTCTTCCTTCAAAAACAATGAATATCGTAACTAAACAACCCTATCTAAATATTTTTGGCATTTAAATGCAACAAATAAAACTCCCACAGTAAAATGAAAATTATTAAAAATAAAGATAATTTGTAGGTCTTTAAATGACCCATGTCGTTTGTGCCTACATAAAAAGTTATACATTATTAAGTTTTTGAAAATTAAAGATTTATTAAATCAATGAAAAGAAATAAGTGTCTTTTGCAGGCACTGCGTTATATTCACTTTAAAGCATAATTAATAAAACTTTCATAATTATATATCCATGATTTAATTACAAATAAAAAATGTGTACTTAACTAAATTTAACTTTAAATTTTAACATTGCGTATCTAACGCAATATTAAATATAATAAAAATAGCATTTTAGATCTTTCTAATTAAAAAATATAAATATATAGAATAAGATTTTATCATATTCGAAGCCCTTTTAAGGCAGCCATAATGTATTTGGAAAATATATATATATATATATATTAAAAAAAATAAATAAAATGCCAAAATTAACCAAATTGTTCGATACATATCACTCTATGTTATGAATCTAAGACTGGCCTTCAGCGAATGAAACCTGTAGGTCTGGTCGGGGACCATCTTTCTTCGAAACGTTCGGACTGGGGATGCAGAATCACAAAGAACTGTACCAAATGACAGAAACGGTATCACTTGAGTTGTTTCAATAGCATCAACAACTAAAATGGAAAACACATGTAACTCGAATAAAAAGGTTCGGAAAAAAAAGCCACCATTAATACTGGAAGTAGCGACAACAGCTATTCGACATGAAAAACTTATTTTTGTAAGAAAACTGCTAATATTCCAATTAACATTAGGATGTATCATAAAAATTCTTACTTACACTCGGAAGAATTTACTTCTGTACTCCGCTTGTGTTCATGGCGGCGTGGACAATATCTTGATTATAAATAATTTTGCAAAAAAATTTAATGCCTTCTTTTTGGCATTTCGTCGTAGTGTAATGGTTAGCAGGCTTGTCTCAGTTACGACTTAATAGTGAGTTCGATACTCACTGGAAGCCGCATAGATTCGGCCTTCTAGCACATCTAATCTACGTTTAGAAAAATCACCATATTCTTCATCGTTTTTCTTTTAAGTTTTTATGAAAATGACGCTTTTCATTAACTTGAGAAGCAATACATGAATCTGTCTGGAAATTATAGCCACTATATTCTCAGCGAGAGTTGCCCGAGAGATTAGCTAAATATAAATCCGTCAATAGGGCATTCTTTTTCGTTAAAGTCAGACAAGCATTTCATGAGAGAGATTATTAAGGACGATTAATAATGAAGAATAACATTGTCGGGGCAAGAAAGATAGAAACGCGAAAAGAAGAGAAAGGAGCCTGAATATGAAAAGCATAGATCTTATGATTGTTTTTTTTTTTTGTTTATCTACCATTTTGTTTCTTTTTATGACTTTTTCTTTTCATTATCAAACACAATAATCTCAGTTCCTTAAGCTTGATCATCCGGGCAATTATTTTCATCAGCATTCAACTTATGTTAAGATATCATTTTTCTCTTCTATTGTATTCCTGATGCCGGTTGATACTGATTAGTCATTTATATAACGTCTTTTTGTCGGCCTTGTGTCGCATCTAAGCTACGCTTGGAAAATCACTATAACGTCTTTTTGATTTACATGTTTTTTTTTTTTTTTTTAATAATCTCACTCCAAGCAAGGCGATAATGCCACGAAGACGCAAGTGGTTAGGTGATTGGCGTCGCATTTACATTTTTGAAGATGTTCGATGGCAGGGAAGCAAAAAACCGGGAGAGAGTTTCACAGACCATTATAAATCATGGTTCCATCGAGCTAATGCAACAGTAAAATAGTGAGACCTAATTGCCCATCTAGTGGTACGCTTTAATTGATAAGGTCGAGGTACCGAGGAGGAGAGCTCATTAAGACGACTGTCACGGAAATATACAAAAGCCCAACGGAAGCCACATCACGGCAGTGGAAAAGTGACTGGTCAAGATGCTACCAGATCAGGACTATATATATATATATGTGTGTGTGTGTGCGCGCACGCGCGTTTCCATGAAACAAAGAGAACAGCTTTTTAGCGTTTTGTCTGCGATTGGCTAAAATCTGTCAGCCCTCTTTAAAAGATGCGTCACCTCGGGATTT